>NC_059615.1:21836204-22136204 GCF_020424385.1 Procambarus clarkii
CCAAATCCTTGACATGCTGTTTCCTACTATGGGAAGATTCGATTGTGTTTTGTACCCTGTATTATGTTTCAGATCCTCATTTTTGCCGTACCTGAGTACCTGAAATTATCACTGTTAAACATCATGTTATTTTCTGCTGCCCAATCAAAAACTTTGTTGACATCTGCTTGTAGTTTTTCAATGTCTTCCGCAGAGGTAATTTTCATGCTGATTTTGTGTCATCTGCAAAGGACGACACGAAGCTGTGGCGTGTATTTTTGTCTATATCAGATATGAGAATAAGGAACAGTAGCGGTGCAAGGACTGTACCTTGAGGTACAGAGCTTTTAACATCGCTTGGACTCGATTTTATCTGATTGACTGTTACTCTTTGTGTTCTGTTCGACAGGAAATTGAGTATCCAGCGTCCTACTTTTCCAGTTATTCCCATTGACCTCATTTTGTGAGCTATCACCCCATGGTCACATTTGTCGAACGCCTTTGCAAAGTCTGTGTATACAACATCTGCATTTTGCTTTTCTTCTAGGGCTTCTGTGATTTTGTCATAGTGGTTGAGTAACTGTGACAGACAGTTACTCAACCACTATGTATATCTCTCTCTCTCTCTCTCTCTCCCCTTCATATTATGAGACAGAAGCAGTATTCAGCAGGACACTGTTGACGCCTGTGCAGCTGTGACAGCAGTCTACAGGGAGACGTGCAGCTGTGACAGCAGTCTACAGGGAGACGTGCAGCTGAGGCAGCAGTCTACAGGGAGACGTGCAGCTGTGGCAGCAGTCTACAGGGAGACGTGCAGCTGTGGCAGCAGTCTACAGGGAGACGTGCAGCTGAGGCAGCAGTCTACAGGGAGACGTGCAGCTGTGGCAGCAGTCTACAGGGAGACGTGCAGCTGTGGCAGCAGTCTACAGGGAGACGTGCAGCTGTGGCAGCAGTCTACAGGGAGACGTGCAGCTGTGGCAGCAGTCTACAGGGAGACGTGCAGCTGTGGCAGCAGTCTACAGGGAGACGTGCAGCTGAGGCAGCAGTCTACAGGGAGACGTGCAGCTGTGGCAGCAGTCTACAGGGAGACGTGCAGCTGTGGCAGCAGTCTACAGGGAGACGTGCAGCTGAGGCAGCAGTCTACAGGGAGACGTGCAGCTGTGGCAGCAGTCTACAGGGAGACGTGCAGCTGTGGCAGCAGTCTACAGGGAGACGTGCAGCTGTGGCAGCAGTCTACAGGGAGACGTGCAGCTGTGGCAGCAGTCTACAGGGAGACGTGCAGCTGTGGCAGCAGTCTACGGGGAGACGTGCAGCTGTGGCAGCAGTCTACAGGGAGACGTGCAGCTGTGGCAGCAGTCTACGGGGAGACGTGCAGCTGTGGCAGCAGTCTACAGGGAGACGTGCAGCTGTGGCAGCAGTCTACAGGGAGACGTGCAGCTGCGGCAGCAGTCTACAGGGAGACGTGCAGCTGCGGCAGCAGTCTACAGGGAGACGTGCAGCTGCGGCAGCAGTCTACAGGGAGACGTGCAGCTGCGGCAGCAGTCTACAGGGAGACGTGCAGCTGCGGCAGCAGTCTACAGGGAGACGTGCAGCTGCGGCAGCAGTCTACAGGGAGACGTGCAGCTGCGGCAGCAGTCTACAGGGAGACGTGCAGCTGCGGCAGCAGTCTACAGGGAGACGTGCAGCTGTGGCAGCAGTCTACAGGGAGACGTGCAGCTGTGGCAGCAGTCTACAGGGAGACGTGCAGCTGTGGCAGCAGTCTACAGGGAGACGTGCAGCTGTGGCAGCAGTCTACAGGGAGACGTGCAGCTGCGGCAGCAGTCTACAGGGAGACGTGCAGCTGCGGCAGCAGTCTACAGGGAGACGTGCAGCTGCGGCAGCAGTCTACAGGGAGACGTGCAGCTGCGGCAGCAGTCTACAGGGAGACGTGCAGCTGCGGCAGCAGTCTACAGGGAGACGTGCAGCTGCGGCAGCAGTCTACAGGGAGACGTGCAGCTGCGGCAGCAGTCTACAGGGAGACGTGCAGCTGTGGCAGCAGTCTACAGGGAGACGTGCAGCTGTGGCAGCAGTCTACAGGGAGACGTGCAGCTGTGGCAGCAGTCTACAGGGAGACGTGCAGCTGTGGCAGCAGTCTACAGGGAGACGTGCAGCTGTGGCAGCAGTCTACAGGGAGACGTGCAGCTGTGGCAGCAGTCTACAGGGAGACGTGCAGCTGTGGCAGCAGTCTACAGGGAGACGTGCAGCTGTGGCAGCAGTCTACAGGGAGACGTACAGCTGTGGCAGCAGTCTACAGGGAGACGTGCAGCTGTGGCAGCAGTCTACAGGGAGACGTGCAGCTGTGGCAGCAGTCTACAGGGAGACGTGCAGCTGTGGCAGCAGTCTACAGGGAGACGTGCAGCTGTGGCAGCAGTCTACAGGGAGACACACCAGCAAAAACCTCCATTGCTCAACACCTCTGTAAGGAATCTACATGAAAATTAGTCTGGTGATTCAGGAGACCATCCGGGCGGGGGTGTTGCATCAGACTGCGTGCAGCCGCCATAAACAGCTTGGTGGATCAAACCGTCAACCAGGGAATCTAATGCAGAGCTTGACCAGGGAACACACGTGGATGTTACACAAGTAACAGTGGTCACTGGCGTAAGTACCAGGGAGGACAGTAGCAGTGGTCACTGCCGTAAGTACCAGGGAGGACAGTAGCAGTGGTCACTGCCGTAAGTACCAGGGAGGACAGTAGCAGTGGTCACTGCCGTAAGTACCAGGGAGGACAGTAGCAGTGGTCACTGCCGTAAGTACCAGGGAGGACAGTAGCAGTGGTCACTGCCGTAAGTACCAGGGAGGACAGTAGCAGTGGTCACTGCCGTAAGTACCAGGGAGGACAGTAGCAGTGGTCACTGCCGTAAGTACCAGGGAGGACAGTAGCAGTGGTCACTGCCGTAAGTACCAGGGAGGACAGTAGCAGTGGTCACTGCCGTAAGTACCAGGGAGGACAGTAGCAGTGGACACTGCCGTAAGTACCAGGGAGGACAGTAGCAGTGGTCACTGCCGTAAGTACCAGGAAGGACAGTAGCAGTGGTCACTGCCGTAAGTACCAGGGAGGACAGTAGCAGTGGTCACTGCCGTAAGTACCAGGGAGGACAGTAGCAGTAGTCACTGCCGTAAGTACCAGGGAGGACAGTAGCAGTGGTCACTGCCGTAAGTACCAGGGAGGACAGTAGCAGTGGTCACTGCCGTAAGTACCAGGGAGGACAGTAGCAGTGGTCACTGCCGTAAGTACCAGGGAGGACAGTAGCAGTGGTCACTGCCGTAAGTACCAAGAAGGACAGTAGCATTTATAACAATAACAACAGTTGAGGGGAAAGTTTTCATGATTGTAAACTGTTTAATAAATGTAACCAAAGGCGACAAAGATTGAGGAAAGATGTACACGTTCGTAAGTACTTGCGTAACTGCTTCGTGAATCTGGATCCTGGTTGGATTGGTCAACCAGGCTGTTGGACGCGGTTGCTCGCAGCCTGACGTATGAGTCACAGCATGGTTGTTCAGGTTTCCTTTGGAGGTGTTTATCAAGTTCTCTCTTGAACACTGTGAAGGGTCGACCAGTTATGTCCCTTATGTGTAGTGGAAGCGTGTTGAACAGTCTCGGGCCTCTGATGTTGATAGTTCTCTCTTGAACACTGTGAGGGGTCGGCCAGTTATGTCCCTTATGTGTAGTGGAAGCGTGTTGAACAGTCTCGGATCTCTGATGTTGATAGTTCTCTCTTGAACACTGTGAGGGGTCGGCCAGTTATGCCCCTTATGTGTAGTGGAAGCGTGTTGAACAGTCTCGGGCCTCTGATGTTGATAGTTCTCTCTTGAACACTGTGAGGGGTCGGCCAGTTATGTCCCTTATGTGTAGTGGAAGCGTGTTGAACAGTCTCGGGCCTCTGATGTTCATAGTTCTCTCTTGAACACTGTGAGGGGTCGGCCAGTTATGTCCCTTATGTGTAGTGGAAGCGTGTTGAACAGTCTCGGGCCTCTGATGTTGATAGTTCTCCCTTGAACACTGTGAGGGGTCGGCCAGTTATGTCCCTTATGTGTGGTGGAAGCGTGTTGAACAGTCTCGGGCCTCTGATGTTGATAGTTCTCTCTTGAACACTGTGAGGGGTCAGCCAGTTATGTCCCTTATGTGAAGTGGAAGCGTGTTGAACAGTCTCGGGCCTCTGATGTTGATAGTTCTCTCTTGAACACTGTGAGGGGTCGGCCAGTTATGTCCCTTATGTGTGGTGGAAGCGTGTTGAACAGTCTCGGGCCTCTGATGTTGATAGTTCTCTCTTGAACACTGTGAGGGGTCGGCCAGTTATGTCCCTTATGTGTAGTGGAAGCGTGTTGAACAGTCTCGGGCCTCTGATGTTGATAGTTCTCTCTTGAACACTGTGAGGGGTCGGCCAGTTATGTCCCTTATGTGTAGTGGAAGCGTGTTGAACAGTCTCGGGCCTCTGATGTTGATAGTTCTCTCTTGAACACTGTGAGGGGTCGGCCAGTTATGTCCCTTATGTGTAGTGGAAGCGTGTTGAACAGTCTCGGGCCTCTGATGTTGATAGTTCTCTCTTGAACACTGTGAGGGGTCGGCCAGTTATGTCCCTTATGTGTAGTGGAAGCGTGTTGAACAGTCTCGGGCCTCTGATGTTGATAGTTCTCTCTTGAACACTGTGAGGGGTCGGCCAGTTATGTCCCTTATGTGTAGTGGAAGCGTGTTGAACAGTCTCGGGCCTCTGATGTTGATAGTTCTCTCTTGAACACTGTGAGGGGTCGGCCAGTTATGTCCTTATGTGTAGTGGAAGCGTGTTGAACAGTCTCGGGCCTCTGATGTTGATAGTTCTCTCTTGAACACTGTGAGGGGTCGGCCAGTTATGTCCCTTATGTGTAGTGGAAGCGTGTTGAACAGTCTCGGGCCTCTGATGTTGATAGTTCTCTCTCGTTGCACCTCTGCTCTGCAACGGGGATATTTTTCTAAGCTAAGTCTCCTCTCCTTCGCAAGGAACTGTGTGTGTCTGTGGGTTTCTTCGCGTGTATTTCAACATACATAGGCGAAGTGTTACCGCACAATACATAGGAGTATTCCTTGTACACAGTACAGGGAATACTCCTACACAGTAATCATCTACAGATGAATACTATGTACGAGTCACATACACAGATGTTTGTGTACATTTTGATGTTACGTCATCTCTGAGGGAGGGGGCATTGGGGGGGGGTGAGAGGGCTGGGGGGCGGGGGGGGCTGGGGGTGGGGTGGGGGGGGGCCTGGGGGGTGGGGGGAAGGGGAAAGGTAGGAGAGAAAGGAATGGAAAGATAGAAGGGTAAGAGAGGGAGAAGGGAGGACAAGTAGGATAAGTAGGGGGGGGATAATGAGGGGGGGAGGAGGGGCGGTGAGGAGGGGGGGTTGAGGAGGGGGGGGTGAGGGAAGCGGCCTTGCAACTCAACAGAAGCAACACATCAACATTCCTGCACGTCTCGCCTTCCTACCATGGTCACTACCTGGTCAGTGACAGGTCACTACCTGGTCAGTGACAGGTCACTACCTGGTCAGTGACAGGTCACTACCTGGTCAGTGACAGGTCACTACCTGGTCAGTGACAGGTCACTACCTGGTCAGTGACAGGTCACTACCTGGTCAGTGACAGGTCACTACCTGGTCAGTGACAGGTCACTACCTGGTCAGTGACAGGTCAGTACCTGGTCAGTGACAGGTCAGTATACCTGGTCAGTGACAGGTCAGTACCTGGTCAGTGACAGGTCAGTACCTGGTCAGTGACAGGTCAGTCCCTGGTCAGTGACAGGTCAGTGACAGGTCAGTACCTGGTCAGTGACAGGTCAGTGACAGGTCAGTGACAGGTCAGTGACAGGTCAGTGACAGGTCAGTACCTGGTCAGTGACAGGTCAGTACCTGGTCAGTGACAGGTCAGTACCTGGTCAGTGACAGGTCAGTACCTGGTCAGTGACAGGTCAGTACCTGGTCAGTGACAGGTCAGTGACAGGTCAGTACCTGGTCAGTGACAGGTCAGTACCTGGTCAGTGACAGGTCAGTACCTGGTCAGTGACAGGTCAGTACCTGGTCAGTGACAGGTCAGTACCTGGTCAGTGACAGGTCAGTCCCTGGTCAGTGACAGGTCAGTGACAGGTCAGTACCTGGTCAGTGACAGGTCAGTGACAGGTCAGTACCTGGTCAGTGACAGGTCAGTACCTGGTCAGTGACAGGTCAGTACCTGGTCAGTGACAGGTCAGTACCTGGTCAGTGACAGGTCAGTACCTGGTCAGTGACAGGTCAGTGACAGGTCAGTACCTGGTCAGTGACAGGTCAGTGACAGGTCAGTACCTGGTCAGTGACAGGTCAGTACCTGGTCAGTGACAGGTCAGTACCTGGTCAGTGACAGGTCAGTGACAGGTCAGTACCTGGTCAGTGACAGGTCAGTACCTGGTCAGTGACAGGTCAGTGACAGGTCAGTACCTGGTCAGTGACAGGTCAGTACCTGGTCAGTGACAGGTTAGTACCTGGTCAGTGACAGGTCACTACCTGGTCAGTGACAGGTCAGTACCTGGTCAGTGACAGGTCAGTACCTGGTCAGTGACAGGTCAGTATACCTGGTCAGTGACAGGTCAGTACCTGGTCAGTGACAGGTCAGTACCTGGTCAGTGACAGGTCAGTACCTGGTCAGTGACAGGTCAGTACCTGGTCAGTGACAGGTCAGTACCTGGTCAGTGACAGGTCAGTACCTGGTCAGTGACAGGTCAGTACCTGGTCAGTGACAGGTCAGTACCTGGTCAGTGACAGGTCAGTCCCTGGTCAGTGACAGGTCAGTCCCTGGTCAGTGACAGGTCAGTACCTGGTCAGTGACAGGTCAGTACCTGGTCAGTGACAGGTCAGTACCTGGTCAGTGACAGGTCAGTACCTGGTCAGTGACAGGTCAGTACCTGGTCAGTGACAGGTCAGTGACAGGTCAGTACCTGGTCAGTGACAGGTCAGTGACAGGTCAGTGACAGGTCAGTACCTGGTCAGTGACAGGTCAGTACCTGGTCAGTGACAGGTCAGTACCTGGTCAGTGACAGGTCAGTACCTGGTCAGTACCTGGTCAGTGACAGGTCAGTACCTGGTCAGTGACAGGTCAGTACCTGGTCAGTGACAGGTCAGTACCTGGTCAGTGACAGGTCAGTACCTGGTCAGTGACAGGTCAGTACCTGGTCAGTGACAGGTCAGTACCTGGTCAGTGACAGGTCAGTACCTGGTCAGTGACAGGTCAGTACCTGGTCAGTGACAGGTCAGTGACAGATCAGTACCTGGTCAGTGACAGGTCAGTACCTGGTCAGTGACAGGTCAGTACCTGGTCAGTGACAGGTCAGTACCTGGTCAGTGACAGGTCACTACCTGGTCAGTGACAGGTCAGTACCTGGTCAGTGACAGGTCAGTGACAGGTCAGTACCTGGTCAGTGACAGGTCAGTACCTGGTCAGTGACAGGTCAGTACCTGGTCAGTGACAGGTCAGTACCTGGTCAGTGACAGGTCAGTACCTGGTCAGTGACAGGTCAGTGACAGGTCAGTACCTGGTCAGTGACAGGTCAGTACCTGGTCAGTGACAGGTCAGTACCTGGTCAGTGACAGGTCAGTGACAGGTCAGTACCTGGTCAGTGACAGGTCAGTGACAGGTCAGTACCTGGTCAGTGACAGGTCAGTACCTGGTCAGTGACAGGTCAGTACCTGGTCAGTGACAGGTCAGTACCTGGTCAGTGACAGGTCAGTATACCTGGTCAGTGACAGGTCAGTACCTGGTCAGTGACAGGTCAGTACCTGGTCAGTGACAGGTCAGTACCTGGTCAGTGACAGGTCAGTACCTGGTCAGTGACAGGTCAGTATACCTGGTCAGTGACAGGTCAGTACCTGGTCAGTGACAGGTCAGTACCTGGTCAGTGACAGGTCAGTATGCCTGGTCAGTGACAGGTCAGTATACCTGGTCAGTGACAGGTCAGTGAAAGGGACATAACTGGCCGACCCCTCACATTGTTCAAGAGAGAACTGGATAAACACTTCCAAAAGATACCTGATCAACCAGGCTGTGTTTCATAACATCAGACGAGACGACGAGAGAGATACCAAATAATATACACCTGGACAATACTGGAGGGTCAGGTCCCTAATCTACACAGTAAAATAACAACGTACTGGAGTGAACGATATGGAAGAAAATGCAGAATAGAACCAGTGAAGAGCAGAGGTGCCATAGGCACAATCAGAGAACACTGTATAAACATCAGAGGTCCGCGGTTGTTCATCGTCCTCCCAGCGAGCATAAGAAATATTGCTGGAACAACCGTGGACATCTTCAAGAGAAAACTAGATTTATTCCTCCAAGGAGTGCCGGACCAACCAGGCTGTGGTGGGTATGTGGGCCTGCGGGCCGCTCCAAGCAACAGCCTGGTGGACCAAACTCTCACAAGTCAAGCCTGGCCTCGGGCCGGGCTTGGGGAGTAGAACAACTCCCAGAACCCCATCAACCAGGTGTCAACCAGTTATCAGGCTGCGAGCAGTCGCGTCCACCAGCCTGGTCGACCAATCCAGCAACTAGGAGGGGCCTCGTCGGGGACCGGGCCGCGTGAACGTTGAACCTCGAAATCCTCTCAAGGTAACACGCCAAGGTAAGGTACTGGGGACCGGGCGAGGAGAGGGAGTAATGGGAAAGGAGAGAGGGAGACAGTGAAGGGGGAGGCAGGAATGGGGATGAGGGGGGGGGGAAGGGAGGGGGGGGTAGGAAGGGGGAAGGGAAATAGGGCAGGTGAGGTAGGTAGGGGGTAAGAGGAAGGGTTAAGACGTCGTGCAGGCAGCTGAGGAACCGGAAGCGGGGGGCGACCCCCCGAAGGTCGCCTACTCCTCCTCCACCCCCCATAACCCCTCCCCAGCACCTCGTGGCCGGGGCAGCAGCAGCAGCACCTGGCCGCCCTCCCCACCGCACGGCCCATCACCCAGGGGTGACCACAGGGGTGATGTTTTTTTTTTTTTTTGGGGGGGGGGAGGGGGAGGAAGGAGAGGCATAGGTGAAGGGAAGTACAGAAGTGGGAAATAAAGTGAGAGGTATGAAAGCAGGCGGGCGGACTGTCCGCCTTGCTGACACGATGTGTGGGTGTTGGCAGCTAAGCTAAGCTGGCTCCCTCTTGTCAGGGAGCTGTGAGTGTGTGAGAGGTTCTTCACATGTGTTTCACCATATGTGGATGTCTATAGATGAATACTGTGTAGCATTCATATATACACACTCCGATGCTTCCACACATGTTATTCTGTTTAAGGCTCTTTGTTTTATTATTATTATTTATCGTGTTGTTCATACATATTATTTATCGAGTTGTTCATACATACACATATATGAACTGTTCATATATACACATATATAACTCATCTGGGGATTATATACTGTGGGGCGGGGTTTTCGTCCAGAGAATCGAGGCTCTTGGGCCACCAGCTGTGGGAGTGGGGCGTCTCATCTTGGGCCACCAGCTGTGGGAGCGGGGCGTCTCATCTTGGGCCACCAGCTGTGGGAGTGGGGCGTCTCATCTTGGGCCACCAGCTGTGGGAGTGGGGCGTCTCATCTTGGGCCACCAGCTGTGGGAGCGGGGCGTCTCATCTTGGGCCACCAGCTGTGGGAGTGGGGCGTCTCATCTTGGGCCACCAGATGTGGGAGTGGGGCGTCTCATCTTGGGCCACCAGCTGTGGGAGTGGGGCGTCTCATCTTGGGCCACCAGCTGTGGGAGTGGGGCGTCTCATCTTGGGCCACCAGCTGTGGGAGCGGGGCGTCTCATCTTGGGCCACCAGCTGTGGGAGTGGGGCGTCTCATCTTGGGCCACCAGCTGTGGGAGCGGGGCGTCTCATCTTGGGCCACCAGCTGTGGGAGCGGGGCGTCTCATCTTGGAGCAATCTTTCTAACATTGGGTCCTCTAACATTGGGATGGTGTTCCACACCCTGATGGCTTGGTGCTGCAGTCTGATGTTTAGTGGCTGTATGTTCAGGAGTTCGTGGAGCTTCTGGATTGTCTGATCATATGGTGGACGGTGTTTTGCTGCTCTCATTAGCGCCTTATTTTGTACTGCTTGCAGTTTCTGCATGTTAGTTTTCTTTATGGTGTGTAGTGGTACTGGGGGATACTCTAGATGCGACCGAACTAGAGCCTTGTATAGGTGGATCTGAATGTTAGTACTGAGACTTCGGAATCTTCTCAGTTTTCCTAAGGCTGCTTTGGCTTTGTTTAGTCGGTCCCTTACATGAATTTGTATCCCTGTTCTATTTATCATAAGTCCCAGTATTCTGCCTACCTCCACATATTGGATCGGCTGGTTATCAAGGATGATGGGGTCAGGGTTTCTTTTCGCAATGTGAATTATTTGGAAACTTTTGTTTGTTGGTGCTAATTTTCCATTGCTTCTCAAAGTTGTTTATGAGTTCAATTGCTGCCTTGGTCTTGTCGGCTAGTAGCGGCTTTGATGGGCCCGGTTGGCATATTATTTGGGTGACATCATCAGCGTATGTGATGTATTCTCCATGTTGGGGTTGGGGTAGGTCAGCTGTATATATGTTGAATAGAGTGGGGGAGAGGCAGCTTCCTTGTGGTACTCCACTTTTCAGTTCTATTACGTCACCCAAGTAGCTACCGATATTAAGCCTAGCAGTTCTATTGTCTATAAAGCTGCAGAGAGTAGCAGTAAATCTCTCAGGAAGCCCTAGTTCAGATATATTATATTTTAGGCCTGTGTGCCACACTTTGTCGAAGGCTTTCGAGACGCCCCACATTCATCTCTAACCTCACCACAAATCCCCCTCCCCCTTGACCAGCCCCCCCCTCTTCCCCCCACCCCCCCCACCCCCACCACATCAATAACAACAACACTCATATTGGTACTTCCGGCGACCGTCTTGTGCCCCACTCTGCTCCTCAGGGGCCCAACCACCACCACCAAGACCTCCCTTAACCGTTTGTCGGAAAATCCGACACCATTTAATAATCATACAGATAATAGCTGTATTACCAACAAGTTACCCATAGAAAACGTAACTTGTAGTGGAATTACCGTCTAAAGAAAACGGGATATCTTCACCACATACTATTATAATTCACCAGCTATTCTGCTGGGAATTGTTCTTAAATACATTAGTCTTTGGACTTTACCATCATAAAAACATCTTATATAAATTAACTTAATTATCAATATTAAAGTAGAGTAAATGTGACCCTTCTATCACTTTCTGAAATCTGGACAAAGTAGGCCAGGCGTCAGGGAGGAAGGAGGGCAGCCATTGTTGTGTCACCTCCGAGACGTGTGGAGTAAATTTGGCTCCTATCATATCTGGACAATGTCGGCCAGACGTCAATAGAATGGAGTGTTAGATGCAGCCATTGTTTATATAGAGACCAGAGGCTCACACGGGAGCAAATTCGGCTCCTGTTAATTTTACTTGGACGTAGTGTTATGGATACCAAAGGTGTACCATCTGTCAACACGCTGTCAACAAATCAAGTTAAGTGTTCTTTCCGAAACCCATTATCTATCATTAGTGGCCATTAATGTCATTATATAGGGTGACCCGGTTAGATCACATGGAAGCCTCAAACTAAAGGTAATTAAGCCAGGTCTTCATGTTCCATGTACTGTTTTCTCTGATATACTTGTCATATATAGGTATCTGGCTTCACAGCTAGCGCACTTTTGACAGGTCAAGACGAGGATGCAAGATTTGTGCACCAGTTACTGGGTGATATGGAAGCTACCTCAAAGAGGATAATTTGGTGTCTACACCCTAGTTATACCTGGTGGACTAACCTGCTGTACTATAAGATAAGGAACCTCTTCAATGTTTAATAGTATGTAGTCTATTACTGTAGTTTGATTGGCTGCATATATATTTTAATAACCCCCCTAATGTGTAGAGGATCGATTTGTGAGATTAAGAGATTATTGCAGAAATACAGTCCACTTAACATTATACAAATTGCTATCGAAGTATATAAATTAACGTAAATATAAATTCATATAAATTAAATAAATATAAATCTCACAGGTCGGTTCCCACATTATTTGGTCCTTCGAACCGGATTATTCGGTCCTATGAACCCACATTTGGTCATCTTAGTACCGGATGAACCAGTTAACCAGTGGATTCATTAAATATACTAGTGCAGTGTTATTTAAACAAAGCCAGCAGTCAAGACGGCAGCGTAGCCTCGAGGGAGCTCAGGAGCCTCCCTCAGCCCAGTTCAGCTTCGTCAGCGGTTTCATGCACACCCACAGATATTTGGTGGCGTGTTATTTCGTGAAATGACAGCGCTAATATAGAATCCAGCCAAATTAGTGACTGTGTCTTCGCGAGATTGTTCACGGATTTCGTGGTGTTACATTTCGCGAGAGATTATCTACGAATTTTGTGGACTTTATTTCGCGAGGTCACTAATAATATTTAATACTTCTAGATAATATTAGAAGTTTCATAGAGGCTAATTAAGAGGCTATTATCAATAATTGTGTATATTATTTCTCCAAAATAGAGAATTATTTAATATATATTGCACTAGTGATCACAGTATAATATTTACTAATTGCCAACCCACAACAGGGTAGGATATGACTAGTTGAACTATTATTGTTCATCCTAGTCCCATTATTACCATAGTCAGTTGTACTATATTGAACAACCTAACACCATTAATGAATGGTCCAGACCCTATTTTGGGTGTAATTTTTATCAACTCGAGTTGAGTTGTATATATAATAATTTACTTATGATCATTACACCTTTGAGTGATTAATTAGTGTCTCTACCATCCTAGGGTGATATAGAAGAGCTAACCTAAAGGTACTTCCAGTGACACTGGTTTATCACTCAAATCATTAGTGTGTATGATTGTATATATATAATGTGTATTAATTTTAAGTGCTAACCTCTAGTAGAGGTAGGATTATTGCCTAGTGAGTGCAGAATTTACCCTAGGCTACCATTAGTGTTTGTTCAGTATTATGAGCAGCCCAAGTACAAGTCCCACAAGGCTTCACCAACGAGCCAGTATGGATAATGCAGGGAGAATGAAAAGAACCCTTGCAGGTCTTAAAGGCCACTTAACAAGACAGATCAAGAAATGTGAAGATTTGTCACAACAATCTCAAGTTGATTATGCTGACCTGGAAAGCTATTATCAAGCAGCTGCAGGTAAATTTGAGCAAATCAAATGCCAAATGGCTGTCCTTGTGGGGACAGACTACTACCATCAATTCATCGGTAGCCCTACTAAATATCAGGGTATAACCATGTTAAACTCTGCAGGAGGTAAATTACTCTCAGGCCCAGTATCAAGCCTGAGGAGACCTATGCCTGCAGATAAACAATACCAGTAGAAATCTAAATTTGTCAGCTGATTATATTTCTCCAGTAGCATTATACTAAGGAGATTACAGCTGACTATAGTAACAGAGGTTGATGTTAGTATCATCATTTAAAGCTGAAGATGAGTTCATGAGGCCTCAGTGGCAAATCAGTGAACAGTAGCCTAAAACAGCTACAAGTCACTGCGACCAATGTCACTGAACCCACTGCAGTCTCAGAACCATACTTTACTTTAATGATGAGCTATTCAATCTTCTGAATCAATTAACTAAATTAAACCCCAATAAATCTGATGACTGATTTGATACATTTATTATTTAATCAAGATGTATTCCATGGGCCTCAGTGTTTATATATCAGTGACCAGTTACCTGAAGAAACTTCAAGTTATATCTAATGTCACTGATCTCACTGCAGTCCCTGAATCATACTTGACTGTAGTACTTGATCACATCCAGTCTTCTGGGTTAAATAATATGTAATAAGGCTTGAATATTAGCCTTTCAAGAGTTGACAGGGAAATGAAATCGCATTAGACTTCTAACCCCTGCAACTCTAGTACGGGACATCCGTCCTGTACGAACAGACACACAAATGTGTGATTACTAACTACTAACATCAAATTAATGTAATAATTCGAAGGAGGAGTATCGGTGTTCGTCTGTTCTAATTAGGACTTCGACCCGTGAGCAGCCCCCTGGGGAATTATGTCGGAAAATCCGACACCATTTAATAATCATACAGATAATAGCTGTATTACCAACAAGTTACCCATAGAAAACGTAACTTGTAGTGGAATTACCGTCTATAGAAAACGGGATATCATCACCACATACTATTATAATTCACCAGCTATTCTGCTGGGAATTGTTCTTAAATACATTAGTCTTTGGACTTTACCATCATAAAAACATCTTATATAAATTAACTTAATTATCAATATTAAAGTAGAGTAAATGTGACCCTTCTATCACTTTCTGAAATCTGGACAAAGTAGGCCAGGCGTCAGGGAGGAAGGAGGCAGCCATTGTTGTGTCACCTCCGAGACGTGTGGAGTAAATTTGGCTCCTATCATATCTGGACAATGTCGGCCAGACGTCAATAGAATGGAGTGTTAGATGCAGCCATTGTTGTTTATATAGAGACCAGAGGCTCACACGGGAGCAAATTCGGCTCCTGTTAATTTTACTTGGACGTAGTGTTATGGATACCAAAGGTGTACCATCTGTCAACACGCTGTCAACAAATCAAGTTAAGTGTTCTTTCCGAAACCCATTATTTATCATTAGTGGCCATTAATGTCATTATATAGGGTGACCCGGTTAGATCACATGGAAGCCTCAAACTAAAGGTAATTAAGCCAGGTCTTCATGTTCCATGTACTGTTTTCTCTGATATACTTGTCATATATAGGTATCTGGCTTCACAGCTAGCGCACTTTTGACAGGTCAAGACGAGGATGCAAGATTTGTGCACCAGTTACTGGGTGATATGGAAGCTACCTCAAAGAGGATAATTTGGTGTCTACACCCTAGTTATACCTGGTGGACTAACCTGCTGTACTATAAGATAAGGAACCTCTTCAATGTTTAATAGTATGTAGTCTATTTCTGTAGTTTGATTGGCTGCATATATATTAATTTAACCCCCCCTAATGTGTAGAGGATCGATTTGTGAGATTAAGAGATTATTGCAGAAATACAGTCCACTTAACATTATACAAATTGCTATCGAAGTATATAAATTAACGTAAATATAAATTCATATAAATTAAATAAATATAAATCTCACAGGTCGGTTCCCACACCGAGACTGTTCAACACGCTTCCACTACACATAAGGGACATAACTGGCCGACCCCTCACAGTGTTCAAGAGAGAACTATCAACATCAGAGGCCCGAGACTGTTCAACACGCTTCCACTACACATAAGGGACATAACTGGCCGACCCCTCACAGTGTTCAAGAGAGAACTATCAACATCAGAGGCCTGAGACTGTTCAACACGCTTCCACTACACATAAGGGACATAACTAGCCGACCCCTCACAGTGTTCAAGAGAGAACTATCAACATCAGAGGCCCGAGACTGTTCAACACGCTTCCACTACACATAAGGAACATAACTGGCCAACCCCTCACAATGTTCAAGAGAGAACTGGATAAGCACCTCCAAAGGATACCGGATCAACCAGGCTGTGATTCGTACGTCAGGCTGCGAGCAGCCGCGTCCAACAGCCTGGTTGACCAGTCCAGCAACCAGGAGGCCTGGTCGACGACTGGGCCGCGGGGACGCTAAGCCCCGAAAGCCCCGAAAGGTAACCTCAAGGAGGTAAGGTAGTTGTGCTTGCGGAAGTTGAGCTCTGGCTCTTTGGTCCCGCCTCTCAACTGTCAATCAACTGGTGTACAGGTTCCTGAGCCTACTGGGCTCTATCATATCTACATTGTAAACTGTGTATGGAGTCAGCCTCCACCACATGGAGGTATACATAAAGGAATACATAAAGGGAGCCGGTCGGCCGAGCGGACAGCACGCTGGACTTGTGATCCTGTGATCCTGGGTTCGATCCCGGGCGCCGGCTAGAAACAATGGGCAGAGTTTCTTTCACTCTATGCCCCTGTTACCTAGCAGTAAAATAGGTACCTGGGTGTTAGTCAGCTGTCACGGGCTTCTTCCTGGGGGTGGAGGCCTGGTAGAGGACCGGGCCGCGGGGACACTAAAAAGCCCCGAAATCATCTCAAGATAACCTCAAGATATATGAGGACGGGGCTGTAAGCCGGGGGGGGGGAGGCTGCTAACAACGAGTGGTAATTAAGGGGATGAAGAGGGGGTAGTTTACCTGTAAACAGGCAAGTCATGGTGAACTAGGTGATAGTTTACCTGTAAACAAGCAGGATGTGGTGACCTGGGGGGTGAGGGGGTGATAGTTTACCTGTAAACAGGCAGGGTGTGGTGACCTGGGGGGTGAAGGGGGGTAGTTTACCTGTAAACAAGCAGGGGTGTGGTGCATGACCTCAGACAACAGCTCCGGGCTCACCTGAAACAAGAGAATATGTAAACATTAGCGACTTCAAAAGTATTCCATTCACCTGGTTGTCAACAGTACTGTTTGACCCTGAACCCCCATGCTGCACCTCAGCATACCTCAGCTGGAGGACTGTGTCAGCATACCTCAGCTGGAGGACTGTGTCAGCATACCTCAGTTGGAGGGCTGTGTCAGCATACCTCAGCTGGAGGGCTGTGTCAGCATACCTCAGCTGGAGGACTGTGTCAGCATACCTCAGCTGGAGGGCTGTGTCAGCATACCTCAGCTGGAGGACTGTGTCAGCATACCTCAGTTGGAGGGCTGTGTCAGCATACCTCAGCTGGAGGACTGTGTCAGCATACCTCAGCTGGAGGGCTGTGTCAGCATACCTCAGCTGGAGGACTGTGTCAGCATACCTCAGTTGGAGGGCTGTGTCAGCATACCTCAGCTGGAGGACTGTGTCAGCATACCTCAGTTGGAGGACTGTGTCAGCATACCTCAGCTGGAGGACTGTGTCAGCATACCTCAGCTGGAGGACTGTGTCAGCATACCTCAGCTGGAGGGCTGTGTCAGCATACCTCAGCTGGAGGACTGTGTCAGCATACCTCAGTTGGAGGACTATGTCAGCATACCTCAGCTGGAGGACTGTGTCAGCATACCTCAGTTGGAGGACTATGTCAGCATACCTCAGCTGGAGGACTGTCAGCATACCTCAGCTGGAGGACTGTGTCAGCATACCTCACATTGTGAGCCTAAGTTATCATTTATAGGACCTGGGTGTACTCACGTCAGAAGACCTTACCTTTACAGAACACAATAAAGTAGCCGTCACAACTGCAAGAAAAATGACAGGTTGGATAACAAGGACCTTCCAAACAAGGGACGCCATACCAATGATGATACTTGATGATGATATGATATATGATGACTGTAAGATGATGATTGTATGATGATACAAGACACTAGTGCTCTCTTGAGTGGCATATTGTTACACAGTAACAGCCCTATTCAAGGCCAGGCTACCTTGTGGAGGTTCCGGGCATCAGAGGCCCCACGGCCCGGTCGCCAACCAGGCCTTCTGTTTGGTCATCTCCTCAACCAGAGTGCTGGACGCGTCTGGTCAACCAGGTTGTTAGACGAGGCTGCTCGCACTCATACGTCTAGAGCCTGGTTAATCAGGTATTCTTTGGGAGGTACAGAAATTGCTGACCTGGAGACCGAGCAAAGATCCTTTACTGCTAGGATCCACTCAGTAAAATATCTAAACTATTGGGCCCACTAACAATGTTTAAATCCACAGGAACCGTTTTGTAAATTCGAACCTATATACATGGAAGATACTGGAGGGCCAGGTCCCAAGGTCCCACAGTAGAATAACAACATACTGGAGCGAAAGGTACGGAAGGAAATGCAGAATAGAACCAGTGAGGAGTAGAGGTGCCATAGGCACAGAGAACACTGAACATCAGAGGTCCACAGCTGTTCAACACCCTCCCAGCAAGCATTAGAAATATTGCTGGAACAAAGGTGGATGTATTCAAGAGGCACTTAGATCAGCTCTTGCAAGAAGTGCTGGACCAACCGGGCTGTGGTGGGTATGTGGACGTGCGGGCTGCTCCAAGCAACAGCCTGGTGGACCAAGTTATCACAAGTCAAGCCTGGCTTCGGGCCGGGCTTTCGGAGTAAAATAACTCCCAGAACTCTCTCTAAGTATGCTATGCGCTGCGTTACCTTGCGATGATTTCGGGGCTTAGCGTCTCTGCGGCCCGGTCCTCGACCAGGGCTTTTTGTTGCTGGACTGGTCAACCAGGCTGTTGGACGCGGCTGCTCGCAGCCTGACGTATGAGTCATAGCCTGGTTGATCAGGTATCATTTGGAGGTGTTTATCAAGTTCTCTCTTGAACACTATGAAGGGTCGACCAGTTATGTCCCTTATGTGTAGTGGAAGCGTGTTGAACAGTCTCGGGCCTCTGATGTTGATAGTTCTCTCTTGAACACTGTGAGGGGTCGGCCAGTTATGTCCCTTATGTGTAGTGGAAGCGTGTTGAACAGTCTCGGGCCTCTGACGTTGATAGTTCTCTCTTGAACACTGTGAGGGGTCGGCCAGTTATGTCCCTTATGTGTAGTGGAAGCGTGTTGAACAGTCTCGGGCCTCTGATGTTGATAGTTCTCTCTTGAACACTGTGAGGGGTCGGCCAGTTATGCCCCTTATGTGTAGTGGAAGCGTGTTGAACAGTCTCGGGCCTCTGATGTTGATAGTTCTCTCTTGAACACTGTGAGGGGTCGGCCAGTTATGTCCCTTATGTGTAGTGGAAGCGTGTTGAACAGTCTCGGGCCTCTGATGTTGATAGTTCTCTCTTGAACACTGTGAGGGGTCGGCCAGTTATGCCCCTTATGTGTAGTGGAAGCGTGTTGAACAGTCTCGGGCCTCTGATGTTGATAGTTCTCTCTTGAACACTGTGAGAGGTCGGCCAGTTATGTCCCTTATGTGTAGTGGAAGCGTGTTGAACAGTCTCGGGCCTTTGATGTTGATAGTTCTCTCTCAGAGTACCTGTTGCAACTCTGCTTTTCAACGGGGGTATTCTGCACATCCTGCCATGTCTTCTGGTCTCATGTGGTGTTATTTCTGTGTGCAGGTTTGGGACCAGCCCCTCTAATATTTTCCACATGTAAATTATTATGTATCTCTCCCGCCTGCGCTCAAGAGAATACAGAAAGAATACAGAGAATACCAACACAAGGTAGGACTCTGCGGTAAACTGCTACGTAAACCATGAACCCCTAACACCGTGCAGAATGTTGGAAGAGCGAGACACTGAGGTAAACCAACTGCAGGTAAACCATGAACCCCAATATGAGGAGTGAGGGAGGCTGGTGTGGGATCTTCCTCCTGGGAAATACAGATAGAAGAACTGGTCCCTGATTCATGCTCTTCAACATAGCACTCACCAAATGTATCCATCCCCCCAGAGACTCACTTGGTCTATACCCTGGAGCCTCACCTCACTCACCACTCACATGGTCTGTGTCCTGGAGCCTCACCTTACTCACCACTCACTTGGTGAGGTGGCAACTGATCCTAAATCAGCAGATATATCTGCAGATGTAAGTGCTGCTGGTATCTCCCCTGTATCCAGGCTCTTTCTCCATATTACGCTGAGTGCTCTCGCTACTGGTACTTTACATTTCTTTATGAATATTGAATTCCACGAGTCCGGCCCAGGAGCTAAGTGCATGGGCATATTGTCAATTTCTCTTTCAAAGTCTTCCGAGTTTGTGGTAATATCTGTTATATTATCTTGGCTTTAGATGTCATTCTTAAAGAAGCTGTCTGGATATTCAACTTTCACGTTGTGTATTGGGGTGTATTGGGGCGCTACACATAACCCATTCAAGATTGTTCATGAACCCCCTGAACACATGGAAGATCATTGATCTTCAATGTGTTCAGGGATTCATTGAAAACAGAAGCGTACTGAAGCCTCAATACTTCACTCATTTCACTCAACATCACCAGTATCACCACCACCGACAATGCCACTACTAGCAACATTACCACCATCACCACCACTACACCACCACCATCACCACCACCACTACACCACCATCACCACCATCACTACACCCACCACCATCACCACCATCACCACCACCACCACCACCATCACCACCACCACCACCACCATCACCACCACCACCACCACCACCACCACCATCACCACCACCACCACCATCACCACCATCACCACCACCACCACCACCATCACCACCACCACCACCACCACCATCACCACCATCACCACCACCACCACCATCACCACCACTACACCACCACCACCACTACCACTACACCACCACTACACCACCATCACCACCACCACCACCATCACCACCACCACCACCATCACCACCACTACACCACCACCACCACCACCACTACACCACCACCATCACCACCACCACTACACCACCACCATCACCACCACTCGTAGGGAGGATCAATAAGGCCAGACAGACAGTGAGTCACTGTCGCCAGATGGAGACATCACCATTTTTCCTTCCCTTTACTACTTAAGCTTCTTGTTCCACTTCCTGTCGCGTTGTTCCACTTTATATCGCGTAGTTCCACTTCCTGTCTTGAGCAAATAACCTTCACTACAAGAATCAACTCAATAACAGCTAAATTATTAGGACCGACTAAAGTTTTTCAAGCAGTATTCTCCCGAGCGCGGGCGGGGAAGGGCGTACCGGCCCCGGTATTAATAATTTTGAAATTTCAAGCGGCCGAAATAACTTCGGCCGCTCCTCCTAAAATGAAGGTAATTATAGTAAAGATTTGCTGGAGAGTCTCAACGCGGAGTGACGGACCTCCAGGAAGTTGACTTTTGTCTTACAGAATTTGGACAAACCGGAAACTTTCTAATCGCAACATATAAGTCCTAGCGTAGCCTCTCCTAGCAATCCTAGGCCTAATATCGGCAATCCTAGGCCTAATATCGGCAATCCTAGGCCTAATATCGGCAATCCTAGGCCTAATATCGGCAATCCTAGGCCTAATATCGGCAATCCTAGGCCTAATATCGGCAATCCTAGGTCTAATATTGGCTATCATAAGCCAATATAGTTATTATATGTGCTATAATACGCCTAGGAAATTTACGTTTCAATTTTAGCTGTGTTTTTCCAGACTGTAAAATTGATAGTGCATAACTTGTAGTGGTGCGTTACTGATGGACCATCACTACATATTAGTACTCAGTACTTATGGTAACTATTTTGTCCAATCATTTTAAGTGGAGGAGCTTAATAATTCATTTTACATATGGGACACATTAGAGGGGCTGGTTCTGAATCTGCCCTGAGAAATAACACCACATCAGATACAATCAGACTTACTCGGAAAGCAACAGGTAAAAGTTCTGGGAATAATGATGTCTGACGACCTGACATTTAGTGAAGATAACCGAGCAAATATAGCGGCGGCCAGGACCATGATAGGATGGATTATGAGAACGTTCACAGCCAGAGTCCCACAGCAATGGTAATGCTATTGATATTACTCGGTACTCACTTCCCCCTTTCAGAGCGGGAGAGATCTCTGAATTAGAGGGAATACAGAGAATATATACGGCCCGCATAGACACGATAAAACATCTAAATTATTGGGACCGTCGCACAAGACAGCACATATATGATTTATTGTTTATAGTCACTATTTCGCTTATAAATAAGTACATATGTGACATATTACAAGCCATATTTTTTTCAAGGCACTAACTTTTTCTCTCAGTTTTATTAAACAATAGAGATTTTATACAAAATTTGACAATATCCTGAGTTACTTTACAATTTATTTAAATATTTTAGTTTTGTTTTATTATTTTTATAAAACTGTAATATCAATATAGGAATAGGTTCAGTACTAATTATAATATCTTAACATACTAAGAAGGTTAGGTTAGGTTGTGGTTTTCTATTCAGCTTTTCAAGGTAAACTCAAATATTCACAATAAATTAGTATGTCACATATGCACTTATTCATAAGCAAGATACCGACTATAAGCAAGTTCGAGAACGGGTTGCGAAATGTACTCACTAGAAGAGAGATAAGAAAGGTATCAAATAATATATACATGGAAGATACTGGAGGGCCAGGTACCAAATTTGCACAGTGGAATAACAACATACTGGAGCGAAAGGTACGGAAGGAAATGCAGGTTAGAACCAGTGAGGAGTAGAGTTGCCATAGGCACAATCAGTGAACACTGTCTGAACATCAGAGGTCCACAGCTGTTCAACACCCTCCCAGCAAGCATTAGAAATATTGCCGGAACAAAGGTGGATGTATTCAAGAAGCACTTAGATAAGTTCTTGCAAGAAGTGCCGGACCAACCAGGCTGTAGTGAATATGTGGGCCTGCGGGCCGCTCCAAGCAACAGCCTGGTGGACCAAGTTATCACAAGTCGAAGGGTCGGGGAGTAGAACTGCCAGAACCCTTAGGCTCCAGGTAACCAGATATATACGAACCCAAGGAACCCGCCTCACTTATCCACCTAATACAAAGTGAATGTAGATATTTTAGAATTTTCACTTTCCATAGACCTAACCAAACACACCCACACCTGCACACAATGAGGGCAGCACCACACACACACACACCCACACCTGCACACAATGAGGGCAGCACCACACACACACACACCCACACCTGCACACAATGAGGGCAGCACCACACACACACACACACCCACACCTGCACACAATGAGGGCAGCACCACACACACACACACCCACACCTGCACACAATGAGGGCAGCACCACACACACACACACACACACACACACACCCACACCTGCACACAATGAGGGCAGCACCACACACACACACACACACACACACACCCACACCTGCACACAATGAGGGCAGCACCACACACACACACACACACACACACACCCACACCTGCACACAATGAGGGCAGCACCACACACACACACACACACACACACACCCACACCTGCACACAATGAGGGCAGCACCACACACACACACACACACACACACCCACACCTGCACACAATGAGGGCAGCACCACACACACACACACACACACACACCCACACCTGCACACAATGAGGGCAGCACCACACACACACACACACACACACACACACACTCACACACACACACACACACACACACACACACACACACACACACCTGCACACAATGAGGGCAGCACCACACACACACACACACACACACACACACACACACACACACACACACACACACACACACACCTGCACACAATGAGGGCAGCACCACACACACACACACACACACACACACACACACACACACACACACACAACAAACAAACAAGAATGAGAGGAGAAGATGAACCAGCAATGCTTGATTTGATATTTACCCTAAATGAATGGGATATAAGGGAAGTTAAGATGGAAGCGCCCTTGGGAATGAGTGACCACAGTGTATTGAACTTTGAGTACCTGGTAGAACTAGGACTTATCTCCCCCCAAAAAGAACTAGGAATCAAAAGGCTGGCATACCGAAAGGGGAATTATGAACAGATGAGAAGTTTCCTAAGTGAAATACCTTGGGACACAGACCTCAGAGACAAGTCTGTACAGGGTATGATGGACTATGTTACCCAAAAGTGTCAGGAGGCAGTAAACAGGTTCATCCCGGCCCAAAGGGAAAAATCCGAGAAGCAACAGAAGAATCCATGGTATAATAGGGCATGTATGGAAGCGAAGAAACTGAACAAAAAGGCGTGGAGGAACTTCCGGAATAACAGAACACCAGAAAGCAGAGAGAGATACCAGAGAACCAGGAATGAGTACGTCAGGGTGAGAAGAGAAGCAGAGAAAAATTTTGAAAATGATATAGCAAACAAAGCCAAGACCGAACCAAAGCTACTCCACAGTCACATCAGAAGGAAAACAACAGTGAAAGAACAGGTATTGAAACTTAGAACAGGCGAGGACAGGTATACAGAGAATGACAGAGAGGTGTGTGAGGAACTCAACAAGAGGTTCCAGGAGGTCTTCACAATAGAACAGGGTGAGGTCACTGTGCTAGGAGAAAGGGAGGTAAACCAGGCGGCCTTGGAGGAGTTCGAAATTACGAGAGAGGAGGTCAAGAGACACCTGCTGGATCTGGATGTTAGAAAGGCTGTTGGTCCAGATGGGATCTCACCATGGGTACTGAAAGAGTGTGCAGAGGCACTTTGCCTGCCACTCTCCATAGTGTATAGTAAGTCACTAGAGACGGGAGACCTACCAGAAATATGGAAGACGGCGAATGTGGTCCCAATATACAAAAAGGGCGACAGACAAGAGGCACTGAACTACAGGCCAGTGTCCTTGACTTGTATACCATGCAAGGTGATGGAGAAGATCGTGAGAAAAAACCTGGTAACACATCTGGAGAGAAGGGACTTCGTGACAAATCGCCAACATGGATTCAGGGAGGGTAAATCTTGCCTTACAGGCTTGATAGAATTCTACGATCAGGTGACACAGATTAAGCAAGAAAGAGAGGGCTGGGCGGACTGCATTTTCTTGGATTGTCGGAAAGCCTTTGACACAGTACCGCATAAGAGGCTGGTACATAAGCTGGAGAGACAGGCAGGTGTAGCTGGTAAGGTGCTCCAGTGGATAAGGGAGTATCTAAGCAATAGGAAGCAGAGAGTTACGGTGAGGGGTGAGACCTCCGATTGGCGTGAAGTCACCAGTGGAGTCCCACAGGGCTCTGTACTCGGTCCTATCTTGTTTCTGATATATGTAAATGATCTCCCGGAGGGTATCGATTCATTTCTCTCAATGTTTGCGGACGATGCTAAAATTATGAGAAGGATTAAAACAGAAGAGGACTGTTTGAGGCTTCAAGAAGACCTAGACAAGCTGAAGGAATGGTCGAACAAATGGTTGTTAGAGTTTAACCCAACCAAATGTAATGTAATGAAGATAGGTGTAGGGAGCAGGAGGCCAGATACAAGGTATCATCTGGGAGAGGAAATTCTTCAGGAGTCAGAGAAGGAAAAAGACTTGGGGGTTGATATCACGCCAGACCTGTCTCCTGCAGCACATATCAAGCGGATAACATCAGCGGCATATGCCAGGCTGGCCAACATACGAACGGCATTCAGAAACTTGTGTAAAGAATCATTCAGAACTTTGTATACCACATATGTCAGGCCAATCCTGGAGTATGCAGCCCCAGCATGGAGTCCATATCTAGTCAAGGATAAGACTAAACTGGAAAAGGTTCAAAGGTTTGCCACCAGACTAGTACCCGAGCTGAGAGGTATGAGCTACGAGGAGAGACTACGGGAATTAAACCTCACTTCGCTGGAAGACAGAAGAGTTAGGGGGGACATGATCACCACATTCAAGATTCTGAAGGGGATTGATAGGGTAGATAAAGACAGTCTATTTAACACAAGGGGAACACGCACAAGGGGACACAGGTGGAAACTGAGTGCCCAAATGAGCCACAGAGATATTAGAAAGAACTTTTTTAGTGTCAGAGTGGTTGACAAATGGAATGCATTAGGAAGTGATGTGGTGGAGGCTGACTCCATACACAGTTTCAAGTGTAGATATGACAGAGCCCGATAGGCTCATGAATCTGTACACCTGTTGATTGACGGTTGAGAGGCGGGACCAAAGAGCCAGAGCTCAACCCCCGCAAACACAACTAGGTGAGTACACACACACACACACACACACCTGGACACCCCACCACACCTTGCAACAGAGGCTGGCCGGTTACTGCCCACCCTACAGGAATTAATTACCTCTCACGTCAGCATCTCATGTCTCGTTCATTTCCCAACTTAGGATATTGCGTAAGAGTTCGTAGGTGAATGATATTTGCTTGACGGAGTTCTGGGAGTTCTTCTACTCCCCAAGCCCTGCCCGAGGCCAGGCTTGACTTGTGAGAGTTTGGTCCTCCGGGCTTGAGGAGTAGACGAACTCCAGAAACTTTCTCCAGGTAGTACTGGGGAGCCGGTCGGCCGAGTGGACAGCACGCTGGGCTTGTGATCCTGTGGTCCTGGGTTCGATCCCAGGCGCCGGCGAGAAACAATGGGCAGAGTTTATTTCACCCTATGCCCCTGTTACCTAGCAATAAATAGGTACCTGGGTGTTAGTCAGCTGTCACGGGCTGCTTCCTGGGGGTGGAGGCCTGGTCGAGGACCGGGCCACGGGGACACTAAAGCCCCGAAATCATCTCAAGATAACCTCAAGATAAGATAACCTTCAACCCCATTTCAGCTTCTTCATACTCCTGCAGAATATGCTGACATGCTCCTAGCTCAATGGTCTAGTGTCACAAATGTCTTCCTTACCCCCAGATATACAACAGCATTTAAATGACAACTGTTGTTAAATAACAACTGGGCAAGCACGACACAGACCGAGCTATTGGGTATTTATCTAGCCACTGAATACCTTAAGCTCAATGGTGGTGGAGTGATATTCTGTGACTCTAAAGTGCTCTGCAGTCTTTAAATAACACATCAACATTAATGTCTGAAGTAGCTTGTAATATTAAATGGAATGTAATTTTTGCCAATGATAATAACTCGTATAAAATTTGTGTGGATCCCATCCCATGTTGGAGTTGGAAAACATGACTTTGTAGATCAATTGGCCAATGAGGCTTGCAGGAAAGAAAACATTGATTATGACTTTGGACTATCTAATGCAATTATTAGAAACATACAAATTAAAGAAATTAATTCAGATTTAGAAGAACTAAGAAATGCCCAGAGACCTGAAAGCTGCAGTATTAAAAGTTATGACAAGTTTTGTAATAATAGGTATTTGTATGGTCAGCACAGTAACCGGACCAGGCAATGTGATGTAGTCATTGTGGTAATTCGCCTTGGCTATAGACACATCTGGCAGGTTAGTGAGGCTGAGCCACTACCAGAATACTCAGATTGTAAACTCTGTGATAAACCTTTAATGCATTCACTAGAACACTATATTGATGAATGTGAAACCGTAAAGGACTTTAGACCTCCTGGCCTCTTGTACCACCAACTGTGTAACTATGTCATTGACTCAGGTGTTCTGGACGACATCCTAACAATTTACCCAAAATTTGCTTGTCCATTTTAAAGAATGAAGAACAATTTATATTTATATTACTTCTATTTTATTTATATTACTACTATTTATATTATATTACACATATCCATACATTAAAACATTGATTGTAACCCAGATATACATGTGCTTCAGCCTACAGTTTAGACCTATTGTCTTGTGTATGACCCTCTGTCCTGCGTGACAGTGAATACCAGCATTATCCTCACTTTAATAAGACATAATTGAAATCCTGAGAGTCAAACTTGTAATTGATTCTGTCAATAAAGATGTTAATAACAATAAATAAACTGAAAGGAGCCACGCCCTCGTTTTAATGGCATTTTTATATCTTTCATCTTTCTCCATTCTGTCAATTCACTCTCTAAGTGTGTTATCCGTCCGTCTGTCTGTCTCTCGTTCATTAACTCATAAAAACATCCGCAAGCGCACACACGCGCGCGCACAAACAAAATACACATTCTATAAAAATAATAAATAAACAAATAAAAACCCGCACAATATAATTTACTTCCGGTGTAAGCGGCGCGAGCATCGTGCGCCTGGCAGCTTGCTCAGGCCGGCAGCAACGGGTCAGGGCAAGTCACGTACCGGACGCAGATATCTGACCTTTTATGCCTACCTTCCTGACCTCATAACCTTGAGTGTGTCGACTGTAATTGAGTGTAAAAGTCTAACAATCGCGTGTTGTGGGAGCACAGTTGGAGGAGCAAAGTGTAACACACTTGGAGGGCTGTGATTGGCTGGCTCCTGTTCGCTGTCTTCGGACACTCCGTTCTCTAGATTTGCCATTCTGTAAAAAAAAATACAATTGTTGTGTCGAGCCATCGTACGGGACCATAGTATTGTCGTTTTCTATACGTCGGCCTTGAGGGGTGAGTTGGGCTCCTGGAGTTCATAGTTCCTGGCCAGGCACAATTGTTGTATTTGGTTCTAGTGTTGCAGAGAAGGCGTTGGTGTATGATGAGTGTGAGGTGTACCTGGGGGGGGGGGGGTGACTGTGGGGGAGTGACTGTATTTATGGTCCGGTCACTGACCCCCCCCCCGGCTCCCCCCTCCCCGTGGTGGTCTACTCTCACTCTTTCTCTTTCGCCTTTACCCATTCTCATACAGTTTCTCTCTTTCCTCTCTTAACTATCATAAGAATGAAGGTAACTGCAGAGGGCCTATTGGCCCATACGAGGCAGCTCCTATCTATCCCAATCCCACTCATATACATGTCCAACCCGCGCTTGAAACAATCGAGGGATCCCACCTCCACACGCGGTAATTAACACACAAATCAACCCTGTTACCGAACCAGTATTTACCCAGATCTTTCCTAAATCTAAACTTATCCAATGTATACTCACTGTTTCGTGTTCTGTCTTGTGTTGATACCTTTAATACCACTATTAATATCCCCTAAGTTACTAAGTTACAATGACAGACTTCAGGAACACAAAAGAAGTGTTAAGTCTGCAGACACTAACAATGCTGATTGGTCTTCTTCTGTCATGTTAGGGATTCTAATCATCCTATTGATTGGTCTTCCTCCAAAATAATCTTTCCTGCCTCTACTCTACACAGACGCCGTCTTGTAGAATCGGCTCTGATACACAACATACCAACATGAACTTAAGTCTTGGCTTTGTTGTTGTGGACTCTTCCCTTTCACAGTATATACTGGTTGATACCTGGTTGATGGGGTTCTGGGAGTTGTTCTACTCCCCAAGCCCGGCCCGAGGCCAGGCTCGACTTGTGAGAGTTTGGTCCACCGGGCTGTTGCTTGGAGCGGCCCACATATCCACCACAGCCCGGTTGGTCGGGCACTCCTTGAAGGAACAAATCTAGTTTCCTCTTGAAAATGTCCACGGTTGTTCCGGCAATATTTCTTATGCCTATACTCAAATGCTCAAATCTTTTTAACATGACCTAACATAAGCTTACCCTTCCATTAATCTTTCTTTCTTTCTTTTTCTTTCCCTTGTTTTCTCGTTGTTGTTGTTGTTGTTATAGATTCAGCTACTGGGACCAAAAAGTTCGAGGTAGCACGGGCTATGGTGAGCCCGAAGTGGACTTACCTGGCACAGAAGCGGTGCTGGAACTGTTGTTTTCTCTTATGATCCCTTTCTTATTCCTATCTTATTCTTTCTTATTACTATCGCCTTTATTACACCTTACCTTCCGTACCTTTTGTCTTGCTTTTTCTTCCTCTAAGATTTCCTTTTCCTCACCTCTCTCTTGCCTATTTATTGCCTTCGCCTCCTTCCCTAGGGTTTAACGGGCTATTCATGCCCGTGCCACCTCTTGGGTGGCTTAATCTTTATCAATCAATCTTCCCTCATCACACACAGCCCCGCTCCTGTGCCAGGTAAGTCCACTACGGGCTCACCATAGCCCGTGCTACTTGCCCCGCTCCTGTGCCAGGTAAGTTACGGGCTCACCATAGCCCGTGCTACTTGCCCCGCTCCTGTGCCAGGTAAGTCCACTACGGGCTCACCATAGCCCGTGCTACTTGGAACTTGTTTCGAGTAGCTGAATCTATAACAACAACCCCTCCTCATGACAATCGACTTGAGACTGGTCCATGATGGACCGAAACGTCGTCGTCCCTTCACTTTCTAGTGTGTGGTTTGGTCTTAGTTATGCCAGTTACACAATCTCAACACCATCTAGCTCGTATCTTGTAACTATCATCATTACCTAGCCTCAAAACCTTACATTTGTCAGCATTAAACTGCAGCTGTCAATCTTTTGACCATTTCGTAACCCTATTTGGATCGCCTTGAAGTGATAGAGAGTCTTTTTATGTGTTTATTTCAGTGTTTTCTTTATGAATATTGAATTCCACGAGTCCGGCCCAGGAGCTGAGTGCATGGACATATTGTCAATTTCTCTTTCAAAGTCTTCCGAGTTCGTGTTAATATCCGTTATATTATCTGCAGCTTGAATGTTATTCGTAAAGAAGCTGTCTGGGTCATCAACTTTCATGTTGTTTATTAGGATGGTAAGTATAGCCTCATACTGGCCTTTAAGAATTTCATTCATTTCTTTGTTGTTATCTGTGTACAGAGCGGATAACAAAAGACAGGTTTACAGGGTAAACACAAAGGGCAGGTTTACCTACGTACCTTCAGTTATAAGTAAAGGTCCAATACTGGTGGAGTTTTTTTATTTTAACTTTGCATATGTGAAAAAATATTTTGGAATTTTCTTGATCTCTTGCATAGCTTTGTGTTACAATTGATGACCCGAGGCTGCTGACACACACACGGGGCCCCGAGGCTGCTGACACACACACACGGGGCCCCGAGGCTGCTGACACACACACACGGGGCCCCGAGGCTGCTGACACACACACACGGGGCCCCGAGGCTGCTGACACATACACACGGGGCACCGAGGCTGCTGACACACACACACGGGGCCCCGAGGCTGCTGACACACACACACGGGGCCCCGAGGCTGCTGACACACACACACGGGGCCCCGAGGCTGCTGACACACACACACGGGGCCCCGAGGCTGCTGACACACACACACGGGGCCCCGAGGCTGCTGACACACACACACGGGGCCCCGAGGCTGCTGACACACACACACGGGGCCCCGAGGCTGCTGACACACACACACGGGGCCCCGAGGCTGCTGACACACACACACGGGGCACCGAGGCTGCTGACACACACACACGGGGCACCGAGGCTGCTGACACACACACACGGGGCCCCGAGGCTGCTGACACACACACACGGGGCCCCGAGGCTGCTGACACACACACACGGGGCCCCGAGGCTGCTGACACACACGGGGCACCGAGGCTGCTGACACATACACGGGGCCCCGAGGCTGCTGACACACACACGAGGCCCCGAGGCTGCTGACACACACACGGGGCACCGAGGCTGCTGACACATACACGGGGCCCCGAGGCTGCTGACACATACACGGGGCACCGAGGCTGCTGACACACACACGGGGCCCCGAGGCTGCTGACACACACACGGGGCCCCGAGGCTGCTGACACACACACGGGGCCCCGAGGCTGCTGACACACACACGGGGCCCCGAGGCTGCTGACACATACACGGGGCACCGAGGCTGCTGACACACACACGGGGCCCCGAGGCTGCTGACACACACACGGGGCCCCGAGGCTGCTGACACACACACGGGGCCCCGAGGCTGCTGACACACACACGGGGCCCCGAGGCTGCTGACACATACACGGGGCCCCGAGGCTGCTGACACATACACGGGACACCGAGGCTGCTGACACATACACGGGGCCCCGAGGCTGCTGACACACACACGGGGCCCCGAGGCTGCTGACACATACACGGGGCACCGAGGCTGCTGACACACACACGGGGCCCCGAGGCTGCTGACACACACACGGGGCCCCGAGGCTGCTGACACATACACGGGGCCCCGAGGCTGCTGACACATACACGGGGCACCGAGGCTGCTGACACATACACGGGACACCGAGGCTGCTGACACATACACGGGGCACCGAGGCTGCTGACACATACACGGGGCACCGAGGCTGCTGACACACACACGGGGCCCCGAGGCTGCTGACACACACACGGGGCCCCGAGGCTGCTGACACATACACGGGGCCCCGAGGCTGCTGACACACACACGGGGCCCCGAGGCTGCTGACACATACACGGGGCCCCGAGGCTGCTGACACACACACGGGGCCCCGAGGCTGCTGACACATACACGGGGCCCCGAGGCTGCTGACACACACACGGGGCCCCGAGGCTGCTGACACATACACGGGGCCCCGAGGCTGCTGACACATACACGGGGCACCGAGGCTGCTGACACATACACGGGACACCGAGGCTGCTGACACACACACGGGGCCCCGAGGCTGCTGACACATACACGGGGCCCCGAGGCTGCTGACACATACACGGGGCCCAGAGGCTGCTGACACATACACGGGGCCCCGAGGCTGCTGACACACACACGGGGCCCCGAGGCTGCTGACACATACACGGGGCCCCGAGGCTGCTGACACATACACGGGGCACCGAGGCTGCTGACACATACACGGGGCACCGAGGCTGCTGACACACACACGGGGCCCCGAGGCTGCTGACACATACACGGGGCCCCGAGGCTGCTGACACATACACGGGGCCCCGAGGCTGCTGACACACACACGGGGCCCCGAGGCTGCTGACACATACACGGGACACCGAGGCTGCTGACACACACACGGGGCCCCGAGGCTGCTGACACATACACGGGGCCCCGAGGCTGCTGACACATACACGGGGCCCCGAGGCTGCTGACACACACACGGGGCCCCGAGGCTGCTGACACATACACGGGACACCGAGGCTGCTGACACACACACGGGGCACCGAGGCTGCTGACACATACACGCGGCCCCGAGGCTGCTGACACACACACGGGGCACCGCAGCGGTCACAGGTTTCTACCCACTAACATCGACAAACTTTATTTTTTCCTTTTTTCTATAGAGGATATATGCGGTGAGTCCCACTTTACTGACTGCTACCTCAGGTAGCAGTCACTTTACTGACAGTCCCACTTTACTGACTGCTACCTCAGGTAGTAGTCACTTTACTGACTGCTACCTCAGGTAGTAGTCACTTTACTGACAGTCCCACTTTACTGACAGTCCCACTTTACTGACTGCTACCTCAGGTAGTAGTCACTTTACTGACTGTCCCACTAGCAGTCCCACTTTACTGACAGTCCCACTTTACTGACTGTCCCACTAGCAGTCCCACTTTACTGACAGTCCCACTTTACTGACTGTCCCACTAGCAGTCCCACTTTACTGACTGTCCCACTAGCAGTCTCACTTTACTGACTGTCCCACTAGCAGTCACTTTACTGACTGTCCCACTAGCAGTCCCACTTTACTGACAGTCCCACTTTACTGACTGTCCCACTAGCAGTCTCACTTTACTGACAGTCCCACTTTACTGACTGTCCCACTAGCAGTCTCACTTTACTGACTGCTAACACGGCAACCATATTGCTTATTTTTCTTTTACCTTTCTTTCGATTTTCACTGGCCAGCCAGCCAGGCGCAGGGTTGAGAGGCGGGACCCAAGAACTGAAGGTCATCCCGCCTATACAAACTCCTGGGCGGGTTGAGTACACGAGTCCGAGAGAGACCACAGGCGGCACTGGTGACCGGCCAGGCGGAAAAACACACACGCACGCACGCACGCACGCACCCCCGCACGCACCCCCACACGCACCCCCACACGCACCGACCCGCACCTGTCGGGGAGGAGGGGGGTGGGGTAAGAAAGACGGGGGGGAGGGGAGAAGGAAACTACCTAACCGTCAAACCGCTGCCGCAAGTTAAAGACGCCTCAACCTCTATGCACAGCTTTTCCCAGGGTAAAGAGGGGGAGGGAGGGAGAGGAAACTATCCCTCAGGAGCACTAACCACCCAGTACGGTTGGATATTATACACGAGAAACATCACAACAGACGGCGGACAATTTGGAAAACAACGCTGACATTCTTCAAAACAGTGGAGATATCTCTTCAGGAGTAATGTACAGTGCTCATGTCCCCTCTCATAGGCACACGAGATAAGAGCTGGAAAATGTACAGCAACCCTATAATAGTGCACAGGTTGAATCCCGGAAGTATTTAAACGTAATGCAGTCGCTTGAAAGTACTCAAATTGTCCCCCGTGGAACGGAGACGAGGGAGCGTCCTCCCCCCTCCTCAAATTTGCAAAATACACCCCCTACCACAACCCCACCACCACCTCTATGGTGCTGATATAAACTCTCACAAGTCAAGCCTGGCCTCGGGCCGGGCTTGGGGAGTAGAAGAACTCCCAGAACCCCATCAACCAGGTACCTACCACGGGCAGTAGAAGAACTCCCAGAACCCCATCAAGCAGGTACCTACCACGGGCAGTAGAAGAACTCCCAGAATCCCATCAACCAGGTACCTACCACCAACCTGTGCATGGAGTCAGCCTCCACCACATCACTGCCTAATGCATTCCACCTGTCAACCACTCTGACACTAAAAAAGTTCTTTCTAATATCTCTTTCTAATATAAAGTGTGTGTGTGGTGGGAGTGTGGGGGAGTGTGGGAGAGTGTGTGGGAGTGTGGGAAAGGGTAAATATGGGATAAGGTGAGTGTGTGAGGCCCTGAAGGAGGCGGTGACGTCATAGTCAACATTCCACAGATGCTGGGTGCCCCCATCCCCCTCCCCCTCCCCTCCCTCCCCCTCCCCTCCCTTCCCCCTCCCCCTTCCTTCCCTCCACTCCCATTTTCTCTTGTTCTTCTTTGCTATCTTCCTCCTCAAAATTGGTTCTGCGTGTCTAATACCATTATCCTCTCTCTCTCTCTCTCTCTCTCTCTCTCTCTCTCTCTCTCTCTCTCTCTCTCTCTCTCTCTCTCTCTCTCTCATCATTCTTGCTTCCCACATCGTACCTTTACTGTTTCAACCACTTGGACAGGACGGCAGAGCGACGACCTTGACTCTTGCAGGGTCGCCGTTCCTACCCTGAAGGTCAAAGTGTTTGGGCACCTTTCATTCTGACCTCATATCCCAGCTCCTTGTCCTCATATCCCAGCTCCTTGTCCTCATATCCCAGCTCCTTGTCCTCCTATCCCAGCTCCTTGTCCTCATATCCCAGCTCCTAGTCCTCATATCCCAGCTCCTTGTCCTCATATCCCAGCTCCGTGTCCTCATATCCCAACTCCTTGTCCTCATATCCCAGCTCCTTGTCCTCATATCCCAGCTCCTTGTCCTCATATCCCACCTTCTTGTCCTCATATCCCAGCTCCTTGTCCTCATATCCCAGCTCCTTGTCCTCATATCCCAGCTCCTTGTCCTCATATCCCAGCTCCTTGTCCTCATATCCCACCTTCTTGTCCTCATATCCCAGCTCCTTGTCCTCATATCCCAGCTCCTTGTCCTCATATCCCAGCTCCTAGTTCTCATATCCCAGCTCCTAGTCCTCATATCCCAGTTCCTTGTCCTCATATCCCAGCTCCTAGTCCTCATATCCCAGCTCCTAGTCCTCATATCCCAGCTCCTTGTCCTCATATCCCAGCTCCTTGTCCTCATATCCCAGCTCCTTGTCCTCATATCCCAGCTCCTTGGCCTCATATCCCAGCTCCTTGGCCTCATATCCCAGCAACTTGGCCTCATATCCCAGCTCCTTGTCCTCATATCCCAGCTCCTTGGCCTCATATCCCAGCTCCTTGTCATCATATCCCAGCTCCTTGTCCTCATATCCCAGCTCCTTGGCCTCATATTCCAGCTCCTTGGCCTCATATCCCAGCTCCTTGTCCTCATATCCCAGCTCCTTGTCCTCATATCCCAGCTCCTTGGCCTCATATCCCAGCTCCTTGTCCTCATATCCCAGCTGAACAGGGGATATATCCCCTGTTCAGGGGGATACATCACTCATATCCCAGTGAACAGAGTTATCAGGGCAAAAAATATGCTCATTTGTTTCCGCCTCCGCCGGGGATCGAACCCGGAACCTTAGCACTACGAATCCCGAGCGCTGTCTACTCAGCCGTCAGGGCCCCCTAAGATATATGGATGCTAAATATGAACACCAACATTCCATCATATAAACATTGCCTTTAAGTTATAGCATTATTGCTCCTATCCTTAACTTGTTTCTTTTAGACCATTTGATAAATTAGCAGGTAATTGGCTTCAGTAATCACAAGGGCCACCATAAGGCCCTTCAGTAATCACCACAAGGGCCACCATAAGGCCCTTCAGTAATCACCACAAGGGCCACCATAAGACCCTTCAGTAATCATCACAAGGGTCACCATAAGGCCCTTCAGTAATCACCACAAGGGTCACCATAAGGCCCTTCAGTAATCACCACAAGGGTCACCATAAGGCCCTTCAGTAATCATCACAAGGGGCCACCATAAGGCCCTTCAGTAATCACCACAAGGGTCACCATAAGGCCCTTCAGTAATCACCACAAGGGTCACCATAAGACCCTTCAGTAATCACCACAAGGGTCACCATAAGGCCCTTCAGTAATCACCACAAGGGCCACAATAAGGCCCTTCAGTAATCACCACAAGGGCCACCATAAGGCCCTTCAGTGATCACCACAAGGGCCACCATAAGACCCTTCAGTAATCACCACAAGGGCCACCATAAGGCCCTTCAGTAATCACCACAAGGGTCACCATAAGGCCCTTCAGTAATCACCACAAGGGCCACCATAAGGCCCTTCAGTAATCACCACAAGGGCCACCATAAGGCCCTTCAGTAATCACCACAAGGGTCACCATAAGGCCCTTCAGTAATCACCACAAGGGCTACCATAAGGCCCTTCAGTAATCACCACAAGGGTCACCACAAGGGTCACCATAAGGCCCTTCAGTAATCACCACAAGGGCCACCATAAGGCCCTTCAGTAATCACAAGGGTCACCATAAGGCCCTTCAGTAATCACCACAAGGGCCACCATAAGGCCCTTCAGTAATCACCACAAGGGTCACCATAAGGCCCTTCAGTAATCACCACAAGGGTCACCATAAGGCCCTTCAGTAATCACCACAAGGGCCACAAGGGCCACCATAAGGCCCTTCAGTAATCACCACAAGGGTCACCATAAGGCCCTTCAGTAATCACCACAAGGGCCACCATAAGGCCCTTCAGTAATCACAAGGGTCACCATAAGGCCCTTCAGTAATCACCACAAGGGCCACCATAAGGCCCTTCAGTAATCACCACAAGGGTCACCATAAGGCCCTTCAGTAATCACCACAAGGGCCACCATAATGCCCTTCAGTAATCACCACAAGGGTCACCATAAGGCCCTTCAGTAATCACCACAAGGGTCACCATAAGGCCCTTCAGTAATCACCACAAGGGCCACCATAAGGCCCTTCAGTAATCACCACAAGGGTCACCATAAGGCCCTTCAGTAATCACCACAAGGGCCACCATAAGGCCCTTCAGTAATCACCACAAGGGCCACCATAAGACCCTTCAGTAATCACCACAAGGGTCACCATAAGACCCTTCAGTAATCACCACAAGGGTCACCATAAGGCCCTTCAGTAATCACCACAAGGGCCACCATAAGGCCCTTCAGTAATCACCACAAGGGCCACCATAAGGCCCTTCAGTAATCACCACAAGGGCCACCATAAGGCCCTTGTGGTGATTACTGGTGAGCAGTAGAGGTGAGAGCTAGAGCATAACTTACATGGTAAGGTAATTATCAGGAGAAAATGCAGACAAGCCAGTATGGCTATATTACACTTAAAATGGATACACAAAAAATGGGAAAAAACATGATACAGAAATATTTGGTTTATGTTATTTTTTATTTAAATGCATAAATATTTTTACAGCTGACAAGTTTTTTTTATTCGCAGGTGCAATTACCTGTATCTCTCACAGCTACTTGATCACTATGACAAAATCACTGAGGCATTAGAAGAAAAACAGAATGCAGTTGTTGTATACACGGACTTGGCAAAGGCATTTGACAAATGTGACCATGGAGTGATAGCACACAAAATGAGGTCAATGGGAATAACTGGTAAAGTAGGACGCTGGATACTCAGTTTTCTGTCGAACAGAACACAGAGAGTAACAGTCAACAATAAAATCGAGTTCAAACGCAGTTAAAAGTGCTGTATTTCAAGTTGATTTTGATCAACTCTTGCACCGTTGATTTTCCTTATTCTCATATCAGATATAGACTCAAATACACGGCACAGCTTCGTATCATCCTTTGCAAATGACACAAAAATCAGCATGAAAATTGCCTCTGCTGAAGACATTGAAAACTACAAGCAGATATTAATAAAGTTTTCGACTGGGCAGCAGAAAATAACATGATTTTAACAGTGATAAATTCCAGGTACTCAGAAACGGTACAATTGAGAACCTTAAACATAATACAGGATACAAAACACAATCAAATCTGCCCATAGTATGAAAGCAACATGTGAAGGATTTTGGAATAATGATGTCCGACGACCTAACGTTTAGGGAGCATAACCAAGCAAATATTGCGTCAGCCAGAAAATGATCAGATGGATTATGGGAACTTTCAAATCCAGGGATCCTATCACAATGGTTGTACTCTTCAAATCACTTATACTGTCCCGTCTTGAGTACTGTTCGGTACTCACTTCCTCCTTCAGAACAGAAAAAAATTCTGAAATAGAGGGAGTACAGAGAACATATACGGCACGCATAGACGAGATAAAGCACCTAAATTATTGGGATCGTCTCAAAGCTCTCCAAATGTACTCACAAGAAAGGAGACGAGAGAGATACCAAATAATATACACCTGGAAAATACTGGAGGGTCAGGTCCCAAATCTACACAGTAAAATAACAACGTACTGGAGTGAACGATATGGAAGAAAATGCAGAATAGAACCAGTGAAGAGCAGAGGTGCCATAGGCACAATCAGAGAACACTGTATAAACATCAGAGGTCCGCGGTTGTTCAACGTCCTCCCAGCGACCATAAGAAATATTGCCGGAACAACCTGACTGATACACTCTTGACGGGATTCTGGGAGTTCTACTCCCCAAACCCAAGGACATCTTTAAGAGAAAACTAGATAGTTATCTTCAAGACGTGTCGGACCAACCGGGCTGTGGTGGGTATGTGGGCCTGCGGGCTGCTCCAAGCAACAGCCTGGTGGACCAAACTCTCACAAGTCAAGCCTGGCCTCGGGCCGGGCTTGGGCAGTAGAACAACTCCCAGAACCCCATCAAGCGGGTATGAAGCAGGATGCTGATCCTGGGAATAATTGCTAGGTGAGGTAGCTTATGTCTCTCTCTCTCTCTCTCTATATATATATATATAAATATTAGTTAGACTCTTATACTGTTGATGAAGCTCGCCAACCCTCATTCTTTCTTGGCTTTAGCACTTTCCTCACACGTTTGGAAGCTCCCACTAAATCCAAAGTTACTGACGAAGACAACTGTCCTCTTCACCTTGTTCAGGAATTATTAACCTCCCACTACAACGGTCCATCACTTTCTCTCTTCAGCCGCTACACCCAAAGCTCATCTACGCTCAAGAACCTGTGGGCTGAGAACTTCTTCCTTACCTATGGTCACGTGACATAATTTAAAAATTAAAATAATATTTACTCATGGGGAAAGGGAGTTCCTAATCCCCACTGACTGGTGTCCTGGGCCTCTAGTGTCCTCGTCACACATGAGTCAGGAGCCCCGTAAACACACTGTCACCCAAGACAAATATTGACTCTGACAGTCATTTGTTTCTGTGCGTAAGGTGTGGACTACGACGTCACGGGTATATGGTGTTGAGTGACAGGTCACGATACATAATAATATGATGTTTAATGAAGCTCCAGCTTCTGCACTATGAAAAAAAAATACTTAAATATACAACGGAAAATATATATAAAATGAAATGAATCACACAATATAACGAAAAACCAATGTTAAGGATCTTGGAGTGATCATGGCAGGAGAACTTATCTTTAAAGAACATAATAAAGTAGCCGTCACAACTGCAGAAAAATGACAGGTTGGATATCTTGAGATGATTTCGGGGCTTTTTTGTGTCCCCGCGGCCCGGTCCTTGACCAGGCCTCCACCCCCAGGAAGCAGCCCGTGACAGCTGACCAACTCCCAGGTACCTATTTACTGCTAGGTAACGGGGGCATCAGGGTGAAAGAAAGCCCATCGTTTCTCGCTGGCGCCCGGGATCGAACCCGGGACCACAGGATCACGCGTCCTGTGTTCTGTCCTCTCAGCCACCGGCTCCCAGATAACAAGAACCCTTCACACTAGAGATGCTATACCAATGATGATCATTTTCAAGACGCTTGTGCTCCTTAGGAAGATATTAGAGGGACTAGTTCCAAATCTAAACATGGAGATTACATCACATGAGACCAGGAGGCATGGCAGGATGTGCAGAATACCCCCGTTGAAGAGCAGAGGTGCAACAGGTACTCTGAGAGAGAACTCTATTAACATCAGAGGCCCGAGACTGTTCAACACGCTTCCACTACACATAAGGGACATAACTGGCCGACCCCTCACAGTGTTCAAGAGAGAACTATCAACATCAGAGGCCCGAGACTGTTCAACAAGCTTCCACTACACATAAGGGATATAACTGGCCGACCCCTCACAGTGTTCAAGAGAGAACTATCAACATCAGAGGCCCGAGACTGTTCAACACGCTTCCACTACACATAAGGGACATAACTGGCCGACCCCTCACAGTGTTCAAGAGAGAACTATCAACATCAGAGGCCCGAGACTGTTCAACACGCTTCCACTACACATAAGGGACATAACTGGCCGACCCCTCACAGTGTTCAAGAGAGAACTATCAACATCAGAGGCCCGAGACTGTTCAACACGCTTCCACTACACATAAGGGACATAACTGGCCGACCCCTCGCAGTGTTCACGAGAGAACTATCAACATGAGAGGCACATAATCGGTTCAGGAACTGAACCCCAGAATTCCTTTGGCTAAGTAAATAACAATCTTTTGACGCTAGTTACAAAATTATTAATGTTAAATATACAGTTCTTTGCGAGCGCTTCGGCTTGATACCTGCTTGATGGGGTTCTGGGAGTTCTACTCCCCAAACCCAGTGCGCCTGACAGATGGGTGGACAGCGCTTCGCATTCGCAGTCCTGAGGTCCCGGGTTCGATGCCCAGTGAAGGCGGAGACAAATGGGCAAAAAGGTTTACCTAGCAGTAAAGAGGTACCAGGGAGTTAGACAACTGATACGGGCTGCTTCCTGAGGGAGGGGGGGGGGGTAAACAAAAAGGAGGCCCGGTCGAGGACAGGGCCACGGGGACGCTAAGCCCCGAAATCATCTCAAGATAACCTCAAGATAAGCCAGGCTCGACTTGTGAGAGTTTGGTCCACCAGGCTGTTGCTTGGAGCGGCCCGCAGGCCCACATACCCACCACAGCCCGGTTGGTCCGGCACTCCTTGGAGGAATAAATCAAGTTTCCTCTTGAAGATGTCCACGGTTGTTCCGGCAATATTTCTTATGCTCGCTGGGAGGACGTTGAACAACCGCGGACCTCTGATGTTCATACAGTGTTCTCTGATTGTGCCTATGGCCTGGGTTCGTATCCCGGCCGGGGAAGATTGACTGGGAGCCAATCCTTTAGTGTATGTCTCTGTTCACCCAGCAGTGAATAGGTACCTGGTTGTTAAACGATTTGGCGGGTCGTATTCCAGGGAGAATTAAGATTAAGGACTTGCCCGAGACGCTACGCGTGCTGGAGGCTGTACAGGAATGTAACAACTCTTGTATAGAAAAACAAAATAAAAAATGTAGATATACAACAGAAGCACAATGGAGTTACAGCAAACAAAACAGGTACAGCAAAATGCAGGAAAAGTACAATGTAAGCTAACATGTGTACATGTAACTGAGGTACATGTGTACATGTAACAGAGGTACATATATACATGTAACCGAGGTACATGTGTACATGTAACTGAGGTACATGTGTACATGTAACTGAGGTACATGAGTACATGTAACAGAGGTACATGTGTACATGTAACAGAGGTACATGTGTACATGTAACTGAGGTACATGTGTACATGTAACCGAGGTACATGTGTACATCTGGTCTGGTCAACACATGTGTACATGTAACTGAGGTACATGTGTAACCAGAGGAGGTCGAGCAACCTAATCAGCTGAGCACTAACAGGCATCAGGGTGGATACCAGATCACCCCCCCCCCCCCACAACAAATCCCCCTCTCACTCACTGCCCCCCCCCCCAAACCCCCTCCTATAAACCCCTCTCCCCCCCCTACCCAGACTTCTCCCCCCTCTCCCCTCCCCCCCCAAGGCCCCTCAACCCCCCACCCCCACCCCGCCCCTCACAAAGCTTGTCAATGGGCCACTGTTAAACTAGTTGGGTGGCTATTGCTTCCACCACCAAACCACCGCGGTTAGCCGTGGTCAGTGGGGCCGTCCGCTTTATAACTGCTTCCCCAACGGCGTAAATGCAGCGGTTGCTTCCTTAACGGACACCTCCAACAAGGTGACACTAGGTGAGTACAAGAACCAGGCTATAGCAGAATAACAGACAGTACAATAATCAGCCTACCAGTGACTGCAATTCATCAATACACACGTAACTCAACTACTCATCAGCGTATTTAATCAACGACACATCAAAGACACACTCATCTGTACTGAGCTACTAAACACCTCAAATGATATGGTGGAAGTGTTGATAGTTAAAATAGAGATCCTAAATGTAGTTATTGTCCTTGTATATAAGTCACCGGAGGCAAACCCTCAGCAGTTTAAAGATCAACTAATGAAAATAGAACACTGCTTGGAAAACCTCTCAATCCAGCCCCGAACATCATCCTGCTTGGGGACTTCTACCTACGGCGCCTGAAATGGAAGACCCTAGCTGATTCAGTTGTATCAGAGAGAAATTGAAATAAGTTTATTGAGGAATAAATACACACAGAGGGATGAGGTAGCTCAAGCTATTCTCGCCCCATTCAGTACGTGTTCATATATAATATATATATATGTTATACCTAGTAGCCAGAACGCGGTTCTGGCTACTATGCATGGTCCGATTTGCCTAATAAGCCAAGTTTTCCTGAATTTCAATATTTTTCTATTTTTTTCTTATGAAATGATAAAACTATTCATTTCATTATGTATGAGTTATTTTTTTTTTAAATTTGAGTTACAACTAACGGAGATATATGACTGAACCCAACCTACCCTACCTAACCTAACCTAACCTAACCTACCCTACCCTACCTAACCTAACCTATCTTAACCTAACCTAACCTAACCTAACCCAACCTACCCTACCTAACCTAACCCAACCTACCCTACCTAACCTAACCTAACCTATCTTAACCTAACCTAAACTAACATAACTAAATCAATAATTTATATTCTTAATATAATAAAAAAAATTAAAAACCAAATGGAAACAATTTATTGAAAATAAAGAAAATCACTCGGCCTATGAGGCAAATTCGGGTTTACATAGTAGGTCGAGAAGCGCGTTCTGGCTATTATTATTATTATTATTTTATATATATATATATATATATATATATATATATATATATATATATATATATATATATATATATTAGTATATTTTGGTAGCAGTCTTTCCTGTAGACATATATTTTTAAATATGACCGAAAAAGTAAGATTAATAATTCTAACACGAATTTTCTCAATCTTTCGTACAGTACGCTTCACTGTTGGAGGTAAATCAAAAATCAATTCTCCAAAATTCATTTTTATTTTTAGTCTGACGCGACACGGGCGCGTTTCGTAAAACTTATTACATTTTCAAAGACTTTAGTTCACAAATACACAACTGATTAGAACTTACGTATCTCCGATTTTATATCTATATTTGAGTGAGGTGGGAGGGGTGATGTGGCATTAACACAAGACAGAACAAGAGGGGATATTAATAGGGTATTAAAAGTATCAACACAAGACAGAACACAAACAATGGGTATTGAATAGAAGTGTTTGTAGAAAGCCTATTGGTCCATATTTCTTGATGCTTCTATATTGGAGCGGAGTCTTGAGGTGGGTAGAATATAGTTGTGCAATAATTGGCTGTTGATTGCTGGTGTTGACTTCTTGATGTGTAGTGCCTCGCAAACGTCAAGCCGCCTGCTATCGCTGTATCTATCGATGATTTCTGTGTTGTTTACTAGGATTTCTCTGGCGATGGTTTGGTTGTGGGAAGAGATTATATGTTCCTTAATGGAGCCCTGTTGCTTATGCATCGTTAAACGCCTAGAAAGAGATGTTGTTGTCTTGCCTATATACTGGGTTTTTTGGAGCTTACAGTCCCCAAGTGGGCATTTGAAGGCATAGACGACGTTAGTCTCTTTTAAAGCGTTCTGTTTTGTGTCTGGAGAGTTTCTCATGAGTAGGCTGGCCGTTTTTCTGGTTTTATAGTAAATCGTCAGTTGTATCCTCTGATTTTTGTCTGTAGGGATAACGTTTCTATTAACAATATCTTTCAAGACCCTTTCCTCCGTTTTATGAGCTGTGGAAAAGAAGTTCCTGTAAAATAGTCTAATAGGGGTATAGGTGTTGTGTTAGTTGTCTCTTCAGAGGTTGCATGGCTTTTCACTTTCCTTCTTATGATGTCTTCGATGAAACCATTGGAGAAGCCGTTATTGACTAGGACCTGCCTTACCCTACAGAGTTCTTCGTCGACTTGCTTCCATTCTGAGCTGTGGCTGAGAGCACGGTCGACATATGCGTTAACAACACTCCTCTTGTACCTGTCAGGGCAGTCGCTGTTGGCATTTAGGCACATTCCTATGTTTGTTTCCTTAGTGTAGACTGCAGTGTGGAAACCTCCGCCCTTTTCCATGACTGTTACATCTAGAAAGGGCAGCTTCCCATCCTTTTCCATCTCGTAAGTGAAACGCAGCACGGAACTCTGCTCAAATGCCTCCTTCAGCTCCTGCAGATGTCTGACATCAGGTACCTGTGTAAAAATGTCGTCAACATACCTGCAGTATATGGCCGGTTTCAAGTTCATGTCGACTAAGACTTTTTGCTCGATGGTACCCATGTAGAAGTTTGCAAACAGGACACCTAGGGGAGAACCCATGGCGACCCCATCTACTTGCTTATACATGTGCCCATCCGGGCTCAAGAAGGGTGCCTCTTTAGTACAAGCTTGGAGTAGTTTCCTCAGAATATTTTCTGGCATGTCAAGAGGAGTACAGGCTGGATCACGATACACTCTGTCGGCTATCATTCCAGATCAAGACTAAAGTCTTTGAAAATGTAATAAGTTTTACGAAACGCGCCCGTGTCGCGTCAGACTAGAAATAAAAATGAATTTTGGAGAATTGATTTTTGATTTACCTCCAACAGTGAAGCGTAATGTACGAAAGATTGAGAAAATTCGTGTTAGAATTATTAATCTTACTTTTTCGGTCATATTTAATAATATATATATATATATATATATATATATATATATATATATATATATATATATATATATATATATATATATATATATATATATAACAAGGAAGGGAGTACCACCTCTGGCTGAATCACGACCGTACAAAAGATGATGGTAGACGAGGGTATTTGCCTATCATCCCGACGGCGCCCTGATGGTAATCTTGGGCATGGTGTTTTATCAGATCACCTCACTTTTTGAGGCCACGTGAGCAACACAAATGCAAACAAGGCTGAATGGTCCCCAGGCATATATGCAACTGAAAACTCCATACTCCAGAAGTGACTTGAGCATAGTGCCAGGAGCACTATGCAACTGGTGTACAGGAGGCCTTATAAGATAAAAGGAGATAAAAGTGGTTTTCAAAAGCGAGGACACAAAAGAGGAAATTTTAGCAAAGAAGAGCAGCCTACTCAATGTCCTGAAGTGTAAAAAGGTATTCCTGCAGAGGGATATGACCAGGGAGGAGAAACGGAGGGCAGCAGCAGCAAGAAAGGAGAGCAAGGAGAGGAAAAGGAATCAGGGAATCACAACCCAGAACCCTACGATCCCAGAAGGGAGTGGGGAACCCTCCACAGGCAATTTAACAGCCCCAGTGGGAAGAGGACCACACCCATCTCCCACCCAATAGAAGCCCTACCTGCCCCAGCCCCTACACTCCTCCATCACCCTAAGCCCTCCCTTCTCCCCCACCCCCCAAGCCCTCCCTTCCCCCCAAACCCCCCTCTTCTCCCCATCACCCCAAGCCCTTCCTTCTCCCCCACCCCCTCCAAGTCCTCCCTTTGCCCTACCCTCTACAAACCAGATCCTCCCAGCCCCCCCCCCACAACCCAGGTCCCCCTCACTCTCCGCTCCCCTCACGACCCAGGGCCCCCTCCTTCCCCCTCCCCACCCCAGACCCTCCATGTTTACCTACTCCAGTGGAAGCAACAGAAACTGTGAATGGACAGAAAAGAGTCAGCTTCAAGGTGATGTACACAAACATAGATGGGATTACAAGCAAGGCAAGTGAACTTAGGAAAAGAGCACAAGAAGTAAACCCAGATGTAATTGGAATCACGGAAACAAAACTCTCAGGAATCATAACAAATGTGGTGTTCCCCAGGACTACACTGTAATAAAGAAAGAAAGGGAGGATAGGGGAGGAGGTGGAGTGGCCCTACTCATGAGAAAGGAATGGAGTTTTCAAGGAGATAGTTATCCCAGGCTGTGAGGGTTTAGAGACTACATAACAGGCACCATGACAATGGGAGGACCTAGAGTAGTAGTAGCAATGATATATAACCCTCCACCATATGACAGAAGACCCAGGCATACACATTGTATGACAACAACAACATGGCAGTTAACACTAAAATTAAGAAGGCAGCCTCTGCTGCCTGCAGAAATTGATCCCATCTGCTCATCATGGGAAACTTCAATCACGGAAGGATAGACTGGGAGAACAAGGAACCGCATGGAGGAGAGAATACATGGAGAGTCAAACTAGTGGAACCCACTAGGATGAGGGGAAATGATGAACTCAAGACTCGACCTAGATTTCACTCTGAATTACTCCGACATAAACGAAATTGACTTCGCGGCCCCTGTAGCAATGAGCGATCACAGTGTACTGACGTTTGAGTATCTGGTCGAAGAATGGCTAAAGTACTCGAGAAAGGGAACTGGAAGCAAAAGGCTAGCATTCCGCAAGGGAAATTACGAGGAGATAAGAAAATTCCTTACGGATATAACATGGGAAACAGAGCTCAGGGGAAAGACGGCCCAAGACATGATGGAATACATCACGCAGAAGTGCAAGGACACAGCAGAAAAGCTTATCCCGGCCCAAAAGGTAAAAAATGAAACACAGATGAGAAACCCATGGTTTAATGAGAGATGTAAGCTAGCTAAGCAACAAAGTAAAAGAGCATGGAGAAACTATAGAAATAAGAGAACACTTGAGAGCAGAGAAGGTTACCAGAGAACCAGGAAGGAATACGTCAGGGTGAGAAGAGAGGCAGAAGGGCAATATGAAAACGACATAGCCAGCAAGGCTAAGACCCAACCCAAATTGCTGCACAGACACATCAGGAGAAAGACAACAGTGAAGGAACAGGTAATGAAACTGAGTATAGGGGCAGACAGATTCACTACAAACGACAAAAAAGTGTGCGAGGAACTCAATATGAAATTCCGGGAAGTCTTCACATTAGAGCAAGAAGAAGGTCCAGAGATAAGAGAAGGAATAATTAATTAAGCACCACTAGAGGAACTTGAGATTACCAGTGGAGATGTAAGGAAGCTTTAGCTAGAGTTGGATGTAACAAAGGCTATAGGCCCGGATGGAATATCACCATGGATACTAAAGGAAGGAGCAGAAGCACTGTGCCTGCCACTCTCCATGGTGTATAAAAAATCACTGGTAACAGGTGAACTGCCAGAAATTTGGAAGGCAGCAAACGTCCCGATATACAAGAAGGGGGATAGACAGGAGGCACTGAACTACAGGCCAGTGTCTCTAACTTACATACCATCTTCAGGTTATCTTGAGATGATTTCGGAGCATTTTAGTGTCCCCACGGCCCGGTCCTCGACCAGGCCTCCACCCCCAGGAAGCAGCCCGTGACAGCTAACACCCAGGTACCTATTTTACTGCTAGATAACAGGGGTATAGGGTGAAAGAAACTCTGCCCATTGTTTCTCGCCGGCGCCTGGGATTGAACCCAGGACCACAGGATCACAAGTCCAGCGTGCTGTCCGCTCGGCTCCAAGTTAATGGAGAAAATTGTGCGAAAAATGCTAGTGGAACATCTGGAACGAAGGAACTTTGTGTCACAACACCAACATGGTTTCAGGGATGGCAAGTTCTGCCTCACAGGATTAATTGAATTCTACGATCAGGCAAGAAAGAGAGGGGTGGGCAGACTGCATATTTTTGGATTGCCAGAAAGCCTTTGACACAGTGCCACACCAGAGACTGGTGCGAAAGTTGGAGATGCAGGCAGGAGTGAAAGAGCAGGTACTCCATTGGATAAGGGAGTACCTAAGTAACAGAAGGCAGCAAGTCACTGTCTCAGATTGGCGAGACGTCACCAGTGAGGTCCCGCAGGGTTCAGTGCTTGCATCCATACTGTTTCTTATATATGTAAATGATCTTCCAGATGGCATAGAATCATTCCTCTCATTGTTTGTTGATGATGCAAAAATTATGAGGAGGATTAAGATGGAGGAAGACAGTATGAGACTACAAGATGACCTAGACAGACTGTATGAATAGTCCAACAAATGGCTACTAAAGTTCAACCCGAGTAAATGTAAGGTAATGAAACTAGGCGGTGGAAACAGGAGGCCAGACACAGGTTACAGAATGGGAGATGAAGTCCTTCATGAAACGGACAGAGAGAAGGATCTAGGAGTTGATATCACCCCAACCCTGTCTCCCATATCAAAAGAATTACATCTGCGGCATATGCGAGGCTGGCTAACATCAGAACTGCCGTCAGGAACCTGTGTAAGGAATCATTCAGAACCTTGTATACCACATATGTAAGACCAATCCTGGAGTATGCGGCCCCAGCATGGAGCCCGTAGCTTGTCAAGCACAAGAGGAAGATTGAAAAAGTTTAGAGATATGCCACTAGGCTAGTCCCAGAACTAAGAGGCATGAGTTACGAGGAAAGTCTGCGAGAAATGCACCTCACGACACAAGAAGACAGAAGAGTAAGGGGAGACATGATCACTACCTACAAAATTCTCAGAGGAATTGACAGGGTAGATAAAGATAAACTGTTTAACACGGGTATACGCGAACAAGGGGACACAGGTGGAAACTGAGTACCCACATGAGCCACAGGGACGTTAAAAAGAACTTTTTCAGTATCAGAGTAGTTAACAGATGGAATGCATTAGGCAGTGATGTGGTGGAGGCTGACTCCATATACAGTTTACAATGTAGATATGATAGAGCCCAGTAGGTTCAGGAACCTGCACACCAGTTGATTGACAGTTGAGATGCGGGACCAAAGAGCCAGAGCTCAACTCCCACAAGCACAACTAGGTGAGTACACACTCACACACACACAACAATAACTGTGTTTCAAGGGGTCAACCACCACACTGAATGAAGGTCAGGTACAAATTAAATCTCCCACAAGAACTTTAGTAATTCCCTCCACTACCCTCTGCCACCCTTCCCTTCCCTCCAGTACCCTTCCCTCTGCCACCCTTCCCTTCTCTCCAGTACCCTTCTCTCCAGTACCCTTCCCTCTGCCACCCTTCCCTTCTCTCCAGTACCCTTCTCTCCAGTACCCTTCCCTCTGCCACCCTTCCCTTCCCTCTGCCACCCTCCCTCCCTCCCTACCTCACAAGAATCAATACTAAAACAAGGCCTGCCTCACAGAGCTGTCAAACTGGGAGGCACTTGTTGCAGCGGGTCCGTCCGTCCTCCTGGTGCTGTGTACAGCTTATTGAAGCTGCCCTCCCCACACCGCCCTGCTCCCCTGACCCGCATCTCCCTCCACATGTTACCTCACTCCTTTAATCTATCTATCTATCTATCTCTCTCTCTCTCTCTCTCTCTCTCTCTCTCTCTCTCTCTCTCTCATCTTTGCCACGTCAAGGTTATTACTCTCGCCTGCGCTCTAGAGAATACAAATTTACAAGTTTTAATCGGTCTCAATAAGTTAGATGTTTATAAAGATGATTCTAGTGGTAAAGGATCTTTGCAGGCTCACTAGGTCAGCAATTTCTTCGGCTCTGAATGGGGCTGTTAATTATTTATGTATATATACAAGAGTTGTTACATTCTTGTAAAGCCACCAGCACGCGTAGCGTCTCGGGCAGGTCCTTAATCTTAAGTGTTCCTGGTTGATACCTGGTTGATGGGGTTCTGGGAGTTGTTCTACTCCCCAAGCCCGGCCCGAGGCCAGGCTCGACTTGTGAGAGTTTGGTCCACCAGGCTGTTGCTTGGAGCGGCCCGCAGGCCCACATACCCACCACAGCCCGGTTGGTCCGGCACTCCTTGGAGGAATACCCTGGAATACGACCCACTAAATCGTTAAACAATCCTTCCCCGCCAGGATACGAATGGGTCTACCTTACCTACTTTGTGGTTACATTGTGTTGGTTTCGGGGCTTAGCGTCCCCACGGCCCGGTCCTCGACCAGGCCTCCTTTTTTGTTACATCCCCACCAGGAAGCAGCCCGTAGCAGCTGTCTAACTCCCGGGAACCTATTTACTGATAGGTAATAGGGGCATCAGGGTGCAAGAAACTCTGCCCATTTGTTTCCGCCTTCACCGGGGATCGAACCCGGAACCTTAGGACTGCGAGTCCCTAGCGCTGTCCACTCAGCTGTCAGGCCCCTGCACATGGGGCCAAACCATGGTCACATTTGCTGAAGGCTTTTGCGAAATTTGTATAAATTACATTGTTCCAGGAATCCGGGCTTGGTGCAGAGTGCATAGGCATACTGTTTATGGCTTCTTCAAAATCCAGTGGGGATAGGGCGACGTCTGATATATCATTTGATGTTGGTATCATATCCATGACAAATTCATTTGGGTTATCAATCTTTAGTGCGTTTAATGGCTCGCTGATAACAGTCGTACTGCTTCCTCAGTAACTCGCTCATTTCTTTGTTGTCATCGGTGAAAGTTCCATCTCCCTTTCGCAGGGGCCCGATACTAGATGTGTTTTTTTTTCATCTTCATTTTGCATAGGAGAACAAATATTTTGGATTTCTCTCTATTTCACTGATGGCCTTTTGCTCTCTTTGCCTCGCCTGGGTTTTGTATGATTCTTGTAGCTTGAGTTCAATTGTTTCTATTTCTCTACCTAACCTTCTTCGCCGTTCTTGAGATAGGGTGCGACTCTCAAGTTGTTCCACGATTCGTTTTCTTCGCCTATAAAAGGAACGACGTTCCCGTTCCAGTCTGCATCTCTTCATCACAATCAACTTGAGAATGGTCCAGGACGGACCATTCCGTCTCCGAGTCGTATGAGAATACGTTCCACATAATAAAAGTATTTGAGAAAGTGATCAGAAATCAGGTCACTAGTTTTATGGAGACCAATGACCTCCGCAACCCAGGCCAACATGGATTTAGAGCAGGAAGATCATGCCTCTCACAGCTACTTGACCATTACGACAAAATCACTGCTGAAGTATTAGAAGAAAAACAGAATGCAGATGTGGTATACACGGATTTCGCAAAGGCTTTCGATAAATGTGACCATGGGGTGATAGCACACAAAATGAGGTCAATGGAAATAACTGGTAAAGTAGGACGCTGGATACTCAATTTCTGTCGAACAGAACACAAGAGAGTAACAGTCAACCATATAAAATCGAGTCCAAGCGCAGTTAAAAGCTCTGTACCTCAAGGTACAGTCCTTGCACCACTGCTGTTCCTTATTCTCATATCAGATATAGACTCAAATACAAGGCAACGTTTCGTATCATCCTTTGCAGATGACACAAAAATCAGCATCAAAATTATCTCTGCTGAAGACATTGAAGACACAAGCAGATATTAACAAAGTTTTCGATTGGGCAGCAGAAAATAACATGATGTTTAACAGCGATAAATTCCAGGTACCCAGATACGGTAAAAATGAGAACCTTAAACATAATACAGGGTACAAAATGCAATCAAATTTGCCCATAGTAGGAAAGCAGCATGTAAAGGATTTGGGAATAATGATGTCTGACGACCTAACGTTTAGGGAGCATAACCAAGCAAATATTGCGTCAGCCAGAAAAATGATAGGATGGATTACGAGAACTTTCAAATCCAGAGATCCCATCACCATGGTTGTACTCTTCAAGTCACTTGTGTTGTCCCGTCTTGAGTACTGCTCAGTACTCACTTCCCCCTTCAGAGCAGGAGAGATTGCTGAAATAGAGGGAATACAGAGAACATATACGGCACTCATAGACGAGATAAAGCACCTAAATTATTGGGATCGTCTCAAAGCTCTCCAAATGTACTCGCTAGAAAGACGACGGGAGAGATATCAAATAATATACACCTGGAAAATACTGGAGGGTCAGGTCCCAAATCTACACAGTAAAATAACAACATACTGAGGTGACCGATATGGAAGAAAATGCAGAATAGAACCAGTGAAGAGCAGAGGTGCCATAGGCACAATCAGAGTACACTGTATAAACATCAGAGGTCCGCGGTTGTTCAACGTCCTCCCAGCGAGCATAAGAAATATTGCCGGAACAACCGTGGACATCTTCAAGAGGAAACTAAATAGTTTCCTCCAAGGAGTGCCGGACCAACCGGGCTGTGGTGGGTATGTGGGCCTGCGGGCCGCTCCAAGCAACAGCCTGGTGGACCAAACTCTCACAAGTCAAGCCTGGCCTTGGGCCGGGCTTGGGGAGTAGAAGAACTCCCAGAACCCCATCAACCAGGAACCATGTTTGTGGTCTCATGTACACCAGAGGAACATGACAGGTCTCGTGTACACCAGAGGAACATGACTGGTCTCATGTACACCAGGGGAACATGACTGGTCTCATGTACACCAGGGGAACATGACTGGTCTCATGTACACCAGAGGAACATGACTGGTCTCATGTACACCAGGGGAACATGACTGGTCTCATGTACACCAGGGGAACATGACTGATCTCATGTACACCAGAGGAACATGACTGGTCTCATGTACACCAGGGGAACATGTTTACGGGTCAGTGCCTAGTCCCCTGGATACAGCAAGCTATGATTGATGGGAGGGAGAGATTACCAGCAGAGAGGTACGCTCTCCGTTAATGAATCAGTCCGCCACTCCGTAACAAACACAACTGTTTAGGCTTGATCAGACACACACAAACAACCAGCCAATAACCGACATATAGAAAACGTCGATATTACGGAGCTTTAATGTGAACTAATACATCGTTTTTTTTAACGAACTGGTCGATTCCTTAACAAATTAAACTATTAGGTGAGAGGCCTCGTGCTCTACACCATGTTGGCTCCCTGCACGGCCCACGGTTATCTTGAGATCTTGAGATGATTTCGGGGCTTTAGTGTCCCCGCGGCCCGGTCCTCGACCAGGCCTCCACCCCCAGGAAGCAGCCCGTGACAGCTGACTAACACCCAGGTACCTATTTTACTGCTAGGTAACAGGGGCATAGGGTGAGAGAAACTCTGCCCATTGTTTCTCGCCGGCGCCCGGGATCGAACCCGGGACCACAGGATCACAAGTCCAGCGTGCTGTCCGCTCGGCCGACCGGCTCCAGGCGCAACACGTACGGTGCACGTGTTGGCCCCCTGCACGGCCCACGCCGCGTACAAGGGTCATAACCACGTGCCAGGGGTCAAGGGTCACGTACGGCGCCAGCTCGTCCATAATTCACCGCCAGGGGACCCAAGGGAGGGGAGGGAAGTATCAGGGAAAGCGCCAAGCCATTACGACTATATAGCACTAGCAAGGGGTCCAGGTAAGGTTATGGGATGGGACGGTGGGAAGGAATGGTGCCTAACCACTTGGACGGTCGGAGGATTGAACGCCGACCTGCATGAAGCGAGGCCGGCGCTCTACCGTCCAGCCCAAGTGGATGGAGGGAACTGAGGAAATATGATGAGACGAGTGAGAGCGAAACGACCCCACAACAGGCAGGTTGATCCTGCCTCTCTCGCCTCCTGCTTGATGGGGTTCTGAGAGTTCTTCTACTCCCCAAGCCCGGCCCGAGGCCAGGCTCCTTACCTGGCCCAACCCGAGGTTTCTTACCTGGCCCGGCCCGAGGCCAGGCTCGACTTGTGCGAGCTCCCAAATCCTTGACGTGCTGCTTCCCTACTATGGGAAGATTTGATTGTGCTTTGTACCCTGTTACCTTGAGGTTACCTTGAGGTGCTTCCGGGGCGTAGTGTCCCCGCGGCCCGGTCGTCGACCAGGCCTCCTGGTTGCTGGACTGATCAACCAGCCTGTTAGACGCGGCTGCTCGCAGCCTGACGTATGAGTCGCAGCCTGGTTGATCAGGTATCCTTTGGAGGTGTTTATCCAGTTCTCTCTTGAACACTGTGAGGGGTTTGCCAGTTATGCCCCTTATGTGTAGTGGAAGCGTGTTGAACAGTCTCGGGCCTCTGATGTTGATAGTTCTCTCTTGAACACTGTGAGGGGTCGGCCAGTTATGCCCCTTATGTGTAGTGGAAGCGTGTTGAACAGTCTCGGGCCTCTGATGTTGATAGTTCTCTCTTGAACACTGTGAGGGGTTTGCCAGTTATGCCCCTTATATGTAGTGGAAGCGTGTTGAACAGTCTCGGGCCTCTGATGTTGATAGAGTTCTCTCTCAGAGTACCTGTTGCACCTCTGCTCTTCAACGGGGGTATTCTGCACATCCTGCCATGTCTTCTGGTCTCATGTGGTGTTATTTCTGTGTGCAGGTTTGGGACCAGCCCCTCAATTATTTTCCACGTGTAAATTATTATGTATCTCTCCCGCCTGCGCTCAAGGGAGTACAGATTTAGGCTCTTTAGTCGGTCCCAGTAATTTAGATGTTTTACTGAGTGGATTCTAGCAGTAAAGGATCTCTGCACGCTCTCTAGGTCAGCAATTTCTCCAGCTTTGAAAGGGGCTGTCATTGTGCAGCAGTACTCCACTCTAGAGAGCACAAGCGTTTTGAAAAGTATCATCATCGGTATAGCATCTCTAGTTTGAAAAGTTCTTGTTATCCAACCTGTCATTTTTCTTGCAGTTGTGACGGCTACTTTATTGTGTTCTTTAAAGGTAAGGTCTTCCGACATGAGTACACCCAAATCCTTTACGTTCTATTTTATGATTTGACTGAGTTTTGTACGTGGTTTCTGCTTTTATATTTTCAATTTTTTCCGTAGCGCATGAGCTGGAACTTATCTTCGTTAAACACCATATTATTTTCTGTAGCCCATAGAAAGACCTGATTGACATCTGATTGGAGGTTTGCCGTGTCCTCTATGTTGTCTACTCTCATAAAAAGAGAAATGTGACCATGTTCACATTTCTCGAAAGCTTATGCAAAGTCTGTGTATATTACATCTTGGTTTTGCTTGTCTTCCATGACACCTGAGGCCATGCCATAGTGATATAGCAACTGTAAGAGGCAGGGGCGCCCTGTTCTGAACCTGTATTGTTCAGTGTTGCGTTGATGTTGGGATTTCATGTGATTTGTAATCTTACTTCTTAGCACTTTTTGAATGATTTTTTATGATGTGTGTGTGAGGTTAGAGCTATTGGTCTATGATTTTTTGCATCTGCTTCACTACCTCAGTTGTAGAGTGGCGCGATCTACGCTGTTTTAAGTATGTCAGGGATGATGCCAGTATCTAGGCTCCGTCATATGTACATATAGTACATATAATAAATAATTATACATTATTGTTAAGGTCCTTGTAGTGTGCTAGATTAAAAGCACAGTGGTGGATCTGTATTAGAGATTAGGAGAGTGATATCTACGACTTATCTCAAGTGATGGGGGAGTGTACTGTGCCACCTGTGTACACCTGACTTGTGTACACCTGATAATACACACACACACACCTACCACCCCACACTCTGGCTCATCGTGAGTCATCACTAGTGTTGACTGTAGCATATTGACTGATACACTGTGTCCCTCGCAACATACACGTGACTGTGTATGTTTGTACACGTGCTAACCGGCCTCTCCTCCCTCATAATACATCGGGGTTTGACGCCACCTTCCCAAATGGACAAACTACTATGTACTAGAATGTGAATACTGTGTGGTTTGTTGTTGGGGTGTGAGAGGAAGGGCCACGTGGGCACGACTCCGCGAAAAACAATATATGTCTAGGGATATTCCAGTGATATAGGATCTAAAGACAGTCAGTTATCTCATAAAGTGCGTCTCAACGTATTAAACAATATACCGCAGTGATTGTCATCCGACTTTTGTGTTTTTAGGGAAATAAGTTAAATTCGGGTATAGTCAACAAGTCCGCCGCCTGCCTGCCTGCCTGCCTGCCTGCCCGCCTGCCTGCCTGCCTGCCTGCCCGCCCGCCTGCCCGCCTGCCTGCCCTCGTGGTGCCAGGAGTCCGGAGGCAAAAGTTGCCAAGACGTTTAAAAACAAATCGCATCCCTCATAGAAACATCAAGAAATCATTGTTGTCCGCAGTGCTAAACTCTCTATATAAATAATTGTGTCAACCGTAAAAATTAAGATAATATACCTTAATATCAAGTGAACAAATTACACACAAAATAAGTCCGTTGTGTGTAAATGAGGACCATCCCGGCCCCTCCCCCCCCCCCGTGTTTGTGTGTGTGTGTGTGTGTGTGTGCGCGCGCGCGCGTGCTTACTAGTAATGTGGTGTCAACAAGTGTAATGTGCCCAGGTTACTAGTGCGCTGTACCAGACACTAGTCGCCTCCACTGAAAGGTAAATGGTGGGAAAATGCAAACACTGTACCCCTAACACATGAACAAGACAAATTAAGAGTGCGACACGAGGTGGCAACACAGCCCGTTATATACAGCCTCCTCCCTGCTGGTCCTTGTAGTAAAACTGAAAAAGAAATTCCTGATATTTAAAACTTGTGTTTAGCGAATTGGACTTGAAAACTTCATCCTAAAATTCTGAGTGTCTTAATAGAAAACGAGGAGAATAAATGAGGAGGTAAATATAACAGCCCCATAAGTACAATTATGCGGTATGACAGTAAGGTAATTTACTTATACTTAGTATTAAATCGTACTGTCAGTTCAGAGGATGGGTTGGGTCAACACCCACTCAAGATAACTGGTCCACTACTTTAACAACAACACTGAAGTATTCAGTAAATATGTCTGGGAAAATTGTGCACAGACTGCCACATGAAGGTAGATCACCAGCAGAGCTTTCAATGTCAACTCTGCCCAGCAGTCACACATAGTAAATGTGCCAACATGACTCATAATGGAAGTAAACATGGTTTCAGAGAACACTCTGCGTACTGGCTCTGCTCAAAGGATAATATTACTTTCTTGAAGATGATGGCAGTTCTGGATAAAATTCCTGCGCGGAACATAAAATCGCTAATAAATGCCTTAATAGAAATTTCAAATGTCTTCAAACAAATTGTCCATGACACCCAGGTGCAATCAGATGAGGCGCTGAGCACAGTTTCCCCGTCGCCACAGCAGAGTGCTGTGTCGGGGGCGCCGCCACACTAGAGTGCTGTGTCGGGGGCGGCGCCACACTAGAGTGCTGTGTCGGGGGCGGCGCCACAGCAGAGTGCTAACAACTGGCTGACCTCCACACAAGCAGAACTAGCAGCATTACATTTAGCAACCAGCACATTAAAAAATATTGGAGGAGGAATAATATTCTGCGATTCAAAGTCTGCTCTTCAAGCAATCGAAAACTTCTCTTGGAAGATCGACAGCAAGAACCTAATACTCCCAATTATAAATGACCTAATTGATGCACAGAGTAAAGGGTCTCGAATCTCCTTTGTATGGATACCTTCACACATAAATATAACCCATCATAATGAGACAGACATTGCAGCCAAATTAGCGTGTAACAAGTTTGAAGTTGAATTAGATCTAGGTATCCCCATCTCTGCTGTCAAAACTGTATTGGTCCAAACATTCAGATCTGATAGGAAAGAACTTACTGACTCCCAACGACCTGAAAGTACTAGTATAAAAAGCTATGATTTGTTCAGATCTGAAACCTACATCTATGGACAGCACAAAACGTCCACTAGACTGTGCGACACAGTGGTTGCAAGGATCAGGTTGGGATACCGTTACCTGTGGCAGGTGGCTGCAGGTGACGGGTCTCCCAATCCTGAGCACTCCAGTTGCAAACTCTGTGAGCAGGAACTACGGCATGATCTCCCGCACTACATCACTGAATGCCCAGTTATTAGACCTTTCAGACCAGTTGGCATGAGGTACCTGGAGCTTTGCAATTACTTTATTCACTCTCGTATTCTTGAAGATATCCTCACAGTATACCCAAAATTTGCCAGTGCAGGCTATTAAACACATGGCTCTGTATGACTAACCATCCTGCGAGATGGGGACTTGTATTACCACTGCTACCTTATTCAATCTTGTGTTGTTGATATCCTCAAAATGCATCCGGAGTCTGCCAGTGCAGACCGCTAATCACATGCCTCTGTATGACTAACCATCCTGTGTGATGGGGATTTTATAGCATCACCTAGTTAGCTTTTTTGACACACTGTACTCCACTTCATATAGTCTAGGGCAGCTGCACTAATGCAGATGTACCTCATAACTTAATAAAAAAAAAAAAAAAAAAAAAACAGCAGTGCTGTGTCGGGGGCGGCGCCACAGCAGAGTGCTGTGTCGGGGGCGGCGCCACAACAGAGTGCTGTGTCGGGGGCGGCGCCACAGCAGAGTGCTGTGTCGGGGGCGGCGCCACAGCAGAGTGCTGTGTCGGGGGCGGCGCCACAGCAGAGTGCTGTGTCGGGGGCGGCGCCACAGCAGAGTGCTGTGTCGGGGGCGGCGCCACAGCAGAGTGCTGTGTCGGGGGCGGCGCCACAGCAGAGTGCTGTGTCGGGGCGGCGCCACAGCAGAGTGCTGTGTCGGGGGCGGCGCCACAGCAGAGTGCGGTCTCTGGCAAAGGAAAACAAACAAAACAAGGGCCCGAAACCTGTTGTTATTATAAATGGGCTGCCTGTTATCGTGAGATATCGGGAAGAACAAATGTCAAATATGTAAGAACGATCATCCTAGAAAGTGCAGAATCCTCCTTAGTACAGGTAAATGCACCGAAAGCTGTGATTTTTTTCACCCAGAACTTCTTAAGAACTCCTTAGATAGGGAAGAGTGCTTCGATATGGAATGTCTAGCTTTCCATATAAGGGGTACCAGGCGAATAAGACCGGCAAACCGCCTGCTTGATGGGGTTCTGGGAGTTCTTCTACTCCCCAAGCCCGGCCCGAGGCCAGGCTTGACTTGTGAGAGTTTGGTCCACCAGGCTGTTGCTTGGAGCGGCCCGCAGGCCCACATACCCACCACAGCCCGGTTGGTCCGGCACTCCTTGGAGGAATAAATCTAGTTTCCTCTTGAAGATGTCCACGGTTGTTCCGGCAATATTTCTTATGCTCGCTGGGAGGACGTTGAACATCCGCGGACCTCTGATGTTTATACAGTGTTCTCTGATTGTGCCTATGGCACCCCTGCTCTTGACTGGTTCTATCCTGCATTTTCTTCCTTCCATATCGTTCACTCGATATGAAATTAGAGAGAAAACGGAAATACTTTTCTCCTATGCAAAATCAAGATACAACACATCTAGTATCGGGCCCCTGCGAAAGGGAGATGGAACTTTCACCGACGACAACAAAGAAATGAGCGAGTTACTGAGGAAGCAGTACGACTCTGTTTTCAGCGAGCCATTAAACGCACTAAAAATTGATAACCCAAATGAATATTTCATGGATATGATACCAACATCAAATCATATATCAGACGTCACCCTATTCCCACTGTATTTTGAAGAAGCCATAAACAGTATGCCTATGCACTCTGCACCAGGCCCTGACTCTTTGGAACTCCATAGTCATCAAGAACTGTAAAAAAAAAGAAACGCTATCGCAGGCCCTTCACATTCTTTGGAGACAGCCTAGATACTGGCGTTATCCCTGACATACTAAAAACAGCAGAGATAGCACCACTCCATAAAGGAGGAAATAAGGCAGAGGCAAAAAATTACAGACCGATAGCACTAACATCGCACATCATAAAAATCTTTGAGAGAGTGCTAAGAAGTAAGATCACAAAATACATGGAATCACAGCATCTCCATAACCCCGGACAACATGGTTTCAGAACAGGGCGCTCTTGCCTGTCACAGTTGCTGGACCACTATGACATGGCATTAGATGCCATGGAAGACAAACAAAACGCTGATGTAATTTACACAGATTTCGCAAAACACTTTGACAAATGTGACCATGGTGTTATTGCGCATAAAATGCGTTCAAAAGGAATTACCGGAAAAATAGGCAGATGGATCTACAATTTCCTGACTAACAGAACCCAATGTGTAATAGTCAACAAAATAAAATCCAGCCCATCAACCGTGAAGAGCTCAGTCCCCCAGGGTACTGTGCTTGCTCCAGTACTTTTTCTCATCCTCATATCGGACATAGACAAGGACACAACCTATAGTACTGTATCATCCTTTGCAGATGACACTAGGATTTTCATGAGAGTAGACAACATAGAGGACACGGCAAACCTCCAGTCAGATGTAAATCAGGTCTTTCAATGGGCCACAGAAAATAATATGTTTAATGAAGATAAGTTCCAGCTCATGCGCTACGGAAAACATGGAAATATAAAAACGGAAACCACGTACAAAGCTTAGTCAACTTATAACATAGAACGAAAAGGCAATGTAAAGGACCTGGGTGTACTCATGTCGGGCGAAGACCTTACCCTTAAAGAACACAATAAAGTAGCCGTCACAACTGCAAGAAAAATGACAGGTTGGATAACAAGAACCTTTCACACTAAAGATGCTATACCGATGATGATACTTTTCAAGACGCTAGTGCTCTCTAAAGTGGAGTACTGCTGCACAATGACAGCCCCTTTCAAAGCTGGAGAAATTGCTGACCTGGAGAGCGTGCAGAGATCCTTTACTGCTAGAATCCACTCAGTAAAACATCTAAACTATTGGGACCGACTAAAGAGCCTAAATCTGTATTCTCTTGAGCGCAGGCGGGAGAGATACATAATAATTTACACGTGGAAAATAGTAGAGGGGCTGGTCCCAAACCTGCACACAGAAATAACACCACATGAGACCAGAAGACATGGCAGGGTGTGCAGAATACCCCCGTTGAAAAGCAGAGGTGCATCAGGTACTCTGAGAGAGAACTCTATCAACATCAGAGGCCCGAGACTGTTCAACACGCTTCCACTACACATAAGGGGCATAACTGGCCGACCCCTCACAGTGTTCAAGAGAGAACTATCAACATCAGAGGCCCGAGACTGTTCAACACGCTTCCACTACACATAAGGGACATAACTGGCCGACCCCTCACAGTGTTCAAGAGAGAACTATCAACATCAGAGGCCCGAGACTGTTCAACACGCTTCCACTACACATAAGGGACATAACTGGCCGACCCCTCACAGTGTTCAAGAGAGAACTATCAACATCAGAGGCCCGAGACTGTTCAACACGCTTCCACTACACATAAGGGACATAACTGGCCGACCCCTCACAGTGTTCAAGAGAGAACTATCAACATCAGAGGCCCGAGACTGTTCAACACGCTTCCACTACACATAAGGGACATAACTGGCCGACCCTTCACAGTGTTCAAGAGAGAACTATCAACATCAGAGGCCCGAGACTGTTCAACACGCTTCCACTACACATAAGGGACATAACTGGCCGACCCCTCACAGTGTTCAAGAGAGAACTATCAACATCAGAGGCCCGAGACTGTTCAACACGCTTCCACTACACATAAGGGACAAAACTGGCCGACCCCTCACAGTGTTCAAGAGAGAACTATCAACATCAGAGACCCGAGACTGTTCAACACGCTTCCACTACACATAAGGGACATAACTGGCCGACCCCTCACAGTGTTCAAGAGAGAACTATCAACATCAGAGGCCCGAGACTGTTCAACACGCTTCCACTACACATAAGGGACATAACTGGCCGACCCCTCACAGTGTTCAAGAGAGAACTATCAACATCAGAGGCCCGAGACTGTTCAACACGCTTCCACTACACATAAGGGACATAACTGGTCGACCCCTCACAGTGTTCAAGAGAGAACTATCAACATCAGAGGCCCGAGACTGTTCAACACGCTTCCACTACACATAAGGGACATAACTGGCCGACCCCTCACAGTGTTCAAGAGAGAACTATCAACATCAGAGGCCCGAGACTGTTCAACACGCTTCCACTACACATAAGGGGCATAACTGGCCGACCCCTCACAGTGTTCAAGAGAGAACTATCAACATAAGAGGCCCGAGACTGTTCAACACGCTTCCACTACACATAAGGGACATAACTGGCCGACCCCTCACAGTGTTCAAGAGAGAACTATCAACATCAGAGGCCGGAGACTGTTCAACACGCTTCCACTACACATAAGGGACATAACTGGCCGACCCCTCACAGTGTTCAAGAGAGAACTATCAACATCAGAGGCCCGAGACTGTTCAACACGCTTCCACTACACATAAGGGACATAACTGGCCGACCCCTCACAGTGTTCAAGAGAGAACTATCAACATCAGAGGCCCGAGACTGTTCAACACGCTTCCACTACACATAAGGGACATAACTGGCCGACCCTTCACAGTGTTCAAGAGAGAACTGGATAAACACCTCCAAAGGATACCTGATGAACCAGGCTGTGACTCATACGTCAGGCTGCGAGCAGCCGCGTCAAACAGTCTGGTTGACGACCGGGCCGCGGGGACGCTAAGCCCCGGAAACACCTCAAGGTAAGGTTGGAATTATACCCGCTCATAAACATTCACGCGTTCTAATTTGGGTCATTAGGTTAGCTTAGGTTCGTGGAATTTAGGGCATAATTTTTGTGACGTGAAAATTTTAGATGAGTGGTCGCGCTGTGTGTGTTTGTGTGAACTAACTTGTTGTATACCCACAACACTCTAGACGTGGCTCAACCCAGGCCCTGTGGCCAGCCTTCCCTAGTGACTGTGGCCAGCCTTCCCTGGTGACTGTGGCCAACCTTCCCTAGTGACTGTGGCCAGCCCTTCCCTAGTGACTGTGGCCAGCCTTCCCTAGTGACTGTGGCCAGCCTTCCCTAGTGACTGTGGCCAACCTTCCCTGGTGACTGTGGCCAGCCTTCCCTAGTGACTGTGGCCAACCTTCCCTAGTGACTGTGGCCAACCTTCCCTAGTGACTGTGGCCAACCTTCCCTGGTGACTGTGGCCAGCCTTCCCTAGTGACTGTGGCCAACCTTCCCTAGTGACTGTGGCCAACCTTCCCTAGTGACTGTGGCCAACCTTCCCTAGTGACTGTGGCCAACCTTCCCTAGTGACTGTGGCCAACCTTCCCTAGTGACTGTGGCCAACCTTCCCTGGTGACTGTGGCCAACCTTCCCTGGTGACTGTGGCCAGCCTTCCCTAGTGACTGTGGCCAACCTTCCCTGGTGACTGTGGCCAACCTTCCCTGGTGACTGTGGCCAACCTTCCCTAGTGACTGTGGCCAACCTTCCCTAGTGACTGTGGCCAACCTTCCCTAGTGACTGTGGCCAACCTTCCCTAGTGACTGTGGCCAACCTTCCCTAGTGACTGTGGCCAGCCTTCCCTAGTGACTGTGGCCAACCTTCCCTAGTGACTGTGGCCAACCTTCCCTAGTGACTGTGGCCAACCTTCCCTAACTAGGCTTACGTGTGAATTTGAATTTCATATCTTTGAAGCATCCTGGGCCAGGATTAACGAAGCATTTCCTCAACACTTGCGAAACCTCTACATCCATCCTTAATCAAGGCGGTTTTGTCTACATATATTAAGAGTTTAGGAGCTTGGAAACTTTACAACCCTAGATTATTGATGCTATATACAACCTCGTAGTGCTACGCGGCTCAAACTGTTTACTACATGTAAACACAGCTGCCATGATGGCTGAAAGATGTAGTGGTTTCGTAAATAGTGGAATAAAATGCCCTTGAATCCAAACACCCATTTAGACATTTGTCCCCCAGGGATGAACACCCCTTGTATGATGACATTATAGACGCTACAGCTGCTATAACAAGTTCCTAGTACCTTGGGGCGCTCAATAGCCCCTAGTCCCAGAGAGCGCTCAATAGCCCCTAGTCCCAGAGAGCGCTCAATAGCCCCTAGTCCCAGAGAGCGCTCAATAGTTCCTAGTCCCAGAGAGCGCTCAATAGCCCCTAGTCCCAGAGAGCGCTCAATAGTTCCTAGTCCCAGAGAGCGCTCAATAGCCCCTAGTCCCAGAGAGCGCTCAATAGTTCCTAGTACCTTGGGGCGCTCAATAGTTCCTAGTACCTTGGGGCGCTCAATAGTTCCTAGTACCTTGGGGCGCTCAATAGTTCCTAGTACCTTGGAGCGCTCAATAGTTCCTAGTACCTTGGGGCGCTCAATAGCTCCTAGTACATTGGGGCGCTCAATAGCCCCTAGTCCCAGAGAGCGCTCAATAGCCATTAGTACCTTGGGGCGCTCAATAGTTCCTAGTCCCAGAGAGCGCTCAATAGCTCCTAGTCCCAGAGAGCGCTCAATAGCTCCTAGTCCCAGAGAGCGCTCAATAGCTCCTAGTCCCAGAGAGCGCTCAATAGCTCCTAGTCCCAGAGAGCGCTCAATAGCTCCTAGTCCCTGAGAGCGCTCAATAGCTCCTAGTCCCAGAGAGCGCTCAATAGTTCCTAGTCCCAGAGAGCGCTCAATAGCTCCTAGTCCCAGAGAGCGCTCAATAGCCCCTAGTCCCAGAGAGCGCTCAATAGTTCCTAGTACCTTGGGGCGCTCAATAGCCCCTAGTCCCAGAGAGCGCTCAATAGCTCCTAGTCCCAGAGAGCGCTCAATAGCCCCTAGTCCCAGAGAGCGCTCAATAGCTCCTAGTCCCAGAGAGCGCTCAATAGCCATTAGTACCTTGGGGCGCTCAATAGTTCCTAGTCCCAGAGAGCGCTCAATAGCCCCTAGTCCCAGAGAGCGCTCAATAGCTCCTAGTCCCATAGAGCGCTCAATAGCCCCTAGTACCTTGGGGCGCTCAATAGCCCCTAGTACCTTGGGGCGCTCAATAGCCCCTAGTCCCAGAGAGCGCTCAATAGCCCCTAGTACCTTGGGGCGCTCAATAGCCCCTAGTACATTGGGGCGCTCAATAGCCCCTAGTCCCAGAGAGCGCTCAATAGCCCCTAGTACCTTGGGGCGCTCAATAGCTCCTAGTCCCAGAGAGCGCTCAATAGCCCCTAGTCCCAGAGAGCGCTCAATAGCCCTAGTCCCAGAGAGCGCTCAATAGGTCGTAGTTAAGTACTTGGTCTTGGGATTAAAATGTTCTGTGACATCTTCAAGGAGTGAGGGTTCTCACACCTCACTCGGCCTCCCTCACTCACTCGGCCTCCCTCACGCCTCACTCGGCCTCCCTCACGCCTCACTCGGCCTCCCTCACGCCTCACTCGGTCTCCCTCACGCCTCACCCCGCCCCACCAAGCCCTCTAAGAGCACCACCGCCGCTAGAGAAGCCATAGGAAGCCCCTTCAACCCTACTGAGAAGGGTGGAAGCCTTTCCTGGCCCTCAGAGTGGGGCTCCCTGTGGCCACCTTGAGGGGGGGGGGCCTCTATCAACACGGACAGTACTCGCATGGAACACCCGGGCAGCACTAGGCGAGTACCCTCTTCGTTATCTTACCTGGAACATACCTGGAGAGGGTTCTGGGAGTTGTTCTACTCCCCGATCCCGGCCCGAGGCCAGGCTTGACTTGTGAGAGTTTGGTCCACCAGGCTGTTGCTTGGAGCGGCCCGCAGGCCCACACACCCACTACAGCCTGGTTGGTCCGGCATTTCATGCAAGAACTGATCTAAGTGCCTCTTGAATACATCCACCTTTGTTCCAGCAATATTTCTAATGCTTGCTGGGAGGGTGTTGAACAGCTGTGGACCTCTGATGTTCAGACAGTGTTCACTGATTGTGCCTATGGCACCTCTATTCCTCACTGGTTCTGTTCTGCATTTCCTTCCGTACCTTTCGCTTCAGTATGTTGTTATTCTACTGTGGGACCTTGGGACCTGGTCCTCCAGTATCTTCCATGTATATATTATTTGATATCTTTCTCGTCTCCTTTCCAGAGAGTACATTTCGAGAGCTAAAAAGCCGTCAATAATATAGTTATTTTATTGTTTCTATGCGTGCCGTATATGTTCTCTATTCCAGGTATGCTCCAGGCCGTGAATTCCCGGTTTCCCAACTAGCCCAGCAAGAAGGACAAGCAAGAGACAGAGGTCACAACTCAAGACGTTCAGCGAACACAAGTCACAACTCAAGACGTTCAGCCAGCACAAGTCACAACTCAAGACGTTCAACCAACACAAGTCATAACTCAAGACGTTCAGCCAGCACAAGTCACAACTCAAGACGTTCAACCAGCACAAGTTCCACCCCAAGACGTTCAGCCAGCACAAGTCACAACTCAAGACGTTCAGCCAACACAAGTCACAACTCAAGACGTTCAGCCAACACAAGTCACAACTCAAGACGTTCAGCCAACACAAGTCACAACTCAAGACGTTCAGCCAACACAAGTCACAACTCAAGACGTTCAGCCAACACAAGTCACAACTCAAGACGTTCAGCCAACACAAGTCACAACTCAAGACGTTCAGCCAACACAAGTCACAACTCAAGACGTTCAGCCAACACAAGTCACAACTCAAGACGTTCAGCCAACACAAGTCACAACTCAAGACGTTCAGCCAACACAAGTCACAACTCAAGACGTTCAGCCAACACAAGTCACAACTCAAGACGTTCAGCCAACACAAGTCACAACTCAAGACGTTCAGCCAACACAAGTCACAACTCAAGACGTTCAGCCAACACAAGTCACAACTCAAGACGTTCAGCCAACACAAGTCACAACTCAAGACGTTCAGCCAACACAAGTCACAACTCAAGACGTTCAGCCAACACAAGTCACAACTCAAGACGTTCAGCCAACACAAGTCACAACTCAAGACGTTCAGCCAACACAAGTCACAACTCAAGACGTTCAGCCAACACAAGTCACAACTCAAGACGTTCAGCCAGCACAAGTCACAACTCAAGACGTTCAACCAACACAAGTCACAATTCAAGACGTTCAGCCAACACAAGTCACAACTCAAGACGTTCAGCCAACACAAGTCACAACTCAGACGTTCAGCCAACACAAGTCACAACTCAAGACGTTCAGCCAACACAAGTCACAACTCAAGACGTTCAGCCAACACAAGTCACAACTCAAGACGTTCAGCCAACACAAGTCACAACTCAAGACGTTCAGCCAACACAAGTCACAACTCAAGACGTTCAGCCAGCACAAGTCACAACTCAAGACGTTCAACCAACACAAGTCACAATTCAAGACGTTCAGCCAACACAAGCCACAACCCAAGACGTTCAACCAACACAAGCCACAACTCAAGACGTTCAGCCAGCACAAGTCCCACCCCAAGACGTTCTCTCCTCAACAACAGGGGCTCCAATATTAAACACCAATGTCCGACCGCCCAATATTTAGTCAGGGTCTCACAGAGAATACACGTTGGCATAGTCTTAAAACAACAACAAAACTCATTACAACTGAGGCCGACAGTAAGCTCCAACTTGTGCAGATATCATGTTATCGCTTAACACTAATCACATTAATGTTCACACACCGGTGACATCATTAATCAGCTCATAATGACAGGCGTTAACATCAGCTGATATAAGATAACAATTGTTGATGAATGTGATGATGATTGAAATTTTAATATTAATCCTATTGAACCAAGCTGGGGGGGGAGAGAGAGAGAGAGAGAGAGAGAGAGAGAGAGAGAGAGAGAGAGAGAGAGAGAGAGAGAGAGAGAGAGAGAGAGAGAGAGAGAGAGAGAGCAAGAGAGAGAGAGAGAGAGCAAGAGAGAGAGAGAGAGCAAGAGAGAGAGAGAGAGAGAGAGAGAGAGAGAGAGAGAGAGAGAGAGAGAGGAGAGGAGAGGAGAGAGAGAGAGAGAGGAGAGAGATAGAAGAGAGAGGAGAGAGCAAGAGAGAGAGAGAGCAAGAGAGAGAGCAAGAGAGAGAGCAAGAGAGAGAGAGAGAGAGAGAGAGAGAGAGAGAGAGAGAGAGAGAGAGAGAGAGAGAGAGAGGAGAGAGAGAGAGAGAGAGAGAGCAGAGAGAGAGAGAGAGAGAGAGAGAGAGAGAGAGAGAGAGAGAGAGAGAGAGAGAGAGAGAGAGAGAGAGAGAGAGAGAGAGAGAGAGAGAGAGAGAGCAAGAGAGAGAGAGAGCAAGAGAGAGAGCAAGAGAGAGAGCAAGAGAGAGAGCAAGAGAGAGAGAGAGAGAGAGAGAGAGAGAGAGAGAGAGAGAGAGAGAGAGAGAGAGAGAGAGAGAGAGAGAGAGAGAGAGAGAGAGAGAGAGACGAAGGGCCACCGTCAGAGATAATTACAAAAATGACCAAAAGTTACCCGAGATAATTATTTTTTCTCTCGCCTCTACTCAAGTCAATTAACTTCCTCAACTGTAATATTTCCTCCCCGTTGAAAACTTCCACATGTTGTTGGGTTCTCTGACACCCGACGGCTTCCTGGCCTGGTCTCTGGCAGGCTCTTCTTGAACCCTGCTGTGGCTGCACAGGTAAACAAGGCATACCTGGGGCATACCCGGGGCATACCTGGAGCATACCCGGGGCATACCGAGTACTCAGCACATACACAGTACTCTGAAGCAGGTATACGCGTCTGGCTAGCTAGTGCTAATTTTCTGGATATATATATATGACTTACATGACAGTTGCAAGGGACGCTAGATGGTCTCATAATACATGCATATACTAGAACGGGTACCCGGCGGCGCCCGGGCATGACGCACGCGCGCGCGCGCTCGCTCTCTCTCTCTCTCTCTCTCTCTCTCTCTCTCTCTCTCTCTCTCTCTCTCTCTCTCTTTCTCTAATAACAGATAATACAATTAAAAACGCAGGCAAATCACACTATAGAAAGAAAAAAAGCAATGTAAAGGATCTAGGAGTAATCATACTAGAAGACCTTACCTTTAAAGAACACAATAAAGTAACTGTCGCGACTGTAAGACAAATGTTGGCACCCCTGGCGTGCCAACATTTACGCCAGGGGTGCCAACATATTGTTCAACAATACTGTTGTACTCTAACAGCTTCATTCAGAGCCGGAGAAATTACTGACCTAAATAGTGTACAAAGATCCTTTACTGCTAGAATGCACTCATTAGTCATCTAAATTATTATAACCGACTACAAATTTTATATATATATTCTCTTGAGCGCAGGCTGGAGAGATACATAATAATTTACACGTGGAAAATAGTAGAGGGGCTGGTCCCAAACCTGCACACAGAAATAACATCACATGAGACCTGGAGGCATGGCAGGATGTGCAGAATACCCCCGTTGAAGAGCAGAGGTGCAACAGGTACTCTGAGAGAGAACTCTATCGACATCAGAGGCCCGAGACTGTTCAACACGCTTCCACTACACATGAGGGACATAACTGGTCGACCCCTCACAGTGTTCAAGAGAGAACTATCAACATCAGAGGCCCGAGACTGTTCAACACGCTTCCACTACACATAAGGGGCATAACTGGCCGACCCCTCACAGTGTTCAAGAGAGAACTATCAACATCAGAGGCCCGAGACTGTTCAACACGCTTCCACTACACATAAGGGACATAACTGGCCGACCCCTCACAGTGTTCAAGAGAGAACTATCAACATCAGAGGCCCGAACAGAACACAAAGAGTAACAGTCAATGAAATAAAATCGAGTCCAAGCGCAGTTAAAAGCTCTGTACCACAAGGTACAGTCCTTGCACCACTGCTGTTCCTTATTCTCATATCAGATATAGACAAAAATACAAGTCACAGCTTCGTGTCATCCTTTGCAGATGACACAAAAATCAACATGAGAATTACCTCTGCTGAAGACATTGAAAAACTACAAACAGACATTAACAAAGTTTTCGATTAAGTAGCAGAAAATAAAATAATGTTTAACGGCGATAAATTCCAGGTACTCAGGTACGGTAAAAATGAGAACCTTAAACATAATACAGGGTGCAAAACACAATCAAATCTGCCCATAGTAGGAAAACAGCATGTCAAGGATTTGGGAATAATGATTTCTGACGACCTAACGTTTAGGGAGCATAACCAAGCAAATATTGCGGCAGCCAGAAAAATGATCGGATGGATTACGAGAACTTTCAAATCCAGGGATCCCATCACAATGGTTGTACTCTTCAAGTCACTTGTGTTGTCCCGTCTTGAGTACTGCTCAGTACTCACTTCCCCCTTCAGAGCAGGAGAGATTGCTGATATAGAGGGAATACAGAGAACATATACGGCACGCATAGACGAGATAAAGCACCTAAATTATTGGGATCGTCTCAAAGCTCTCCAAATGTACTCACTAGAAAGGAGACGAGAGAGATACGAAATAATATACATATGGAAAATATTGGAGGGACAGGTCCCAAATCTACACAGTAAAATAACAACATACTGGAGTGAACGATATGGAAAAAAAATGCAGAATAGAACCAGTGAAGAGCAGAGGTGCCATAGGCACAATCAGAGAACACTGTATAAACATCAGAGGTCCGCGGTTGTTCAACGTCCTCCCAGCGAGCATAAGAAATATTGCCGGAACAACCGTGGACATCTTCAAGAGAAAACTAGATTTATTCCTCCAAGGAGTGCCGGACCAACCGGGCTGCGGTGGGTATGTGGGCCTGCGGGCCGCTCCAAGCAACAGCCTGGTGGACCAAACTCTCACAAGTTTAGGGAGAAGAACTCCCTGAACCCCATCAAGCAGGTATCAACCAGGTACCCTACCACTCTACTTCAAGACAACAACTCCACTCTAACACGCCATCACAGTAACCCAAACATCTGGAGACAGTTACTCAGCAGAAGACAACTCCTCCGTCAATACTGAGAGAGGACAAACAACATTACAAGACATTTGAGTGAACTCTCCACACCGAGGCTAAGTGTGGCCTGACATTATCCCCCCACACACCACCTCCACTCTCTCCCACGCCACCACATCCACTCTATAATGACCACAACACCAAATGTCCAACACAAAAAGTGAAACTTATGTCATTGCAAAGGTCTCATGTGCAAAGGTTCCATGTACAAAGGTCCCATGTACAAAGGTCCCATGTCCATTTCCAAATCTTAACACTATGTTTCTCTAAACGTGACGCTCAGTACAATCGGGGGTCCCACACTCCTAGGACGCCAGGGGTCCCACACTCCTAGGACGCCAGGGGTCCCACACACCTAGGACGCCAGGGGTCCCACACTCCTAGGACCCCAGGGGTCCCACACCCCTAGGACGCCAAGGGGGGTCCACCTGTTGATGGTTCCGGGGGGTGAAGGTCCCCGCGGCCCGGTCTCCGACCAGGCGCTGGTAACTACCACTGTTACTAACGGTTCAGCAGGTAACGTAATTAAAGCCTCATAGCTTTGTAAATAGGGTCTGTAATTGAACCCGCGGGGGGGGGGAGGGTAAGCCTAAGCCTCGGTATAAGCCTAACATGTACTGCATATATAACCTGGCATCCTGTCCCGCGACACAATTGGCTACACCATTAAGAAGCTGAACACCAGTCTCCACTACAGCTAAGACACCTCTTTGGTTTTGGGTTAATATATGTTAGTGCATGTCAGTTGATGGTAATAAACATTGAGAAGAAGGTTTTCACCACCACGTACACGTGTACGTACGTACGTACGTACGTGTGTGTGTGTGTGTGTGTGTGTGTGTGTGTGTGTGTGTGTGTGTGTAAACAAACACACAAATAACAGGTGTTGAGTGCAGCATCACAGACACCTGCACTCACACCCGCGTGCGCGCGTACTGGACCGTACGCGATCACCTGCCACAGGTTATGGCGAGATATTCTCAAGGTCGGGGGGGGGGGGGGGTTAATGCCCCGTCATCAACACCAGCACACACACACACACACACACACACACGCGCACACACACACACACACACACACACACACACACACACACACACACACACACACACACACACACACACACACACACACACACACACAGCACCGAGTAACGCGGGCAGAAGGCACTACGGGCTCACCATAGCCCGTGCTACTTGGAACTTTGTTCCAAGTAGCCTCTACACAGCCTCTACGCAGCCTGGGCAGGTAGGCTGTAAGCTACACAAGGTAGGTAGGATGACAGCGGCCGCCTCAGACAACCGTAGCGTCGCTCACCACCCGCGTCCAACAGCCTGGTTGACCAGTCCAGCAACCAGGAGGCCTGGTCGACGACCGGGCCGCGGGGACGCTAAGCCCCGGAAACATCTCAAGGTAACCCTAGATCTTCACTGACTACACCCGCGGCTCCACCTTACAGTTGACTCCCGGGGTGACAAGGCTAGGTGGTGCGGGGGTGACAAGGCTAGGTGGTGCGGGGTGACAAGGCTAGGTGGTGCGGGGGTGACAAGGCTAGGTGGTGCGGGGTGACAAGGCTAGGTGGTGCGGGGGTGACAAGGCTAGGTGGTGCGGGGTGACAAGGCTAGGTGGTGCGGGGGTGACAAGGCTAGGTGGTGCGGGGGTGACAAGGCTAGGTGGTGCGGGGGTGACAAGGCTAGGTGGTGCGGGGGTGACAAGGCTAGGTGGTGCGGGGGTGACAAGGCTAGGTGGTGCGGGGGTGACAAGGCTAGGTGGTGCGGGGGTGACAAGGCTAGGTGGTGCGGGGGTGACAAGGCTAGGTGGTGCGGGGTGACAAGGCTAGGTGGTGCGGGGGTGACAAGGCTAGGTGGTGCGGGGGTGACAAGGCTAGGTGGTGCGGGGGTGACAAGGCTAGGTGGTGCGGGGGTGACAAGGCTAGGTGGTGCGGGGGTGACAAGGCTAGGTGGTGCGGGGGTGACAAGGCTAGGTGGTGCGGGGTGACAAGGCTTGGTGGTGCGGGGGTGACAAGGCTAGGTGGTGCGGGGGTGACATGGGTAGGTGGTGCGGGGGTGACAAGGCTAGGTGGTGCGGGGTGACAAGGCTTGGTGGTGCGGGGGTGACAAGGCTAGGTGGTGCGGGGGTGACAAGGCTTGGTGGTGCGGGGGTGACAAGGCTAGGTGGTGCGGGGTGACAAGGCTTGGTGGTGCGGGGGTGACAAGGCTAGGTGGTGCGGGGTGACAAGGCTTGGTGGTGCGGGGGTGACAAGGCTAGGTGGTGCGGGGGTGACAAGGCTAGGTGGTGCGGGGGTGACAAGGCTAGGTGGTGCGGGGGTGACAAGGCTAGGTGGTGCGGGGTGACAAGGCTAGGTGGTGCGGGGTGACAAGGCTAGGTGGTGCGGGGTGACAAGGCTAGGTGGTGCGGGGGTGACAAGGCTAGGTGGTGCGGGGTGACAAGGCTAGGTGGTGCGGGGGTGACAAGGCTAGGTGGTGCGGATTCTCCGGGCGACCGAGTCAATCAGGTGACGAGTTATTTCTTGTTATAGAGTGTGTTGGGCGGGTAATGTTGGGCGGGGTAATCTTACAAGCGGCTGATAGCAGAGATATCCCTGCGTGGCAGACGTCTGCTTCACGGTGCCTTGGCCGGACACTGCCGACCACCACCACCAGCAGCAGTAGCAGCAGTAGCAGCAGTAGCAGCAGTAGCAGCAGCAGCAGCAGCTCCAGCAGCAGCAGCAGCAGCAGCAGCTCCTCTAAGGTACGCCTGGTCGAGTACACGACTGAACCAGACACCGGGCATGGTTCCTGGAGCATATCTGGTGACGGTTTCGGAGTTCTTCTACTCCCTGAGCCCCGAGGCCGGGCTTGACTTGTGAGAGTTTGGTCCACCAGGCTGTTGCTGGGAGCGGCCCGCAGGCCCACATACCCACCACAGCCCGGTTGGTCCGGCACTCCTTGCAAGAACTGATCTAAGCACCTCTTGAATACATCCACCTTTGTTCCAGCAATATTTCTAATGCTTGCTGGGAGGGTGTTGAACAGCTGTGGACCTCTGATGTTGATAGTTCTCTCTTGAACACTGTGAGGGGTCGGCCAGTTATGTCCCTTATGTGTAGTAGAAGCGTGTTGAACAGTCTCGGGCCTCTGATGTTGATAGTTCTCTCTTGAACACTGTAAGGGGTCAGCCAGTTATGTCCCTTATGTGTAGTGGAAGCGTGTTGAACAGTCTCGGGCCTCTGATGTTGATAGTTCTCTCTTGAACACTGTGAGGGGTCGGCCAGTTATGTCCCTTATGTGTAGTGGAAGCGTGTTGAACAGTCTCGGGCCTCTGATGTTGATAGTTCTCTCTTAAACACTGTGAGGGGTCGGCCAGTTATGTCCCTTATGTGTAGTGGAAGCGTGTTGAACAGTCTCCGGCCTCTGATGTTGATAGTTCTCTCTTGAACACTGTGAGGGGTCGGCCAGTTATGTCCCTTATGTGTAGTGGAAGCGTGTTGAACAATCTCGGGCCTCTGATGTTGATAGTTCTCTCTTGAACACTGTGAGGGGTCGGCCAGTTATGTCCCTTATGTGTAGTGGAAGCGTGTTGAACAGTCTCCGGCCTCTGATGTTCATAGTTCTCTCTTGAACACTGTGAGGGGTCGGCCAGTTATGTCCCTTATGTGTAGTGGAAGCGTGTTGAACAGTCTCGGGCCTCTGATGTTGATAGTTCTCTCTTGAACACTGTGAGGGGTCGGCCAGTTATGTCCCTTATGTGTAGTAGAAGCGTGTTGAACAGTCTCGGGCCTCTGATGTTGATAGTTCTCTCTTGAACACTGTAAGGGGTCGGCCAGTTATGTCCCTTATGTGTAGTGGAAGCGTGTTGAACAGTCTCGGGCCTCTGATGTTGATAGTTCTCTCTTGAACACTGTGAGGGGTCGGCCAGTTATGTCCCTTATGTGTAGTGGAAGCGTGTTGAACAGTCTCGGGCCTCTGATGTTGATAGTTCTCTCTTGAACACTGTGAGGGGTCGGCCAGTTATGTCCCTTATGTGTAGTGGAAGCGTGTTGAACAGTCTCCGGCCTCTGATGTTGATAGTTCTCTCTTGAACACTGTGAGGGGTCGGCCAGTTATGTCCCTTATGTGTAGTGGAAGCGTGTTGAACAATCTCGGGCCTCTGATGTTGATAGTTCTCTCTTGAACACTGTGAGGGGTCGGCCAGTTATGTCCCTTATGTGTAGTGGAAGCGTGTTGAACAGTCTCCGGCCTCTGATGTTGATAGTTCTCTCTTGAACACTGTGAGGGGTCGGCCAGTTATGTCCCTTATGTGTAGTGGAAGCGTGTTGAACAGTCTCGGGCCTCTGATGTTGATAGTTCTCTCTTGAACACTGTGAGGGGTCGGTCAGTTATGTCCCTTATGTGTAGTGGAAGCGTGTTGAACAGTCTCGGGCCTCTGATGTTGATAGTTCTCTCTTGAACACTGTGAGGGGTCGGCCAGTTATGTCCCTTATGTGTAGTGGAAGCGTGTTGAACAGTCTCGGGCCTCTGATGTTGATAGTTCTCTCTTGAACACTGTGAGGGGTCGGCCAGTTATGTCCCTTATGTGTAGTGGAAGCGTGTTGAACAGTCTCGGGCCTCTGATGTTGATAGTTCTCTCTTGAACACTGTGAGGGGTCGGCCAGTTATGTCCCTTATGTGTAGTGGAAGCGTGTTGAACAGTCTCCGGCCTCTGATGTTGATAGTTCTCTCTTGAACACTGTGAGGGGTCGGCCAGTTATGTCCTTTATGTGTAGTGGAAGCGTGTTGAACAGTCTCGGGCCTCTGATGTTGATAGTTCTCTCTCAGAGTATCTATTGCACCTCTGCTCTTCAACGGGGGTATTCTGCACATCCTGCCATGCCTTCTGGTCTCATGTGGTGTTATTTCTGTGTGCAGGTTTGGGACCAGCCCCTCTATTTTCCACGTGTAAATTATTATGTATCTCTCCCGCCTGAGCTCAAGAGAATACTGATTTAGGCTCTTTAGTCGGTCCCAGTAGTTTAGATGTTTTACTGAGTGGATTCTAACAGTAAATGATCTCTGCAACGCTCTCCAGGTCAGCAATTTCTCCAGCTTTGAAAGGGGCTGTGATTGTGCAGCAGTACTCCACTCTAGAGAGCACTAGCGTCTTGAAAAGTGTCATCATAGGTATGGTGTCCCTTGTTTGGAAGGTTCTTGTTATCCAACCTGTCATTTTTCTTGCAGTTGTGACGGCTACATTATTGTGTTCTTTAAAGGTAAGGTCTTCTAATATGATTACACCAAAATCCTATACATTGCTATGGGATCTCTGGATTTAAACGTTCTCATAATCCATCATATCATTTTACTGTCCGCCGCTATATTTACTTGCGGTTATGCTCACTAACTGTCAGGTCGTCAGACATCACACTTCCTAAAGCTGGAACTTATTTTCATTAAACATCAAATTATTATTTGTAGCACACCGAAAGATCCAATTGGAGGTTCGCCGTGTCCTCTATATTGTCTACTCACATAAGAATCCTAAGTGTTATCTGCAAATGATGATACAGTGCTGTAATTTGTATCCTTGTCTATGTCTGATATTAGGATGAGACAAAGTACCGGAACAAGTACTGTACCTTGGGGGGAGGGGGGGCTGAGCTTTTCACAGTAGATGATCCGGATTTTACTGTGTTGACTATTACACTCTGCGTCACTGTTCGTTAGCAAGTTGAAGATCCATCTCCCTACTTTGTCTATAATTACTTTTGCACGCATTTTGTGCGCATTAACACCATGGTCACATTTGTCGAAGGCTTTTACAAAGTCTGTGTATATTTCATCAGCGTTTTGCTTGTCTTCCGTGGCATATAGTGCCATGGTATAGTGGGTGGAGGTCTGGATATGTGGTTTACCTTCGTGCTGTCTATCTTATCTTGCTGCGTAAACAAAGAAATTGGGATAAAAAAAAATGAAGAAATTAGGACAAAAAACGGAGATAAAGAGGTGTCTAAGACAAGCACAGGTGTAAACAACCTAAAAAAAATGAGAATTTTTGCAAACACTAGGCACAGGAAATATGCAAATAGGGCAGCATGGGCGAATAATGCAGGAACATGTTGGCGAGGGGTACACACCGTTTTGGAACAAAGTGCAGATACTTCCACCCTAAACTGTGCACATTTTTAATTGATGAATACAAAATGTTACAATCTTCAATGTTCGGAATTCCACGTGAGAGGAACACAGCGTTATAAACGAGAAGATCAATATGATGCTACTGGAATTTTTTAAAGGCAGAAACAGAGTAGAACATATAAGAGAGAGGAACAGTCAGATAGAACCACTGCAGCATTACTGAGGGGGAGGGAGATACCCACAAGACTGTAATACAAGTCATCAACAAGCACACAGGTACTACACCACACAACACCCGGACTACTACCAACACTGGACGAACCACTTCCAAAACACACCCTGGACCTGGGTGCAGAGGAGGGGGGGGAGGGAGAACTACCAAAGCCCACCAGAAGTGACATGCAATATGACAAGTCATTCATATTTACAAACATACAAGGCCTAAAGTCAAAATCAAGAAATAAAGTAAAGTTCATAAATGGCCTTCTAATAGAATCGAACTCAATATTTGGTGCCTTTACAGAAACGCACACAAAAGACTATATGAATAGTGAATTCTAGTTACCAAATTATGATCTATATAGATGTGACAGTAATTAGGTCAAGTGGAGGAGTAGGTCTGTATATTAAAGAGGAGCTGGCATGCACAGAGCTCCTGAACTCGAGCAATGAGGTGGTAGAGGTACTTGGAATCAAGGTAGGAAATATAAATCTAATTATTATTGTAATATACAAACCGCCAGATGCAACAGTTGAGGAATTCACTGAGCGGATCCACAAAATAAAGACTATCCCTGATAACCTAGGCCTCACGGAAGGGGCCTGACAGTTGAGTGGACAGCGCTTCGGATTCGTAGTCCTGAGCTTCCAGATTCGATCCCTGGTGGGGGCGGAAACAAATGGGAAGAGGTTCTTTCACCCTGATGCCCCTATTACCTAGCAGCATATAGGCCACTGGGAGTTAGACAGCTGCTACGGGCTGCTTCTTGGGAGTATGTAACAAAAAGGAGGCCTGGTAGAGGACCGGGCCGCGGGGACGCTAAGCCCCGAAATCATCTCAAGGTAACCTCTCCAGTTAACCTATCAAACCCAGTACCAGATATTATCATCCTTGGAGACTTCAATCTACCCAGTTTAAAATGTAGAATAGTAAACAATAACATTATAGCAGGAAATCAACCTGGAAATAACCAACCACAGGTCAGAGAACTACTGAGATTCTGTGACAAATTCTCGCTCAGTCAGCAGATTACAGAACCAACTAGGAACGAGAACACGCTGGACCTGATGTTCACGAACAATGATGAGCTAATCAGACATTTCTGTCTCAGGCACTACATAGTCGGACCACAAGCTCATTGAAGTGCGAACTAGCATAAATAGCGGTAGTAGGCCTACGAGACCCAACAAGCGAGAAGGGGTATTCAATCAATTCAATTTCATCAATAAGAGGATCGACTGGGAAAAAATAAATGTAGACCTTGCAACCATTCAATGGGAGACGGTGTTAAGCGACAAAACTCCCACACAGGGAATAGCTCAACTGACAGCTGAAGCTTACAAGGTCTGCTTGAAGCACGTGCCTGTGAGGAGGGGCAGAAAGAGGACCACTCTAGAAAGAGAACGCAGACGACTGTACAGGAGAAGGAACAAAATAACGGAAATGCTTCGGCAGACACAACTATCACAAGCAAGGAAAATAAGCCTAAACAGGGAGATCGAAGAAATAGAACAAACGTTGAAGCGATCATATGAGTCTGAGGAAATGGAATTGGAACAGGAAGCTATACAAGAGATAAAGAAAAATACAAAATATTTTTTCACATACACAAAATCAAAAACCTCGACCAGTATTGGACCGTTAATTACAACTGAAGGTACGTACACAGAGGACAACAAAGAACTTAGTGAAATTCTATAAGGTCAGTATAAGGCTATGTTTAGCACACCAATAAATAACATGAAAGTTGATGACCCAGACAGCTTCTTTATGAATGACATTCAAGCTGCAGATAATGTAACGGATATTAACACAAACTCGGAAGACTTTGAATGATAAAGTGACAATATGCCTATGCACTCAGCTCCTGGCCCTGACTCATGGAATTCGATATTCATAAAGAAATGTAAAGTACCAGTAGCGCGAGCACTCAGTGTAATATGGAGAAAGAGCCTGGATACAGGGGAGATACCAGCAGCACTTAAATCTGCTGATATAGGTCCTCTGCACAAGGGGGGGAGTAAAGCCTTGGCAAAAAATTATAGACCAGTTGCACGAACATCACACATAATAAAAGTTTTTGAAAGAGTGATTACGAATCAAATTTCCAGTTTTATGGAAAATAATGAACCCATGAACCCCATGAACCCAAAATAATGAACTACACAACCCAAAAACTGATAAAAAACTACATCTAGTATCGGGCCCCTGCGAAAGTGAGATGGAATTTTCACAGATGACAACAAAGAAATGAGCGAAATTCTGAAGAATGAGTTGGACTCTGTTTTTAGCGAGCCACTAAACACACTAAAGATTGATTACCCAGATTAATTTTTCCAGCCCATCCTTCAAACAAAGACGCAAAAGTGATTCCATGCACCCGCCAAACCCCTCTGTTTATGAATGAAAAACGTATTACACACGACTTACAACTGATGACGTTTTCTGCTTGATACCTGGTTGATGGGGTTCTGGGAGTTGTTCTACTGCCCACTCCTTGGAGGAAACTATTTAGTTTCCTCTTGAAGATGTCCACGGTTGTTCCGGCAATATTTCTTATGCTTGCTGGGAGGACGTTGAACAACCGCGGACCTCTGATGTTTATACAGTGTTCTCTGATTGTGTTTATGGCACCTCTGCTCTTCACTGGTTCTATTCTGCATTTTCTTCCATATCATTCACTCCAGTACGTTGTTATTTTACTGTGTAGATTTGGGACCTGGCCCTCCAGTATTTTCCACGTTTATATTATTTGATATCTCTTTCGTCTCCTTTTTAGTAAGGTCTTCCGACATGAGTACACCTAAATCCTTTACATTGCCTTTTCGTTCTATATTATGATTTGACTGAGTTTTGTACGTGGTTTCCGTTTTTATATTTTCAGTTTTTCAGTAGCGCATGAGCTGGAACTGATCTTCGTTAAACACAATATTATTTTCTGTAGACCATATAAATACCTGATTTACATCTGACTGGAGGTTTGCCGTGTCCTCTATGTTGCCTACTCTCATGAAAATCCTAGTGTCATATGCAAAGTGTGATACAGTACTATAGATTGTGTCCTTGTGTCCGATATGAGGATGAGAAAAAGTACTGGAGCAAGCACAGTACCCTGGGGGACTGAGCTCTTCACGGTTGATGGGCTGGATTTAATTTTGTTGACTATTACACATTGGGTTCTGTTAGTCAGGAAATTGTAGATACATCTGCCTATTTTTCCGGTAATTCCTTTTGAACGCATTTTATGTGCAATAACACCATGGTCACATTTGTCAAAGGCTTTTGCGAAATCTGTGTAAATTACATCAGCGTTTTGTTTGTCTTCCATGGCATCTAGTGCCATGTCATAGTGGTCCAGCAACTGTAACAGGCAAGAGCGCCCTGTTCTTTTTTATTTTTTGATTGTTGCCACCGGAGGCGGCTAGTTTATTGTGCACCCCATACCCATCCTGTGAGCGGTAGCGCAAAAGCATTACAGAGGGCAAAAAAGGTCTTTATCAGACCTCATCTTAGACTATTACATAACCAATTTCATCTATCATTCACACCTAATAGTTACATGTCAGCTAGTTACAGAGAAAGTGCTATTTCAAGAGCTATATATTTACAGAAAGTCATTATATATTAATGGTAGGTCTTATCGCTAATATGTAATTTTTTGATCAATGGAGATATTACAGTCATAGGGGACCTGCTGTTTATTATTAGTCTTCACAATACTGAGTTTCTTAATCTCTTATGTCATTTATCTACTGGATAGGTTGCCATATCATACAGAGTGAGCTTAGATTTATCTCTAAATGGGTCAATTTTACTACAATCCAAGATATAGTGTTCGAGTGTGTGTCCCTGTCTTTGTCCACACACTTTACACTTTACTTCATCTAGATCCCTATACAAGTCCAACAGCCAGAGATACTTGTAGCCAAGTCTTATACGAGCTGTGACAACATCTGTTAGTCTACTGACTTTGTTACTTGCCCCATACACATGTTTTACTTCACACATTTTATTGTGATGAACAATGGACCTGCTAGTTCCAGTTTGCACTGTTCTACTTTCTTCAAATCCATCCAGGAGTTCTCGTCTAATGACACTTTTAAGGGACCTATTTGACAACTCATGATTCCGTTCAATACTGTCTGAACCCATGTTGTCCGGGGTTATGGAGGTGCTGTGATTCCATGTATTTTGTGATCTTACTCTTAACTCTCTCAAAGATTTTTATGATGTGCGATGTTAGTGCTATCGGTCTGTAATTTTTTGCCTCTGCCTTATTACCTTCTTTATGGAGTGGTGCTATCTCTGCTGTTTTTAGTATGTCAGGGATAACGCCAGTATCTAGGCTTTGTCTCCACAGAATGTGAAGGGCCTGCGATAGTGTTTTTTTTGTACAGTTCTTGATGAATATGGAGTTCCAAGAATCCGGCCCTGGTGCAGAGTGCATAGGCATACTGTTTATTGCTTCTTCAAAAATCCAGTGGGGATAGGGCGACGTCTGATATATGATTTGATGTATTATATCCATGAAAAATTCATTTGGGTTATCAATCTTATTAAGTGTGTTTAATGGCTCGCTGAAAACAGAGTCGCACTGCTTCCTCAGTAACTCGCTCATTTCTTTGTTGTCATCGGTGAAAGTTCCATCTCCCTTTCGCAGGGGCCCGATACTAGAAGTGGATTTAGATCTTGACTTTGCATAGGAGAAAAAATATTTCGGATTTCTCTGTATTTCACTGATGGACTTTTGCTCTCTTTGCCTCTCCTGGGTTTTGTATGATTCTTGTAGCTTTAGTTCACTTGTTTCTATTTCTCTACCTAACCTTCTTCGCCGTTCTTGAGATAGGGTGCGACTCTCAAGTTGTTCCGCGATTCGTTTTCTTCGCCTATATAGGGAACGACGTTCCCGTTCCAATCTGCATCTTTCTCTCTTTTTTCTTAGAGGTATGCGGTTTGAACATATTTCTAGTGCTACTGAGCTTATTTTTCCTAGACACTAGTTCAGGTTTGCATTTTCTAGCTGTTCTTCCCAGTTTATTTCTGTGAAGTGTTATTATATGAACAATCCTGGTCTAGCTGTGTCACGAATCTTATTACGATTCTGCCAATTCTCCCGAACCTCGTATTATGTTTTTGTTTCTCTACGTAAATATTGCTGTCAGTTGTATACGATTTGTGTATATAGATATATATACATTATATATATATAACATAGATAGCTGGGTAGTGTGTGTAAGGTTTGTTTTGGTGGTGGATGTCACGTGAAATTAGCCGTGTGGGCGGTTGACAATATTTGGGAATGGCCAGGGTGATTGTTGGCAAATCAATTGCCTATAGTTTTATATTTATTTATTCCCATATGTGGTAGCCGTAATATTACAAGGAATGTGAGACCAGTAATTACAACTCTTAGTTAATAATGTTGGAGTTTAGAGCTGACCTTTGTAAATAGAATGTTCACAATGTTCATGCGAACGTTAATTGGTGTTTGGGTAGACGGCTAGTCGACGTTGGGCCTGCGGACCACGTCCTGGGCAGTAGAGTGGCGGCTGCGGTCGAGTGCAGTTGTGTTTAAGCTAAGTTCTTGGTTTTTGTTTATTTTAAGCCCATATAAATATTAGTTTATCTGGATAGACGATTTTAGTGTATTTATGGCTTACCCCATATTCTGGTGATAGTGCTCAGGTCTCAAATAATTACTTGCATTCTATAGTATTACATGCTGATAAATATTTCTGGCTACTATTTATTTAATGGTTGTTAAGTTGTCACCCTTAGCAAAATATATTGTTCTCCCGTTTTTATACAGTGATTAATTATACCCCTAGACACCTATTGGCATGGCAGATTTTTATTGGTTCTTTACACTGTGGGGAGAAGAACAGTATTTAGTCTCAAGGGTCGTGACACTGTGCACATACCCTGGAGGCCGAGCGGGAGAGGTATACCCTGGAGGCCGAGCGGGAGAGGTATACAGCCTGGAGGCCGAGCGGGAGAGGTATACCCTGGAGGCCGAGCGGGAGAGGTATACACCATGGAGGCCGAGCGGGAGAGGTATACCCTGGAGGCCGAGCGGGAGAGGTATACAGCCTGGAGGCCGAGCGGGAGAGGTATACAGCCTGGGGCCCACTGGTTTACGAGGCGCTGTGCGGGACACACACGACAGGACACTATCATTAAGTATCATTTCATTTTAAAAAACACGACGACAATCTAACAGAAGGTTCGCTGCATTCCTGTCTCACCAGCTGGTGACAGTCACCAGCTGACAGTCTACAGCTGTATACCAGCTGGCAGTCTACAGCTGCATACCAGCTGACAGTCTACAGTTGTATACCAGCTGACAGTCACCAGCTGGCAGTCTACAGCTGTATACCAGCTGACAGTCCACAGCTGTATACCAGCTGACAGTCCACAGCTGTATACCAGCTGACAGTCTACATGTGTATACCAGCTGACAGTCTACATGTGTATACCAGCTGACAGTCTACATGTGTATACAAGCTGACAGTCTACATGTGTATACCAGCTGACAGTCTACATGTGTATACCAGCTGACAGTCTACATGTGTATACCAGCTGACAGTCTACATGTGTATACCAGCTGACAGTCTACATGTGTATACCAGCTGACAGTCTACATGTGTATACCAGCAGATGCTTGATGGGGTTCTGGGAGTTCTTCTACTCCCCAAGCCCGGCCCGAGGCCAGGCTTGACTTGTGAGTGTTTGGTCCACCAGGCTGTTGCTTGGAGCGGCCCGCAGGCCCACATACCCACCACAGCCCGGCTGATCCGGAACTTCTCTTAGAAAACAGTCCAGTTTGCTCTTGAAGATGTCCACGGTTGTTCCGGCAATATTTCTTATGCTCGCTGGGAGGACGTTGAACAACCGCGGACCTCTGATGTTTATACAGTGTTCTCTGATTGTGCCTATGGCACCTCTGCTCTTCACTGGTTCTATTCTACATTTTCTTCCATATCGTTCACTCCAGTACGTTGTTATTTTACTGTGTAGATTTGGTACTTGGCCCTCCAGTATCTTCCAGGTGTATATTATTTGGTATCTCTCTCGTCTCCTTTCTAGAGAGTACATTTGAAGAGTTTTAAAATTAATAAAACGATCCCAATAATTTAGGTGTTTTATCTCGTCTATGCGTGCCGTATATGTTCTCTGTATTCCCTCTATTTCAGCAATCTCTCCTGCTCTGAAGGGGGAAGTGAGTACTGAGCAGTACTCAAGATGGGACAACACAAGTGACTTGGAGAGTACAACCATTGTGATGGGATCCCTGGATTTGAAAGTTCTCGTAATCCATCCTATCATTTTTCTGGCTGACGTAATATTTGCTTGGTTATGCTCCCTAAACGTTAGGTCGTCAGACATCATTATTCCCAAATCCTTTACATGCTGCTTTCCTACTATGGGCAGATTTGATTGTGTTTTGTACCCTGTATTATGTTTAAGGTCCTCATTTTTACCGTATCTGAGTACCTGGAATTTATCACCGTTAAACATCATGTTATTTTCCGCTGCCCAAATGAAAACTTTGTTAATGTCTGTTTGTAGTGTCTGGTCTCTTGTGTCGTTCTGTGTCAAAGGCCTTTTGGCAGTCAAGAAATATGCAGTCTGCCCATCATTCTCTGTCCTGCCTTATTCTTGTTATTATATCATAGAATTCCAAAAGGTATCTTAGGCATGATTTCTCTTTCCAGAACCAATGTTGAAGTTTGTTTACAAACTTAATGCTCTCCAGGTGTGCAATAAGCCTAATTATTCTTTCAAGTATTTTGCAGGGGATGCTTGTCAGTGATACAGATCTGTAGTTAAGTGCCTCCTCCCTATCTTCATTCTTGAAAATCGGTACATTTGCCTTCTTCCAGCAACTGGGCAATTCTCCCGACATAAGTGACTCATTAAAGATCATTGTCAGGGGCACGCTGAGGGCCTGCGCTGCCTCTTTTAGTATCCACGGTGATACTTTGTCTGGTCCAACCGCTTTAGTTGCATCTAGAGTTGTCAACTGTTTCATTACCTCCTCTGCTGTCACCTCTATATCTGATAGTCTTTCATCTAGGGTAACCCCTTCCAACAATGGGAGCTGCTCAGGCTCGGTAGTGAACACTCCATGGAAACTGGCATTTATTGCCTCGCAGATTTTCTTGTCACTTTCGGTATATGCCCCCTCTGTCTTCCTTAGTCTTGTCACTTGGTCGTTCACTGACATTTTTTTTCTTATATGGCTGTGTAGTAATTTAGGTTGCTTTTTCGCTTTGATTGCAATATCATTCTCATAATTTCATTCGGATACTCTTCTTATGTTAATGTAATCATTCCTAGCTCTGTTGCATCTGATCCTGTTGTCCTCTCTCCTTTGTCTTTGTACTTCCTCCTCTCCCTTCTGTTTCTCATTTTTGTTTCCTGACACTGTCTATTGCACCATGGGTTATTATATTCCCTCCTGCTTTTTTCCTTTATTGTTGGTATAAATTTCTCTTTGGCCTGCTTGCATTTCCGTATGACCAGGTCCATCATATCTTGGACTGTTTTTCCGCTTAGTTCTTCCTCCCACTGCACTTCACCTAGATAGTCCCTTATCCTCCTGTAGTCCCCTTTCCTGTAGTCAACTCTCCTTTCCCAGACCTCTTGTCCCATGGTCACAAGTTTGAATTCCATCATGTAGTCAAAGACTAGGATACAATGGTCACTGGCTCCTAGTGGTATTTCATGTTCCAAATTCTCGATGTCTTCTAAATTCTGTGTGCGCGCGTGCGTGCATATGTGTATATTAACCTAGTTGTGCTTGCGGGGGTTGAGCTCTGCTCTTTCGGCCCGCCTCTCAACTGTCAATCAACTGTTTCTACTACAATTTTTTTTTACACCACACACACAGATACATACACACACACACACACACCAGGAAGCAGCCCGTGACAGCTGACTAACTCCCAGGTACCTATTTACTGCTAGGTAGCATAGGCATAGGGTGAAAGAAACTCTGCCCATCGTTTCTCGCCGGCGCCCAGGATCGAACTCGGGACCACAAGATCCCGTGTCCAGCGTGCTGGACCCCCCTCAACCCCGCAAGCACAACTAGGTGAATACACACACACACACACACACACACACACACACACACACACACCAGGAAGCAGCGGCATCAGGAGTGAAAGAAACTTTACCCCCTGTCTCTGTCTCTGCCTGGTCCTGCCTGTATTTGTCTCTGCCTGGTCCGGGAATCGAACCCGGGCCACAGAATTACAAGTTCTGCACGATGTCCGCTCAGCTAACAGACCCCACCCCAAGTTTTTTTTATTTAAAGATTAAACCCTTCCGAACCCTTTCATTATATTCACCGTGTGTGTGTGTGTGTGTGTACTCACCTATTTGTGCTTGCAGGATCGAGCATTGACTCTTGGATCCCGCCTTTCCAGCCATCGGTTGTTTACAGCAATGACTCCTGTCCCATTTCCCTATCATACCTAATTTTAAAATTATGAATAGAGTTTGCTTCCACAACCTGTTCCTTAAGTGCATTCCATTTTCCCACTACTCTCACGCTAAAAGAAAACTTCCTAACATCTCTGTGACTCATCTGAGTTTCCAGTTTCCACCCATGTCCCCTCGTTCTGTTATTATTACGTGTGAACATTTCATCTATTTCCACTTTGTCAATTCCCCTGAGTATTTTATATGTCCCTATCATATCTCCTCTCTCCCTTCTTTTCTCTAGTGTTGTAAGGTTCAGTTCCTTCAGACGTTCTTCATATCCCATCCCTCGTAACTCTGGGACAAGCCTCGTCGCAAACCTCTGAACCTTCTCCAGTTTCCTTGTGTGTTTCTTCAGGTGGGGGCTCCATGATGGCGCGGCATACTCTAAGACGGGCCTCACGTAGGCAGTGTAAAGCGCCCTAAAAGCTTCCTCATTTAGGTTTCTGAATGAAGTTCTAATTTTCGCCAGTGTAGAGTACGCTGCTGTCGTTATCCTATTTATATGTGCCTCAGGAGTTAGATTAGGTGTCACATCCACTCCCAGTTCTCTTTCTCGAATCGTTACAGGAAGGCAGTTCCCCTTCATTGTGTACTGTCCCTTTGGTCGTCTATCACCTGATCCCATTTCCATAACTTTACATTTACTGGTGTTAAACTCCAGTAGCCATTTCCCTGACCATCTCTGCAACCTGTTTAAGTCCTCTTGGAGGATCCTACAATCCTCGTCTGTCACAACTCTTCTCATTAATTTTGCGTCATCCGCAAACACTGTGTGTGTGTGTGTGTGTGTGTGTGTGTGTGTGTGTGTGTGTGTGTGTGTGTGTGTGTGTGTGTGTCACCCGCACAACCCACAGTCCAGCCAGACTAAGCAGCACCTGTGTGTGGAGAAGCTCACCAAGCGACAGATTAGTATGAGGTCAACGTCACACAGCTGTACTCAGCTCCAGGTCAGCACCTCTCACACGCCAACACACTCAAGGCTTCCAGTAGACCAACAAGGAATGACTTTCAGTCAAACGTAAGAGTATGTTTGTGTGAGAGAGAGAGAGAGAGAGAGAGAGAGAGAGAGAGAGAGAGAGAGAGAGAGAGAGAGAGAGAGAGAGAGAGAGAGAGAGAGAGAGAGAGAGAGAGAGAGAGAGAGAGAGAGAAATTACCCCCCCCTGCCCACACAGGTTTACACAACACCTTATAATACACCACAACTATACAGCTACAACAACTAACTCCATATTGCATTAGTCTTGCCTCTCATCCACAAGTGTCAACTTTGTATTCATTCATTTATTATTTTCCACCAACGTTCTCATTCTGTTAGCTAATTTCTTCTTTATTATTAACAATTTTACCACCTCACACCTTTATTAAACAAGAAACAAAATCTATTAATGTTTTTGCGTCAAACGCTTTGTGTAACAGTGGCTACATTAGCATGTGTAACTCTCCCTACACCCGCACACTACTCATATGTGCTCTTTGTCCACACATTCTCTGGGATGACCTTTGTAGTGTAGTGTATGTCCTTATCCTCCAAGAGTCTCGTGCTGCCCTGACACCTCTATCCTCATCATACCTTCCCGGCGCCACCCAGCGGTACTGCTACACCCTCTCACCTACACCTCACACTCTCCCTCAGGGTACACACACACACACACACACACACACTCGCACACACACACTCGCACACACACACACACACACACACACGCACACACTCGCACACACACACACACACACACACACTCGCTCCATACTCAAGCTTCTGTACAACAAAAGACGTGGATCTTCAACACGTTCTCACGATTCAACACTCCGTAAAAAATGGAACCGTTTTGTCAAACCAGAAACAAATGAATCCTACGAATCCTGCTGACGACCGGGCCGCGGGGTCGCTGAGCCTCGAAATCAGCTCAAGATAACCTTACATGTGAGAGAGAGAGAGTTCCCTCGCATCCGTTCCAAGGAGAACAGTTTGAGCACTTTCAGGCGTTTAAGTATTCCAGTGATACTACGCAGCAGTGAAGGGCCAGGCTACACTTTCCCGCTCTGTGATCTCACATCACTTGAATGTGGAAGGGAGAACACAAACAAGTGTTGAGTGGCATATGTGGTATATATGTGGTATATATGACATATGAGTGGCGCTGCCCAATAAACTCGCCCCTCGGGGCAAAATTTTAAAATTTAAAACAAGTGTTGATCAGTGAAGTTGCAGAATCTGTGGTGAGAGTGACGGACACCGCCTTGAACACTCTCTAAGTGAATGTGAACACCTGAGAGACATGAGAAGTATGTGTAGAATAATAAACCCCACATTGTTTGAGTTAGGAAAACACTTTGTCAAATATTGACACTGTTCTTAAAAAGATTCCCCATTTTGCACCCGCAAGATAACGTAAGCTTTTAAGGGTTGACAGATGTTAATCTTCTTGTTTGAGGAGCTGTTCACTTGAGACAGTTAAGCAAGTCCCAGCTGTGTCTGGGTACAAGTGACAGGATGAACAACCCAGCGGGTTTTCTTCCTATTGGGGAGTGTTGTACATGCTGCTATGGTGGTGTGTTCACTCACAGGATGAGTGGCGCTGCCCAATACTGTCACTATGGCGGTGTGTCCACTCACAAGATGAGTGGCGCTGCCCAATACTGTCACTATGGCGGTGTGTCCACTCACAAGATGAGTGGCGCTGCCCAATACTGTCACTATGGCGGTGTGTCCACTCACAAGATGAGTGGCGCTGCCCAATACTGTCACTATGACGGTGTGTCCACTCACAAGATGAGTGGCGCTGCCCAATACTGTCACTATGGCAGTGTGTCCACTCACAAGATGAGTGGCGCTGCCCAATACTGTCACTATGACGGTGTGTCCACTCACAAGATGAGTGGCGCTGCCCAATACTGTCACTATGGCGGTGTGTCCACTCACAAGATGAGTGGCGCTGCCCAATACTGTCACTATGGCAGTGTGTCCACTCACAAGATGAGTGGCGCTGCCCAATACTGTCACTATGACGGTGTGTCCACTCACAAGATGAGTGACGCTGCCCAATACTGTCACTATGGCGATGTGTCCACTCACAAGATGAGTGGCGCTGCCCAATAAACTCGCCCCTCGGGGCAAAATTTAAATTTAAAAAACTATTCCATCTTTAGAGATCACCAACGGTGCCTTACCTTGAAGTGTTTCCGGGGCTTAGCGTCCCCGCGGCCCGGTCACCGGCCAGGCCTCCTCGTTGCTGGAAAGGTCAACCAGGCTGTCTGACGCGGCTGCTCGCAGCCTGACGTATGAATCACAGCCTGGTTGATCAGGTATCCTTTGGAGGTGTTTATCAAGTTCTCTCTTGAACACTGTGAGGGGTCGGCCAGTTATGTCCCTTATGTGTAGTGGAAGCGTGTTGAACAGTCTCGGGCCTCTGATGTTGATAGTTCTCTCTTGAACACTGTGAGGGGTCGGCCAGTTATGTCCCTTATGTGTAGTGGAAGCGTGTTGAACAGTCTCGGGCCTCTGATGTTGATAGTTCTCTCTTGAACACTGTGAGGGGTCGGCCAGTTATGTCCCTTATGTGTAGTGGAAGCGTGTTGAACAGTCTCGGGCCTCTGATGTTGATAGTTCTCTCTTGAACACTGTGAGGGGTCGGCCAGTTATGTCCCTTATGTGTAGTGGAAGCGTGTTGAACAGTCTCGGGCCTCTGATGTTGATAGTTCTCTCTTGAACACTGTGAGGGGTCGGCCAGTTATGTCCCTTATGTGTAGTGGAAGCGTGTTGAACAGTCTCGGGCCTCTGATGTTGATAGTTCTCTCTTGAACACTGTGAGGGGTCGGCCAGTTATGTCCCTTATGTGTAGTGGAAGCGTGTTGAACAGTCTCGGGCCTCTGATGTTGATAGTTCTCTCTCAGAGTACCTGTTGCACCTCTGCTCTTCAACGGGGGTATTCTGCACATCCTGCCATGTCTTCTGGTCTCAGGTGATGTTATTTCTGTGTGCAGGTTTGGGACCAGCCCCTCTAATATTTTCCTCCTGTAAATTATTATGTATCTCTCCCGCCTGCGCTCAAGAGCCTACACGAGTGCCATCATTGTTGTAGCATCTCTTGGTGTGACGCTTCTCTTCTCCAGCCTATCACAGGCTGCTGCTGTCACTGGCTGCTGCCCTTAGGGTATTTTTATACACATTTCGGTGTGGCGAGGGAAGTATGGCGGGCATGGCTGTGGGTGGTGCCCAGCACCAGGGTGCGGACCATATCTTACACGGAGCATACCTGGAGAGGGTCTGGGAGTTCTACTCCCCGACTCCAGCCCGAAGCCAGGCTCGACTTGTAGTAAGTTGCTCCAACAGGCTGTTGCTGGGAGCAGCCCGCAGGCCTACATATCTATTACAGTCTGGTTGGTCCGGCACTTTTTTTTTTTTCATTATTTTCTACCACAGACGTGGCCACACATTTACAATGCTAACCAGCATATATACATTTTCTTCTGTCCTCCATGGACAGGGTTAGAGAAGTGTTAAACATATAGTTCAAGGGTTTATTGAACACTCAACCACAGAAGGTGAGTCAGTGCTTTTAAAATGCTAAGCTAACCTACATACGTAAATACTTAGATACACAGATTTACGTATGTCCTACATAAAGTGTTAGATGTGTCTTTTACATAGTGTCATTAATGTACATTCACAAAGGTGAAATGTAATTCTGATCAGCTTCCATATATACTTTATACCCATACATATACATACACACACACACATATACATACATATATACACACACACACACAAGCATTCACATACATTTGTATCTTCTTGCAAGAACTTATGTAAGTGCCTCTTGAATACATCCACCTTTGTTCCAGCAATATTTCTAATACTTGCTGGGAGGGTGTTGAACAGCTGTGGACCTCTGATGATAAGTGGGATTCAGCTTCGCATCATGACTAATTTGATTTGATTGATAAGAAATTATTGAAAAATACTGAGGCATCAGTACGATTCCATTTTCAGAGTCCCTAAGCTCACTGAAGAGTGATAACCCAAACACATAGTTCATGAATGTGATACCAACATGAAGTCCTCTACCAGACGTCAGCCCTCACCTCACGAGAATAAGGAGTAACAGTAGACAGTGTGCCAGTGCACTCTGCACCAAGACCTGATTCTTGCAACTCCTATTCATCAAGAACAGTTAAGAGCCACTATCGGAGGCCCGAAACAGTGTTTTGAAGACGGAGCTTAGCTTCAGGTGTTCTCCCTGACATATTAAAAACAGCGGAGGTAACACCACTCTATAAAGAAGGGAATCAAACACAGGCAACAAATGAAAGACAGACAACAATAACATCACACATAAATATCTGTGAGAGAGTGTTAAGAAGTATGATCACAAAATAGATGGAATCACAGCATCTCCATAACCCCGGACAACATGGGTTCGACAAGGCACTCTTGCCTGTCACAGTTACTGGATCACTATACCACAAGGGGACACAGGTGGAAACTGAGTACCCAAATGAGCCACAGAGACGTTAGAAAGAACTTTTTCAGTGTCAGAATAGTTAACAGGTGGAATGCATTAGGCAGTGATGTGGTGGAGGCTGACTCCATACACAGTTTACAATGTAGATATGATAGAGCCCATTAGGCTCAGGAATCTATACACCAGTTGATTGACAGTTAGAGAGGCGGGACCAAAGAGCCGGAGCTCAACCCCTGCAAGCACAACTCGGTGAGTACTATGATATGGCATTAGATGCCATGGAAGACAAACGAAACGCTGATGTAATTTACACAGATTTCGCAAAAGCCTTCGACAAATGTGACTATGGTGTTATTGCACACAAAATGCGTTCAAAAGGAATTACCGGAAAAATAGGCAGATGTTTTGATTGATTGATTGTTGCCGCCGGAGGCGGCTAGTTTATTGTGCACCCCATACCCATCCTGTGAGCGGTAGCGCAAAAAGTATTATAGAGGACACAAAAGGTCTTTATCAGACCTCATCTTAGATTATTACAAAACCAATTTCATCTATCCTTCACACCTTATAGTTACAATGTCAGCTAGTTACAGAGAAAGTGCTATTACAAGAGCTATATATTTACAGTAAGTCATGATACATAAATGTTAGGTCTTATCGCTAATACATAATAGTTTGACCAATAGAGATAGTCATAGGGTAGCTTCTGTTTACTATTAGTCCTCACAATACACTACTTGTTTCTTCATCTCATATGTTGTTTATCTACTGGAAGCGAAATATGGATACAGTGCAAGGATTTCAGGCAGATGGATCTACAATTTCCTGACTAATAGAACCCAATGTGTAGAAGTCAATAAAATAAAAGCCGGACCATCAATCGTGAAGAGCTCAGTCCCCCAGGGTACTGTGCTTGCTCCAGTACTTTTTCTCATCCTCATTTAGGACAGACAGGGACACAATCTATAGCACTGTATCATCTTTTGCAGATGACACTAGGATCTTCATGAGAGTAGACAACATAGAGGACACGGCAAACCTCCAATTAGATGTAGATCAGGTCTATCAATGGGCTACATATTATTATACATAATATGTTATTTAATGATAATAAGGTCCAGCTCATGCGCTACGAAACAAATTAAAATATAAAAACGGAAACCACGTACAAAACTCAGGCAAATCATAACATAGAACGAAAAAGCAACGTAAAGGACCTGGGTGTACTCATGTCGGAAGACCTTACCTTTAAAGAACACAATAAAGTAGCCGTCACAACTGCAAGAAAAATGACAGGTTAGATAACAAGAACTTTTCACACTAGAGATGCTATACCGATGATGATACTTTTCAAGACGCTTGTGCTCTCTAGAGTAGAGTACTGCTGCACAATGACACCCCCTTTCAAAGCTGGAGAAATTGCTGACCTGGAGAGCGTGCAGAGATCCTTTACTGCTAGAATCCACTCAGTAAAACATCTAAATTATTGGGATCGACTAAAGAGCCTAAATCTGTATTCTCTTGGTTGGGAAAGTTACTTGAATCAACAATTGCAAATACAATTCGTCTCCATCTTGAAAAACATAAATTAATAAATGAGTCGCAACATGGTTTTACAAATGGCCGTTCATGGTTAACAAATTTGCTAACTTTTTATTCCAGCATAGTTGAGGCAGTTGATAGTGGTAAGGACTGTGATGTTGTGTACCTTGACTTTAGCACAGCTTTTGATACAGTGCCACATGAAAGACTAATTAAAAAAATAGCTCATGGTATTGACTCATGGTAAAAAAAAAAGCTCATGGTAAAAAAATAGAAGCTCATGGTATTTATAATATATATAAATGATTTAGATTCAGGTTTGAGTAGCAACATTTGCAAATTTGCCGATGATACGAAAATCGGTAGGGAAATTAATTCGGAGGAGGACTCACTATCACTTCAAGTTGATCTAGATAGGGTTTTGAAATGGTCAAAGGATTGGCAGATGCAGTTTAATGCTGATAAATGTAAAGTTCTGAGGCTAGGTAATGATGATAGAGTTACAAGATACGAGCTAGATGGTGTTGTGATTGCGAAGTCGGATTGCGAAAGGGATCTGGGAGTTATGATTAGTAAGAATTTAAAACAAAAGGATCAATGCATAAATGTTCGTAATAAGGCAAATCGGACACTTGGATTTATTAATCGCAGCGTTAGTAACAAGACACCTGGTGTGGTTCTTAAGCTATATCTTGCTCTAGTTAGGCCCCATTTAGATTTTGCAGTTCAGTTTTGGTCGCCATATTATAGAATGGATATAAATTCACTTGAACGTGTCCAGCGTAGGATGACTAAGTTAATTCCCCAAATCAGAAGTCTTTCATATGAAGAAAGATTAACAAAGCTTAAGTTGCATTCACTGGAAAGGCGAATAGTTAGGGGTGACATGATAGAGGTTTACAAGTGGGTGAATGGACATAACAAAGGGAATATTAATAGGGTATTAAAAGTATCAACACAAGACAGAACACGAAACAATGGGTATAAATTGGATAAGTTTAGATTTAGGAAAGACTTGGGTAAATACTGGTTCAGTAACAGGGTTGTTGATTTGTGGAACCAATTACCGCGTAACATTGTGGAGGTGGGGTCCCTCGATTGTTTCAAGCGCGGGTTGGACAAGTATATGAGTGGGATTGGGTGGTTATAAATAGGAGCTGCCTCGTGTGGGCCAATAGGCCTTCTGCAGTTACCTTTGTTCTTATGTTCTTATGTTATGTTTTTGAGTGCAGGCGGGAGAGATACATAATAATTTACACGTGGAAAATAGTAGAGGGGCTGGTCCCAAACCTGCACACAGAAATAACATCACATGAGACCAGCAGACATGGCAGGATGTGCAGAATACTCCCGTTGAAGAGCAGAGGTGCAACAGGTACTCAGAGAAAACTCTATCAACATCAGAGGCCCGAGACTGTTCAACACGCTTCCACTACACATAAGGGACATAACTGGCCGACCCCTCACAGTGTTCAAGAGAGAACTATCAACATCAGAGGCCTGAGACTGTTCAACACGCTTCCACTACACATAAGGGACATAACTGGCCGACCCCTCACAGTGTTCAAGAGAGAACTATCAACATCAGAGGCCTGAGACTGTTCAACACGCTTCCACTACACATAAGGGACATAACTGGCCGACCCCTCACAGTGTTCAAGAGAGAACTATCAACATCAGAGGTCCGAGACTGTTCAACACGCTTCCACTACACATAAGGGACATAACTGGCCGACCCCTCACAGTGTTCAAGAGAGAACTATCAACATCAGAGGCCTGAGACTGTTCAACACGCTTCCACTACACATAAGGGACATAACTGGCCGACCCCTCACAGTGTTCAAGAGAGAACTATCAACATCAGAGGCCCGAGACTGTTCAACACGCTTCCACTACACATAAGGGACATAACTGGCCGACCCCTCACAGTGTTCAAGAGAGAACTATCAACATCAGAGGCCTGAGACTGTTCAACACGCTTCCACTACACATAAGGGACATAACTGGCCGACCCCTCACAGTGTTCAAGAGAGAACTATCAACATCAGAGGCCTGAGACTGTTCAACACGCTTCCACTACACATAAGGGACATAACTGGCCGACCCCTCACAGTGTTCAAGAGAGAACTATCAACATCAGAGGCCCGAGACTGTTCAACACGCTTCCACTACACATAAGGGACATAACTGGCCGACCCCTCACAGTGTTCAAGAGAGAACTATCAACATCAGAGGCCTGAGACTGTTCAACACGCTTCCACTACACATAAGGGACATAACTGGCCGACCCCTCACAGTGTTCAAGAGAGAACTATCAACATCAGAGGCCTGAGACTGTTCAACACGCTTCCACTACACATAAGGGACATAACTGGCCGACCCCTCACAGTGTTCAAGAGAGAACTATCAACATCAGAGGCCCGAGACTGTTCAACACGCTTCCACTACACATAAGGGACATAACTGGCCGACCCCTCACAGTGTTGAAGAGAAAACTTGATAAACACCTCCAAAGGATATCTGATCAATCAGACTGTGACTCATAAGTCAGGCTGCGAGCAGCCGCGTCCAACAGCCTGGTTGACCAGCCCAGCAACTAGGAGGCCTGGTCGAGGACCGGACCGCGGGGACATTAATCCCCGGAACCACCACAAGGTAACCGCATCTTAGCAACTGGTGTAAGACTACGATACCGTAAGTGTAAAGAGCTCGTATAATTGGTTAATTGGTTGAGAATAAATCACTTGGGCCGCCCTCTAGTGACAAGCAGCCCCACCATCCCAGCGCCCCCCCCCCATCACCTCCAGTTGCCATAACGTCATTATATTTTCACTGTTGGGCAGTTACAGGTCAAAATGCGATGTAGAGTTCGAGAGCGCGCGATGCGGACAAGGAGTGCCGGACCAACCGGGCTGTGGTGGGTATGTGGGCCTGCGGGTTGCTCCAAGCAACAGCCTGGTGGACCAAACTCTCACAAGTCAAGCCTGGCCTCGGGCCGGGCTTGGGGAGTAGAACAACTCCCAGAACCCCATCAAGCAGGACTGTAGTGGGTGCCAGAGTGTTGAGCGAGAAGCAGTATTAAAGTGTTGAGAGTGTGTCTAAGGTGCTATTGCTTCTCACTTAACTCAGACAGCCGCAAATTTAAATGTCTGAAAACTCATGACACAGAGATCACACTAACGTGATGCATCAAATGATCAAATCCACAAGGGCCGTGACGAGGATTCGAACCTGCGTCCGGGAACCTGCGTTTCCTGGTTTGTGCCTCGGAGAGGCTACGGGATCAGTAGAACTTCGGTTTCAACCCTTTTACCCTGTCGTAGCTCAGTCGATTAAGGCAGTGTCTGGGATGCTCCCGGACGCAGGTTCGAATCCTCGTTACGGCCCTTGTGGATTTGTTCATCTGAAAACTCATCATGGAAGAAAATAGAGGGAATAATTACTACATCTACGATACATTCCTCCCATGGTGGTGCTAATTGTTTCTTGAAGATGCAATGCATTCTTGAAAGACTCTTACTGTGTAACATTAGACCATAAGGATCTCATAGGCGTCCTCTTATACTTTAACAGGTGTTATTCTGATTAATAAAGATTAACCTATCCAAGAGCTGGCACGGGGGCCTGACAGCTGAGTGGACAGCGCTTTGGATTCGTAGTTCTGAGGTTCCGGGTTCAATCCCCGGTGGAGGCTAATCAGGATCATCAGGATTTCACCCTGATGATCCTGTTTATCTACCAGTAAACAGGTACCTGGGAGTTATACCAGCTGTTACGGGCTGCTTCCTAAAGGTATGCAACAAAAAGGAGGCCTGGTCGAGGACCGGGCCGCGAGGACGCTAAGCCCCGAAATTGAAATAAGTTTATTGAGGTAAAATCCACACAAAGGGATGAGGTAGCTCAAGCTATTCTCACCCCGTTCAGTACATCGTGTTAATACATACATAGACACACGTCACAAACAATAAACATATTACCGAACATTCTGAGAGATAAACATACACATTTCCTAGCCCCGAAATCATGTCAAGGTAACCTCAAGATAACCTCAAGATAACGGGCATGAATACCCCGTAATGCGCGGCTCATTCCCTCCCACCTCTAGAGGTGAGATAATTAATTACCTCCCCCGCCTCTCATTAATCTAATCGCTCCAGCTACACTTATCTCGGAAATTCTATCCCCAATACTCCGTAGCGTCAACCACATCTTCATTATCTCGGGTCTCGGTACGACAGTTGGCTTCGTTCTCGACTCATAATCGAGAATTCCGGGTTCGTATCTCGGGCGGAACAGAAATGGCTGGGGTGTATTTTCTATCACCTAATGGACCTGTTCACCTAGCAGTAAATAGATACCCAGGAGTTGTGGGGGGTTACATCCTGGGCGGGGTCAGTAATTCGACCTTGGGAGGGGGGGTGGGGGAAGAGACCTTGATATAAGCCTAACGTGTATGAATACACTCTGGCTTCCTGTCTCCCGGCACAATGAATTTATTTTATATTATTATATATACATTTATTATATTATTTATATATATATATATATATATATATATATATATATATATATATATATATATATATTATATATATATTAGTATATTTTGGTAGCAGTCTTTCCTGTAGACATATATTATTAAAAATATATTATTAAAAAACTTTTTCGGTCATTTTTAATAATATATATATATATATATATATACACTAGACACGACGAAGTCAACGACATCATTAAAAGAAGCCTTGCCTCTGCTCAGTGTCCAGCGGAGAGAGAGCCCCGCAACCTACTGAACCGTGACTCTGTTAGCTTTGCCGGCCGACCAGACGGAATCACACTGCGTCCGTGGAAGGGTGGCAGGCAGTTAGCATGGGACTATACTTGCGTATCCACCCTGGCAACGACATACATCACCCTCTCTGCCGGCACGGCAGGAGCCGCAGCGACACACAGAGAAAAACAAAAGTCAGTCAAGTACAGGCAATTAGATCAAAGGTACAATTTCGTTCCAATAGGGTCTGAGACCCTAGGCCCATGGGGTGAGAGTGCAAGAAGGTTTCTTAAGGATCTTGGTTCCAAGCTCATTGACACCACAAGAGACCCTAGAGCAGCAAGTTTTCTCTTTCAGCGCCTCAGTGTCGCGATCCAGAGGGGAAATGCCCGCTGCATCCTCGGTTCCTGCCCGGCGTCGGAGGAGTTCGAGGAAATCTACAGCCTCTAGGAAGCGAACTTTTTCTTGTGTCCTCTTAATGTTCATTTTTTGTATAAAATCAGATATGTAACTGTATAACCTTGCATAATAAAGTGTACATCATAATAAAAAAAAAAAGGGGGTGGTAGGAGAAGTGAACACTCTTTCGTATTCAGAGTTAAATGTCAAGTTTTTCCCTGAGTGCTCTGTGTTCCCTTCTCTGAGGCTGTGGGTCCCTATAATTACACCAGTGGTGGTACCCCCTATATATATATATATATATATATATATATATATATATATATATATATAATATATATATATATATATATATATATATATATATATATATATATATATATATATAATATTATTTATAAATTATTTATAATTATTATCTCAATCACAGCATTCCTTGGCCATCCGAAGATTATTCTCACGGCTTCATTCTGTTTACTTTACCTTCACCAGAACAAGAAATGAGAGGTGCAGAATAATCAATAAGTAATCACAGTGATTACTATTGGAATGTGGAGTGTAAAATATGATTAATATTTGTGTGCTGTATGGATCCGTGAGCCCCTTGAGGGACCTGGAGCACACGAGGGTAGAAATAGCCTAAAAGTTACCCTTTTGAGACGTACTTCATCAACACAATAAACTTAGTTGAACTTGTAAGACACGAACCATCCAGGGCCCCTTACCTTTATTGCTCCTGGTGACGTTGATGAGGTCGGAGAGGGAGAGGGAGGCAGTCTTGGTGACGATGGTGGTGGTTGTGGTGGTGGAGGCAGTGTTGGAGACGGCAGTGTTGGAGTCGGTAGGGAGCTCCACCTTCAGTTTGCTCGCCTTGTGAGGTGCTGCTCCAAGGAACTCGCTAAGGCTTAAGGTTGAGGCTATAAGCTGCCGCTTTTCTTGGAAGTTGAGTTGGTCGAGGGAGTGAGACCTGACCTGAGGAGGCTGTTTGGTCCGTGTCGGCGAGGTGTCTATGTAGACGGTGCTCATCTTGACCGACATGTCGGTGGTGGTGGAGGTGGTGAAGCTGGTGCCGCTGGCCAGCGCCTCGGCCATCCAGGTGGTGAAGGAGTCTCCAGGTGGTGAGGTCGGAGACGCTACTACCGACCAGCCGCCACCATCGTGGTCACCGCCGACAGCGTCCTTGTGGTGGTGGGTGAGTCCTGCCTCGCCACAGTGACCTGCGGGCGCCTGGGAGCGAGCTGCCAACCACGGCTGCCCTCCCCACATCCAAGACAGCGGCCGTCCACCGTCTCATGTGACCATCATGGCGCCTATCATGCCACTAACTTACACAACACTACCACCAAACACCACAAACACGCCGCCCACCGCCCGCACTGCTCACCACCGCCGCCCACCGCCCACCATGACACATTAAGGTCAACACGACGCTAATCACTCCGCCGATCACATGGGCGCCGAGGGAGGCGCCGAAGGCCCTCGCAACACGGGGTGTTGCCGCCACTACACCTTCCAGGAGAACACAGAGCCGTGTGTGTGTCACCTCGCTACACCAGCAACACACTCCCCCCCCCGGGCACTCAAGATGGCCACACCCCGCACACCAGTGACCTCAACACACGCACACTACCACCCCGGCACTAACACAGCCCTCAGCCTCCCACTGTATCTCCTGTAGGAGGCGATGACGTAGTAAAGATCCAGCAGGAGGGTGAGAGAGAGAGAGCGAGACCCCGCCTCGACACTGCTTCCACACACACTGACTCACTCCGCGCCACACACCCTCCACCACCCCCCCAACACCCCCCCCACAACACCCCCACCATAACGTTACCAACTCCAACGTTTTTATTGTTGTTATTGTTGGTGTGATGTCACCCCTGTGGACACCTCAGCCCCCTGCAGCACACTCCTCACCCCTCACGAGGACGGGGGCCACACGAGTCAGCTGTGAGGGGGGGTGATGGTGGGGTGATGGAGGGGGGGGAGGGGGTAGAGCATCAACACCGGCCACATTCATTGATGAGTTACTAGACACCACTAGACACTAGGACCTTCTCTTCCACCCCCACACCCCCTACACCCTACTATATTATGGCCACACTAACCCATGGTGGGGGTGTGGCTCCCCCCACACTGCCACACCCACACCACCACGCCCACCCCCATGACCAGCCCATCACCGCCACAGCCCATGCAACCGGTGGTATTTTCACCCCCCCCTACCATGGTCCCAGCACCCCCATGACCCCCCCCCCACCCCAGCCATGCAGCGGCGACATCCTCAAACTTCAAAATGAATCTACGTCCAGTCTTCACCTTGCCGCAGTGACCGCTTGGCACCGCGCGGGCCGGTCTCCCAGCTGTGGTGACGGGCTGGTCTCCCAGCTGTGGTGACGGGCCGGTCTCCCAGCTGTGGTGACGGGCCGGTCTCCCAGCTGTGGTGACGGGCCGGTCTCCCAGCTGTGGTGACGGGCCGGTCTCCCAGCTGTGGAGACGGGCCGGTCTCCCAGCTGTGGTGACGGGCCGGTCTCCCAGCTGTGGTGACGGGCCGGTCTCCCAGCTGTGGTGACGGGCCGGTCTCCCAGCTGTGGAGACGGGCCGGTCTCCCAGCTGTGGTGACGGGTTGGTCTCCCAGCTGTGGTGACGGGCCGGTCTCCCAGCTGTGGTGACGGGCCGGTCTCCCAGCTGTGGTGACGGGCCGGTCTCCCAGCTGTGGTGACGGGCCGGTCTCCCAGCTGTGGTGACGGGCCGGTCTCCCAGCTGTGGTGACGGGCCGGTCTCCCAGCTGTGGTGACGGGCCGGTCTCCCAGCTGTGGTGACGGGCCGGTCTCCCAGCTGTGGTGACGGGTTGGTCTCCCAGCTGTGGTGACGGGCCGGTCTCCCAGCTGTGGTGACGGTGTGGTCTCCCAGCTGTGGTGACGGGTTGGTCTCCCAGCTGTGGTGACGGGTTGGTCTCCCAGCTGTGGTGACGGGTTGGTCTCCCAGCTGTGGTGACGGGCCGGTCTCCCAGCTGTGGTGACGGTGTGGTCTCCCACCTGTGGTGACGGTGTGGTCTCCCAGCTGTGGTGACGGGCCGGTCTCCCAGCTGTGGTGACGGTGTGGTCTCCCAGCTGTGGTGACGGGTTGGTCTCCCAGCTGTGGTGACGGGTTGGTCTCCCAGCTGTGGTGACGGGCCGGTCTCCCAGCTGTGGTGACGGGCCGGTCTCCCAGCTGTGGTGACGGGCCGGTCTCCCAGCTGTGGTGACGGGCCGGTCTCCCAGCTGTGGTGACGGGCCGGTCTCCCAGCTGTGGTGACGGGCCGGTCTCCCAGCTGTGGTGACGGGCCGGTCTCCCAGCTGTGGTGACGGGCCGGTCTCCCAGCTGTGGTGACGGGCCGGTCTCCCAGCTGTGGTGACGGGCCGGTCTCCCAGCTGTGGTGACGGGCCGGTCTCCCAGCTGTGGTGACGGGCCGGTCTCCCAGCTGTGGTGACGGGCCGGTCTCCCAGCTGTGGTGACGGGCCGGTCTCCCAGCTGTGGTGACGGGCCGGTCTCCCAGCTGTGGTGACGGGCCGGTCTCCCAGCTGTGGTGACGGGCCGGTCTCCCAGCTGTGGTGACGGGCCGGTCTCCCAGCTGTGGTGACGGGCCGGTCTCCCAGCTGTGGTGACGGGCCGGTCTCCCAGCTGTGGTGACGGGCCGGTCTCCCAGCTGTGGTGACGGGCCGGTCTCCCAGCTGTGGTGACGGGCCGGTCTCCCAGCTGTGGTGACGGGCCGGTCTCCCAGCTGTGGTGACGGGCCGGTCTCCCAGCTGTGGTGACGGGCCGGTCTCCCAGCTGTGGTGACGGTGTGGTCTCCCAGCTGTGGTGACGGGCCGGTCTCCCAGCTGTGGTGACGGTGTGGTCTCCCAGCTGTGGTGACGGGTTGGTCTCCCAGCTGTGGTGACGGGCCGGTCTCCCAGCTGTGGTGACGGGCCGGTCTCCCAGCTGTGGTGACGGGCCGGTCTCCCAGCTGTGGTGACGGTGTGGTCTCCCAGCTGTGGTGACGGGCCGGTCTCCCAGCTGTGGTGACGGGCCGGTCTCCCAGCTGTGGTGACGGTGTGGTCTCCCAGCTGTGGTGACGGGTTGGTCTCCCAGCTGTGGTGACGGGTTGGTCTCCCAGCTGTGGTGACGGTGTGGTCTCCCAGCTGTGGTGACGGTGTGGTCTCCCACCTGTGGTGACGGTGTGGTCTCCCAGCTGTGGTGACGGGCTGGTCTCCCAGCTGTGGTGACGGGCTGGTCTCCCAGCTGTGGTGACGGGCTGGTCTCCCAGCTGTGGTGACGGGCCGGTCTCCCAGCTGTGGTGACGGGCCGGTCTCCCAGCTGTGGTGACGGGCCGGTCTCCCAGCTGTGGTGACGGGCCGGTCTCCCAGCTGTGGTGACGGGTTGGTCTCCCAGCTGTGGTGACGGGCCGGTCTCCCAGCTGTGGTGACGGGCCGGTCTCCCAGCTGTGGTGACGGGCCGGTCTCCCAGCTGTGGTGACGGGCCGGTCTCCCAGCTGTGGTGACGGTGTGGTCTCCCAGCTGTGGTGACGGGCTGGTCTCCCAGCTGTGGTGACGGGCTGGTCTCCCAGCTGTGGTGACGGGCTGGTCTCCCAGCTGTGGTGACGGGCCGGTCTCCCAGCTGTGGTGACGGGCCGGTCTCCCAGCTGTGGTGACGGGCCGGTCTCCCAGCTGTGGTGACGGGCCGGTCTCCCAGCTGTGGTGACGGGTTGGTCTCCCAGCTGTGGTGACGGGTTGGTCTCCCAGCTGTGGTGACGGGCCGGTCTCCCAGCTGTGGTGACGGGCCGGTCTCCCAGCTGTGGTGACGGGCCGGTCTCCCAGCTGTGGTGACGGGCAGGTCTCCCAGCTGTGGTGACGGGCTGGTCTCCCAGCTGTGGTGACGGGCCGGTCTCCCAGCTGTGGTGACGGGCCGGTCTCCCAGCTGTGGTGACGGGCCGGTCTCCCAGCTGTGGTGACGGGCCGGTCTCCCAGCTGTGGTGACGGGCCGGTCTCCCAGCTGTGGTGACGGGCCGGTCTCCCAGCTGTGGTGACGGGCCGGTCTCCGTGTAGCAGTAACGGCTGTGAAGCGGAGCAGTTTGGAGGGCAGGGTGGGGGTGGGGGGGAGGGCAGGAGACAAGAGAGAGAGCGCAGCGTGCCCGCGGGGCCCTGAACCCTGCCCTCAGGGCCCTCAGGGCCCGCCTCTCCTTCCTCCAACACCGCCACCAGACCACGGACCATGGCGGCTTGTCTCCTCTCAAACATTTACTGGAGCAGGGGGTGGTGCTGGGGGGTGGTGCTGGGGGGTGGTGCTGGGGGTGGTGCTGGGGGGTGGTGCTGGGGGGTGGTGCTGAGGGTGGTGCTGGGGGTGGTGCTAGGGGTGGTGCTGGAGCTGGAACAGCCGGGTGCCCACTGTTTGTTGGAGCAGGGGCAAGTGGAGGGGGGGGGACCACCACCACAACATCACCAACACTACTGTTGATTGACAGTTGAGAGGCGGGACCAAAGAGCCAGAGCTCAACCCCCCCACAAGCACAATTCGGTGAGTCCAACTACCACACCACCACCACAACATCACCACTTAAAGCGGATAAACTTCTTGACTTGCATTAAGAGAGAAGTCACGGCGGGCAAACTTAACAGAGTTCCATAGAAGTTCCCCAACACGGGACACGAGAAGGAAGGCTGGGTACAGTGTCCGTCACTGATGGTGCCGCAGCCAGAGGCCCTGAACTAGGAAGGGGAATACCTCGTGGGCAGAAAACAGAGGTCGAAACGGGGGTTGAGCTCTGGCTCTTTCGGCCCGCCTCTCAACTGTCAAACAATCAACTGTTTTTTTCACACATATACACACTTTTAGGAAGCAGCCCGTAACAGCTGTCTAACTCCCAGGTACCTATTTACTGCAAGGTGATAGGGGCATCAGGGTGAAAGAAACTCTGCCCACTTGTTTTCCGCAATCGCCAGGGATCGAACCCCGGTCCCCAGGATTACGAGTCCTGTGTGGGAACCGACCTGTGAGATTTATATTTATTTAATTTATATGAATTTATATTTACGTTAATTTATATACTTCGATAGCAATTTGTATAATGTTAAGTGGACTGTATTTCTGCAATAATCTCTTAATCTCACAAATCGATCCTCTACACATTAGGGGGGGGGTTATTAAATTATATATATGCAGCCAATCAAACTACAGTATTAACTACATACATTGAAAAGGTTCCTTATCTTATAGTACAGCAGGTTAGTCCACCAGGTATAACTAGGGTGTAGACACCAAATTATCCTCTTTGAGGTAGCTTCCTCACCCAGTAACTGGTGCACAAAGTCTTCCATCCTCGTCTTGACCTGTCAAAAGTGCGCTAGCTGTGAAGCCAGAATCCTATATATGACAAGCTATATCAGAGAAAACACTATACAGTACATGGAACATTGAAGACCTGGCTTAATTACCTTTAGTTTGAGGCTTCCACGTGATCTAACCGGGTCACCCTATATCCTGACATTAATGGCCACAAATGATAGATAATGGGGTTTCGGATAGACACTTAACTTGAATTTGTAGACAGCGTGTTGACAATGGTACACCTTTGGTTTCCATAACACTACGTCCAAGTAAATTTAACAGGAGCTGAATTTGCTCCCGTGTGAGCCTCTGGTCTCGTATAAATAACAATGGCTGCCCTCCTCCTCACTCTGACGCCTGGCTTACATTGTCCACATTTCAGAAAGTGATAGAAGGGTCACATTTACTCTACTTTAATATTGATAATTAAGTTAATTTATATAAGATGGTTTTATGATGGTAAAGTCCAAAGACTAATGTATTTAAGAATAATTCCCAGCAAAATAGCTGGTGAATTATAATAGTATGTGGTGACGATATCCCGTTTTCTATAGACGGTAATTCCACTACAAGTTACGTTTTCTATGGGTAACTTGTTTATACAACACAGCTATTATCTGTATGATTATTAAATGGTGTCGGATTTTCCGACATCCTGAGAGCTGTCCACCAATAAATTCAATTTTAATAATAAGAGGACAGACTGGGAGAAAATAAACAGGGAACTTACAAACATTCAATGGGAAAATGTTCTAAGGAATAAAAATCCTACACAAGGAATAGAACAACTGACTTCTGAAGCATATGAAGTCTATCTGAAACATGTTCCTTTGAGGAAAGCCAGAAAGAGATCCAACGTAGAAAGAGAACGCAGACGACACTACAAAAGAAGAAAGAAGTTAACAGAAATGCTGAAGCAGACACGACTTTCCATACAAAGAAGGAATAATTTAAACAGGGAGATTGAAGAAATCGAACAGAGACTGAAGCATTCATATCAGATTGAAGAAAGGCAACTAGAACAGATAGCAATTCAAGAAATAAAGAAAAACCCAAATTATTTCTTCACATATGCGAAATCAAAAGCGAAAACCACTGCCAGTATTGGACCTATTCGTATTAGTGAAGGTTCATACACGGAGGATGACAAAGAAATTAGTGAAATCCTAAAAAGCAGTATGAGGACATGTTTAGCACCCCGATAATCAGCATGAAAGTGGAAGATTCGGACAATTTCTTTATGAATGATACTCAAACACCTGTAAATATAACTGATATCAACACGAGCGTGACAGATTTTGAAAGAGAAATTGACACTATGCCCATGCACTCAGCTCCAGGTCCAGACTCATGGAATTCAATATTTATAAAGAAATGCAAAGTGCCGGTATCACAGGCACTCAGTATAGTGTGGAGGAAGAGCTTGGACACGGGGGAGATACCAGATGCACTTAAAGCAGCAGACATAGCCCCTCTACACAAGGGTGGTAGCAAAGCATTGGCAAAGAATTATAGACCAGTTGCACTAACGTCCCACATAATAAAAGTATTTGAGAGAGTGATCAGGAGTCAGGTCACTAGATTCATGGAGACCAATGACCTCCACAATCCAGGCCAACATGGATTTAGAGCAGGAAGATCATGCCTCTCACAGCTACTTGACCACTATGACAAAATCACTGAGGCATTAGACATTAGAGGAAAAACATAATGCAGATGTGGTATACACAGACTTTGCAAAGGCATTCGACAAATGTGACCATGGAGTGATTGCACACAAAATGAGTTCAATGGGTATAACTGGTAAAGTAGGACGCTGGATACTCAATTTCCTGTCGAACAGAACACAAAGAGTAACAGCCAATCAAGTAAAATAGAGTCCGAGCGCAGTTAAAAGCTCTGTACCTCAAGGTACAGTCCTTGCACCACTGCTGTTCCTTATTCTCATATCAGATATAGACAAAAACACAAGTCACAGCTTCGTGTCATCCTTTGCAGATGAAACAAAAATCAGCATGAAAATTACCTCTGCTGAAGACATTGATAAACTACAAACAGATATTAACAAAGTTTTCGATTGGGCAGCAGAAAATAACATACCTGGTTGATGGGGTTCTGGGAGTTCTTCTATTCGCCAAGCCCGGCCCGAGGACAGGCTTGACTTGTGAGAGTTTGGTCCACCAGGCTGTTGCTTGGAGCGGCCCGCAGGCCCACATACCCACCACAGCCCGGTTGGTCCGGCACTCCTTGGAGGAATAAATCTAGTTTCCTCTTGAAGATGTCCACGGTTGTTCCGTCAATATTTCTTATGCTCGCTGGGAGGGTGTTGAACAACCGCGGACCTCTGATGTTTATACAGTGTTCTCTGATTGTGCCTATGGCACCTCTGCTCTTCACTGGTTCTATTCTGCATTTTCTTCCATATCGTTCACTCCAGTACGTTGTTATTTTACTGTGTAGATTTGGTACTTGGCCCTCCAGTATCTTCCATGTGTATATTATTTGATATCTCTCTCGTCTTCTTTCTAGTGAGTACATTTGGAGGGCTTTGAGACGATCCCAATAATTTAGGTGCTTTATTGCATCTATGCGTGCCGTATATGTTCTCTGTATTCCCTCTATTTCAGCAATCTCTCCTGCTCTGAAGGGGGAAGTGAGTACTGAGCAGTACTCAAGACGGGACAACACAAGTGACTTGAAGAGTACAACCATTGTGATGGGATCCCTGGATTTGAAAGTTCTCGTAATCCATCCTATCATTTTTCTGGCTGACGCAATATTTGCTTGGTTATGCTCCCTAAACGTTAGGTCGTCAGACATCTTTATTCCCAAATCCTTAACATGTTGCTTTCCTACTATGGGCAGATTCGATTGTGTTTTGTACCCAGTATTATGTTTAAGGTCCTCAGCCCACTGTTAAACATCATGTTATTGTCTGCTGCCCAGTCGAGAACTTTATTAATATCTGCTTGTAGTTTTTCAATGTCTTCAGCCGAGGCAGACCGCCTGCTCCAACACTGCAGGCCCGTGTACAGTACCAGCAGATCACCTGCCCCAACACTGCAGACACTTAATAAGAGCCCCAGAGGGTGACTGTGCCAGGTCACTGTGACCTGCAGTGGCTCTCACTGTCAGACTACCTCTATACTCCTCCCTGGTAGCCAGGTGTCAGCAAGGCGGACAGCCCGCCTACCACCATAACTCACAACTGTATTTCAAACTTGCACAACTTTCCACCAACTGTTTCCGCTCCGTCATTCACCCCTCCCCCCTCCCCCCCCTCGGACCACTCCACAACCCCCCCACCCCCCACCCCTACCTCCACCTCCCCAACCCCTCGAAAACAGAGACCGGAGCCCCGATGTGAGGTCTTTGTTGCCTGGTCAACACCCCTCAGTCCAGACCCACTGGCCGTGAACGCCGGCCCTCGGGGCTCGCGCTGCTGTCGTGGTCTGCTGACGCTGCTGACTAGACCTGCGGGAGGGACGGAGGGGTGAGCTTCGGCTCTTTGGTCCCGCCTCTCAACTGGTGGACAGGTTCCTGAGCCTACGGGGGGGGAGGAGCTCCATCAGCTATATTTGAATTGTTTGTAACTGAGTATGGAGTCTGCCTCCATCATAGAGGACACGGCAAACCTCCAGTCAGATGTAGATCAGGTCTTGCTATGGGCTACCGAAAATAATATGGGGCCAGATTCACAAAATGCACTTACGCAAGCATTTACGAACCTGTACATCTTTTCTCAATCTTTGGGGGCTTTGTTCCCAATTATTAAACAGTTAATGAGCTCGGAAGCACCAGGAGGCTGTTTATAACAATAACAACAGTTGATTGGCAAGTTTTCATGCTTGTAAACTGTTTAATAAATGTAACCAAAGCCGTCAAAGATTGAGGAAAGATGTACACGTTCGTAAGTGCTTGCGTAAGTGCTTTCGTGAATCTGGCCCATGGTGTTTAACGAAGATAAGTTCCAGCTCATGCGCTACGGAACAAATGAAAATATAAAAACAGAAACCACGTACAAAACTCGGACAAATCATAACATAGAACGAAAAGGCAATGTAAAGGATCTGGGTGTACTCATGTCGGAAGACTTTACCTTTAAAGAACACAATAAAGTAGCCGTCACAACTGCAAGAAAAATGACAGGTTGGATAACAAGAACCTTTCACACTAGAGATGCTATACCGATGATGATACTCTTCAAGACGCTTGTGCTCTCTAGAGTGGAGTACTGCTGCACAATGACAGCCCCTTTCAAAGCTGGAGAAATTACTGACCTGGAGAGCGTGCAGAGATCCTTTACTGCTAGAATCCCCTCAGTAAAACATTTAAACTATTTGGCCCGACTAGAGAGCCTAAACCTCTATTCTCTTGAGCGCAGGCGGGAGAGATACATAATAATTTACACGTGGAAAATAGTAGAGGGGCTGGTCCCAAACCTGCACACAGAAATAACATCACATGAGACCAGGAGGCATGGCAGGATGTGCAGAATACCCCCGTTGAAGAGCAGAGGTGCAACAGGTACTGCTAGTTTAAAGGGAGTCTACCGTGAGTTTACATACATACATACTGCTAGTTTAAGGGGAGTCTACCAGGAGTTTACATATCTACTGCTAGTTTAATGAGTATACTGTGAGTTTACATATCTACTGCTAGTTTAAGGGGAGTCTACCGTGAGTTTACATACATAGTTAGTTTATGGGGAGTCTACCGTGAGTTTACATACATACTGCTAGTTTATGGGGAGTCTACTGTGAGACTACACAGTTACTGCTAGTTTATAGGGAGTCTACCGTGAGTTTACACAGTTACTGTTAGTTCACAGGGAGTCTACCGTGAGGTTAGGAGGCCAGAGTTCATTTTGCCGGGGTTGACCGACTGACTTATCTATAGTTTGCATTTGTGATAATATTTATCGGGTGACTATCAGTAGTAGGGATGAGGGCGCCTGATACCGCCTTATCTCAGCTACTCCATATTAATGAGCTCACGTGTCTCACTGGTGTCAGGTATATGGGGCGAGCCATATTGGCGCCAGGCGTTAGGGTCAGCCATATTGGTGTCAGGTATTTGGGGGAAGCCATATTGATGTCTGATATTAGGAGGAAGCCATATTGGTGCATTGCAAAGTCTGTGTATACAACATCTGCATTTTGCTTTCTTCTAGGGCTTCTGTGATTTTGTCATAGTGGTTGAGTAACTGTGACAGACAGGATCTTCCCGCTCTAAATCCATGTTGTCCTGGGTTGTGTAGTTCATTATTTTCCATAAAACTAGAAAGTTGATTCCTAATCACTCTTTCAAACACTTTTATTATGTGTGATGTTAGTGCAACTGGCCTATAATTTTTTGCCAAGGCTTTACTACCCCCCTTGTGCAGAGGAGCTATATCTGCAGATTTAAGTGCTGCTGGTATCTCCCCTGTATCCAGGCTCTTTCTCCATATTACGCTGAGTGCTCTCGCTACTGGTACTTTACATTTCTTTATGGATATTGAATTCCATGAGTCGGGCCCAGGAGCTGAGTGCATGGGCATGTTGTTAATTTATCTTTCAAAGTCTTCCGAGTTTGTGGTAATATCCGTTATATTATCAGAGTTTGGAATATTGTTCATAAAGAAGCCGTCATTATCTTGAACATCCATGTTGTTTATTGGACTGGTAAACAGAGCCTCATACTGGCCAATATGGGAGTAGGCATTATCACTGTCATCCTCTGTGTATGAACACAAACTTTTATATATACGTCCAATACTCGAGGAGGTTCTGGATTTTGATTTTGTATATGTACACATATTTTGGACTTTTTTTATATCTTGTATTGCTTTCTGTTCCATTTGAGTGTCTTCAGTGTGGCATGATTGCTGTTCCTCTGTTCTATTTCTTCCATCTCCCTGTTTACTGCACCTCTTCCTTGTTGGGACATCCGTACAACCTGGCTCCTTCGATAGTACACCGCATTTTGACGTATAACCCCCACCCCCACCCCCGTAAGGCTATTAACTGATATGCCAAATCACATCAAGTTTGCGGCTCGCAAAATTAATGTGATGTTCCGTTTTCTATTGATGGCTCCTGGGTTTGTTAGGTTCGGGCACTTTAGTACATCACTTTAGTGACGTTCTAAACGCTCGAGAGGACGGGCTGGTTCGTGTCCGCTTAAGTAACTCCTCTGTGATACTGTGTTTCAGAGATATGCATAGTCTGGAGGCATACTTACTAGGCCTCGTACCACAGACACACCTGCCTGGGGTCTGGCCCCACACCTGCTTGGTGTGTGGTCCACACCTGCCTGGTGTGTGGACCCACACCTGCCTGGTGTGTGGTCCCACACCTGCTTGGTGTGTGGTCCACACCTGCCTGGTGTGTGGTCCCACACCTGCCTGGTGTGTGGTCCACACCTGCCTGGTGTGTGGTCCCACATCTGCCTGGTGTGTGGTCCACACCTGCCTGGTGTGTGGTCCACACCTGACTGGTGTGTGGTCCACACCTGCCTGGTGTGTGGTCCACACCTGCCTGGTGTGTGGTCCCACACCTGCCTGGTGTGTGGTCCACACCTGACTGGTGTGTGGTCTACACCTGCCTGGTGTGTGGTCCACACCTGCCTGGTGTGTGGTCCCACACCTGCCTGGTGTGTGGTCCCACACCTGCCTGGTGTGTGGTCCCACACCTGCCTGGTGTGTGGTCCACACCTGCCTGGTGTGTGGTCCACACCTGACTGGTGTGTGGTCCACACCTGACTGGTGTGTGGTCCACACCTGTCCTTAGGTTACTCACCTCAGCTCCTCACAAGACGCCTCACCATCTTACCTGTGGAAAATAATACACATAAATATACATAATGAATAACTACACATCAATACATACAACGAATAAGTATACATAAATGCATACAATACATAGCCAGGCATTGTTAAGAGCAATGGAGTGGGTCTGTATATTAGGGAAGACCTTGTATGCTCGGAGCTCCTAAACGTTACAAATGAGGTGGTAGAGGTACTGGGATTAAAAATAGAGAAAATAAATTTAGTGATTATACTAATATACAAACCGCCAGATGCAACGGCTGAGGAATTCACAGAACAGATAAGCAAAATAGAGAATAGGCTTGATAATTTGGAGAACCCGATACCTGATATTATTTTCCTAGGTGACTTCAACTTGCCTAGTCTCAGGTGGAAAATAGCAAACAATAATATTATACCAGGAAATCTATCAGGACCTAACCAACCACAGATTAGAGAACTACTTAGATTCTGTGACAAATTTTCACTCAATCAGCAGATATCGGAGCCAACGAGAAATGAAAATATTCTAGATCTGGTCTTTACGAACAATGAAGACATTATCAGAGACATTACGATATCAGATACCACATACTCAGATCACAAACTCATTGAAGTGCAAACGACTATCAATACTCAGAATAGACCTAAAACGTTGATAAAGCGAGAGGGGCTATTCAGTAAATTCAATTTTAATAATAAAAGGATAGACTGCGAGATAATAAACAGGGAACTTACAAACATTCCATGGGGAACTGTTCTAAATAATACAAGTCCTACAGAAGGAATAGAAAAACTTACTTCAGAAGCGTATCAAGTCTGTCTGAAACATGTTCCTTTGAGGAAAGCCAGAAAGAGATCTAACGTAGAAAGAGAACGCAGACGACACTATAAACGCAGGAAAAAAATAACGGAACTGCTTATGCAGACACGAATTTCCCGTCAAAGAAGGAATAATTTAAATAGGGAGATTGAAGAAATCGAGCGGAAATTGAAACACTCATATCAAACTGAAGAAAGGCAGTTAGAACAGAAAGCAATTCAGGAAATAAAGAAAAATCCAAAATACTTCTTCACATATGCGAAATCAAAAGCAAAAACCACTGCCAGTATTGGACCTATTCGTACAAGTGAAGGTTCATACACGGAGGATGACAAAGAAATTAGTGAAATCCTAAAAAAGCAGTATGGGGACATGTTTAGCACTCCAATAAAAACATGAAAGTGGAAGATCCAGACAATTTCTTTATGCGGGATATTCAAACCCCTGTAAATATAACTGATATCAACACGAGCGCACTAAATTTTGAAAGAGAAATTGAAAACATGCCCATGCACTCGGCCCCAGGTCCAGACTCATGGAATTCAATATTTATAAAGAAGTGCAAAGTGCCGGTAGCACAGGTACTCAGTATAGTGTGGAGGAAGAGCTTGGACACGGGGGAGATACCAGATGCACTTAAAGTAGCAGACATAGCCCCTCTACACAAGGGAGGGAGCAAAGCATTGGCAAAGAATTATAGACCAGTTGCACAAACATCGCACATAATAAAAGTATTTGAGAGATTGATTAGGAGTCAGGTCACCAATTTCATGGAGACCAATGACCTTCACAACCCAGGCCAACATGGATTTCGAGCGGGAAGATCGTGCCTCTCACAGCTACTTGAGCACTACGACAAAGTCACTGAGGCATTAGAAGAAAAACAGAATGCTGATGTGATATACACGGACTTCGCAAAGGCTTTCGATAAATGTGACCATGGCGTGATAGCACACAAAATGAAGTCACTGGGAATAACCGGTAAAGTAGGACGCTGGATACTCAGTTTTCTGTCAAACAGGACTCAGCGAGTAACTGTCAACCATATAAAATCTAGTCCAAGTGCAGTTAAAAGCTCTGTACCTCAGGGTACAGTCCTTGCACCGCTGCTTTTACTTATTCTCATATCAGATATAGACAAAAATACAAGTCACAGCTTCGTATCATCCTTTGCAGATGACACAAAAATCAGTATGAAAATTACCTCGGCTGAGGACATTGAAAAACTTCAAGCTGATATTAATAAAGTTTTCGACTGGGCATCAGAAAATAACATGATGTTTAACAGTGATAAATTCCAGGTACTCAGGTACGGTAAAAATGAGGACCTTAAACATAATACAAAGTACAAAACACAATCAAATGTACCCATAGTAGGAAAACAGCATGTAAAGGATTTGGGAATAATAATGTCTGACGACCTAACGTTTAAGGAGCATAACCAAGCAAATATTGCGTCAGCCAGAAAATTGATAGGATGGATTACGAGAACTTTCAAATCCAGGGATCCCATCACAATGGTTGTACTCTTCAAGTCACTTGTGTTGTCCCGTCTTGAGTACTGCTCAGTACTCACTTCCCCCTTCAAAGCAGGAGAGATTGCTGAAATTGAGGAAATATAGAGAACATATACGGCATACATAGACGCAATAAAGCACCTAAATTATTGGGATCGTCTCAAAGCCCTCCAAATGTACTCACTAGAAAGAAGACGAGAGAGATATCAAATAATATACACATGGAAGATACTGGAGGGCCAAGTACCAAATCTACACAGTAAAATAACAACGTACTGGAGTGAACGATATGGAAGAAAATGTAGAATAGAACCAGTGAAGAGCAGAGGTGCCATAGGCATAATCAGAGAACACTGTATAAACATCAGAGGTCCGCGGTTGTTCAACATCCTCCCAGCAAGCATAAGAAATATTGCCGGAACAACCGTGGACATTTTCAAGAGGAAACTAGATTTATTCCTCCAAGGAGTGCCGGACCAACCGGGCTGTGGTGGGTATGTGGGCCTGCGGGCCGCTCCAAAGCAACAAGCCTGGTGGACCAAACTGTAACAAACTAGGCTGTTGTAAGAATTATCCAGAGTGGTTTATCGACAAAAGAGAATGGGAAGCTGAGCCGCATGGTGACCTGACCCCCAGGGGAATTCGCGGTGGAAATAACCGACGCTTTGTTCATAGCTGCGTATAATGAATCATCCTATAGTATTCAGTAATTTAGAGAAAATTAGCCTTTATTCATTTTGCATTAAAATTGTATTGTATAATAGTACTGGATACAATATCAAGAGTATTCTAATTATTGAGTTTAAGTCACCATCAGTGACGTCACGAATCAGATCTAACTTTTAAGGCGGAGTGACCGGCGGTCATAGGTCAGCAGGGTTGACATGTCTAATATTTCTCAAAGTTTTATTAACCATTTTGGGGATCGGGAACAGCTCTGCCGTTAGATGTTTGTAATTCAATTCAGTAAAATAATTCAACCAGTCTGGATCAATTAAGTACAACAGAGGTTAATTGTTATAACTTAAACCTGGCTAGTAACTTGGTAAAACTTTGACTAGGCGGAAGGATACAAGGTTCTAGTCTGGGCTAGGCCAGACGAGGACAAATCAGTGTGGTCACGGAAGCAGCTAGGAGAGGTCAAACATCTTACCTCTCCCCTAGACCAGCCAAGACATCTAGCTGGTCGCCCAAGGTATAGTTGCTATTGTTAAGTATAGAAATAGTCTCATTTGCCACTCAGGTCAAGTAGGGAGTGTTAAAGTGATAGGGAGTGAACATATTTAGATTTTGTTTTAGTTTTCTTTTAATAAATTAAATTTGTTATTAATTTGCATTTTATTGTTTCCATGTGTTTTATGTGTATACTTGTCCTGGTCACGTGGTCCACACGAGGCAGAGTTGCATTGGGCGCCGATTCTAACATCGAATCGGAATTATCATTACCGTGTAATTTATTCCACACTCAAGGTCATCGTTTATAGTGGGGATCAAGCCCCTAGGTTGATTAATTAGCGTGATCGATCCAGACCTCGATCATTGCTCTTGTATTACTGGTCTGGTGGTGGCAGCAGAGGTGACTCTAGGGTTTTGTTCAGAGCTTAGGTCACGTCATACTGGGTGTAGAATCCTAAGTCGGTCAATCGTCTTAGGACCACGTGGCGTGGAGTTGGCTTTGGTAAAAGTTTTGGAGTCCCTTGGTTTAGAAATAAAAGTAAGAATACGGGTAGAGGGAGTAGAAAGAAGGAAGTAAAGAGAGAGGACCCGAACCCGTGTTACAATGGTGCACAGCGGTGGTTTCAACAATTTTGTTTGAAATATTGAAAACGAGACCGCTCCGAGTTGATTGGACTGGGTACCATACTCGACCCATTGCAATTAATTCAGAGGTGTTGGGAGCCACCATACTCTCAACAGCAGTTCCTTGAGGGCTGTCGGGGGCGGATATATCTGTGGGACGCCAGTAGATAGTCCGAGGGCGTTATTAGACGACCCAAAACGCTAAGGAAAAACGTAATCCGTGAAGGGCGTTGCGGCCTCCGAGGGACGGACTAGTAAACTACCTAGCAGCGACTCAACAACTAAGTGATCGCACACTTAGTGGAGGTTGAGTCGTCCCTAGTCATAATTGTTGCTGAAAGCTGCGTGTCGCTCTGTTGGAACCTAGATGGTGTGGCCCCTAGGCTAGGTGTGGTACGGCGAGCCGGTAAGGACAATTATAAGATTAAGTCGAGTGCATTTTTTTAATTAAGTATACTTAAATTTATAAAGTAATTTCCGTTTATTTGCGTTGTTCTAGATTAATTTTTTTTTCCCCTAAATTCAATCCCCGGTTAAAATTTTTTCAAAGTGTTTAGCATTTTCTTGCATATTAGGCTAAGTGCGTACGTTAAGTTTTGTTATTCCCTGTTGTATTAGTCTAAGTCAGAGGCGTTGTTAATCCTCTGGACTTAGGGCTATATGTCGGTCACGATAGATAAGTGAAGGAGTTTAAGGGATAGTAAGTTGCGTGTAAATGTTAGAGTCCGTGGTATATTTCTAAGTATTTTGGGATAAGTTTTCGGCTAAGTCGATGTCGGAAACTCGTTAACTGTAATTAATTTGTATTCATGGGTCACGTGTATGATCTGGGCGTCATTAGGATTCCCCAGTCGATGCGAGTGATATTTTCTAGTTTTTACCAGTAAGACGGTAAAATTGTGTTTGTAGACTTAGAATTCTGTTTTCAGTAGAAACGTAGGTGGAAAATTTTCTAAGTCCAGCTTGGGCTAGAATCTGACTTTTTAGCGAAAATTCGAATTTTCATGTTTTGTGTATATCCTAGGGTCAGTATTACTCTCTAGTGCGCGCAAGGGACGTAATTCTGTTCGTAAAGCATTAAACAGTGATAATTACATTTTTGCCGAATTTAGTTATTTTTCGAGAAAATCGTGTTGTAATTTTGTCAGAGTCCATTTGAGGTGAAAATCTCTGATTTTGACGAAAATTCGAATTAGTGAGTGTTGAAACCGCCCGATGTGTCAGTATTGTTCTGCATACAACGTCAGCAGTAAATAATAACGTATTTATATCTGGGAACGAGAAACCCAAATTTTTGTGAATTAAAGAAGTTTTGTGATATTTGGGGTGATAGAAATTTTTTTTCCCTCGGAGTCAGAAAAATTGGCAGAGTCCAGCAATTGAGTAAAAACGCAATTTTTGATAAAAATTCAATTTTTAGTAAGCATTTATAGGTCCTGGGTGTCTATATTAATCGCTAGAGCGGTTTATTAACGTAAAACTAGTTATTTTCCTTCAGAACAAAAATTTTGATTTTTCAGCGTTTAAGCGAAAAAGCGCGGGACTTAGTTTTTTTTCAGCGCAGCTGGTCCCGCTCCATCAGTCATCAGGGGCCACGCTGCTCACTTCAAGCGCGTTTAGTATTCAAGTACAGTAAATATTCTTTATTAATCCATCACGAGTGCTGTGCGTTAGTTGCGTTATCATTTAAATTGTTTTATGTAAATTAGATTCTTTTAATTTTTTAACGTAAAGGACTTAGGTTTCAGCAATAGAACTGCGGGATATTTCACGGTCAGACACGAGTGCGGGGCAGACACTCATTCATTGGATTCACTTCAGCGATTCTCTCGATAAATCGGTGTATTTCCTATTTTGGGAATTTGGTAGTTTTCTCTTAGAAGAGAGTTGTGATTTTTTTTTTTATTATTTGTGTAAGATCACGGTTGTAGTGAGTCCGGGTCGAGGGTGTACTAAAGGGGAATTTAGAAGAGACGTGGCACACCAGGAATCACAGAAAATGTTTAACCCAGATAATTACCAGTCAGTGGGGACCAGTGGAAGTGGAAATGTAGAGGACAGCACCTCTTCCGACACCACTGGGGACCACCTAGGTACACCTCATCCGTCACTACAACAACCCCAACCCCATCCTCAATTCCCATACCAACCCCATCCTCAGTTCCCATACCAACCCTTCCCCCAACCCCAGGCCACTCCATACCCATTCCAACCCCAGGCCACCCCATACCCATACCCATTCCAACCCCAGGCCACCCCATACCCATACCCATTCCAACCCCAGGCCACCCCATACCCATACCCATTCCAGCCCCAGGCCACCCCATACCCACCCCAACCTCAATCCACACCCCAGCCTGAGGTCACCCACACCATACCTCAACCCCAACCTCAATCCACAACCCAACCCGAGGCCACCCACACCATACCTCAACCCCAACCCCAGGCCGCCACAGCCTTAGACAGGCAGATGCGCACGGAGACGCCGGGCACTCAGTTGTCGCCATACGTAGAGGCGTTAAGTAAAGGCGAGGGAGCCAAGCCGAGGAACTGTGGCGCGGGTTCATCAGGCGGGAAGCAGCCCTCAGCTGCAAGTTCGAGCCACCCTGCGCGGGGTAACAACAGAGATCCGCGGAGGTGTTACTCCTGTGGGATGCGTGGTCACATACAGAGGGACTGTAAAGTCACTATTACGAGAGCATGAAAGCAGTCTCCTAGTGATGGTAGGCCTACTTTTGAGGTGAAAGTGGAAGGTGAGAGATTGACAGCTTTTGTTGATACAGGAAGCCAGGCAACGGTAATTAAAAAGTCAGCCTTCAGCAATTTTAAGTATGCACGTCTTCAACGTTGCGCAAAGACATTAACAGCAGTCAATGGGAAAAAGATTGAGATCGTAGGTCAAGGTACAGTTAATTTTGAGATTGATGGGGCATTGCAGCCTCACACATGTACGATCGTAGAGAACCTTGATTTTCCTGGTCACATCTTAATGGGAACTGATTTTCTGTCGCGATTTAATTATTCCTTGTCTGCTCAAAAAGGGGCTAGGAACTGCAGGTTGCAGTTGGGACAGACTTCCTACCCAGTGGAGATGATCGACCATCCCCCAGTTGTAGCTTCAATTAAGAGGAAGCTGAAATATAATGCGCACTATCCAAAATTGATTTTTAAGTCTCTTCCAGACACAGTTAAGAGGTCATGCGCATTGCATGCATTGACTAAACAGAGTTGCCCACCACATTCTGTTAAATTTATTAAAGTAGCCGTGGGACGTCACATACAACCAGGTACCACCCTTCAGGTGGCTGGGAGATGTGATAGTTTATTAATTCCTCATCACTTAGTTGTAGTGCTCGATAAAGGTGCACTCATTCCAGTTGTCAATCTTTCACATAAGACTTTTCGCTTCAGGGCAGGTGATAGGGTATCTCAGGGAACCATGGTGGAGGACACAGAAATCTTTCACCATGAGTCAGCTGAGACGCCAGCCGTCACTGCACAATGTAGTGCACTAAATATGTTGAACACTAAAACACCATCCAAAGTACAATACCAGACGAGAAATGTTGCACAGAATGTAGAGGAAGTGGAAAAATTAATTTCAGCACTTGATTTGCAACATGTTGCACAGGCAGATAGGAAGGCACTGAGAGGAGTTTTACGAAAATTCCCGAAATTGTTTGCGACAGAGGATGACCAGATTGGTCTCCTTGATAAGATCGAGCACACCATTCCAACTGGTGACCATTTGCCTGTGTACACAAGACAGTGGAGGTTGCCGGAACAGGCAAAGAACATTATCAGGGAGGAGTGCCAGAAAATGTTGAGACAGGGCGTGATAGAGCCTAGTACGTCACCGTGGCTCTCTCCTGTTGTGCTAGTTCGGAAACCGGACGGTAGTTATCGTTTCTGTGTTGACTACCGGAAGGTGAACGAACTAACTAAGGGTGATGTGTATCCGTTGCCCCGAATACAGGAGATCATAGATCAATTTGGTGCTGCTAAGTATTTCTCAACTCTTGACGCAAAATCGGCGTATTGGGCGATTCCGGTGGCAGAACAGGATAGGGAAAAAACAGCATTCTCGGATGGTAGGCACACTTATCAATTCCGTAGGATGCCGTTTGGTTTGAAGACAGCGCCTTCGTCGTTTCAGAGGGCCATCAACTTTATCCTTAGTCCGGTACTGGGTAGGCATTCTTTAGCGTACCTGGATGATGTTGTGATATATTCCAGGACGTTTGAGGAACACCTACAGGACTTGACTGAGACTTTGAAATTGTTAGATCAGGCAGGTTTCAGGCTGAATGTTCAGAAGTGCACCTTGGCGGCTCAGAAATTCAAATTTCTGGGGTTCCAGGTGTGCCCAGACGGTATCCGACCTGACCCAGATTCTTGCCGCGCCATTGCTGACATGCCTATTCCAAGGACAGCAAAGGACGTGCGTAGGTTTTTGGGGGCGGCCGGATATTTTCGTCGTCACATTGAAGGTTTCGCTGGCATTTCAGCACCCCTGACTGATCTGACAAAGAAAAATGCGAAGTTTGTGTGGAAATCAGAACATGACGAGGCCTATCGCAAACTGAAAGACCAACTAATCACGACACCGGTATTGGCTATTCCTGATTTTGAGAAAGAGTGGGAAGTGCACACTGACGCCAGCGGTATTGCTATTGGCGGGTGCTTAATTCAGCGAGACGCAGATAATTTACCCCATCCAGTAGCCTATTTCAGTAGGAAGGTCAAAGGACCTGAAGTTCGCTATTCAGCTACGGATCGGGAGGCACTGGCAGTAGTAGAATCAGTTAGGTATTTCGAGCCTTACCTATTTCAGCGGCATTTTGTAATCTACACAGACCATCGAGCATTAACACACATATTTAAGAAGCGAACAAAATGCCCACGAATGTCACGCTGGTCTCACGAACTTTCGGCCCACTCGTTCCAGATCTTGTACAAGCCTGGTCCAGCACATGTTGTGCCAGATACACTAAGTAGAAATATAGCGGCAATGCAGATTAATGTAAATATTGAAACCATTCCATCGGATAAAATGAGAGAATACCAGATGAACGAGCCGAGATGGAAAGAGATTATTGAGTATTTAGAGGGAGGAAAATACCCGAAAAAGAAAAAGAATTTACCTATTCATGATTTTGAAATGAAACAGGGCGTCCTGTATTATGTTAATAGCCAGAATGATAGGGCAGTATTTCAGCTAGTTATTCCGGACGCGTTGCGGTCATCAGCGTTAAAGCTTGCACATGCTTCAAAAATTGCAGGGCATCCGGGGATCTTTAAAACGCACTTAAAAGCAAAGTCTCTATTTTATTTTCCAGGATTACTTTCTGAGGTAATCAATTTCGTGAAGTCGTGCCCTCGTTGCCAGAGGAGGAAAGGCACCCTTAAGGTACAAGCCCCACTTCAGGAATTCCCTGAAATTCGTGAACCGTTAGATCGTGTGGGGGCCGATCTGATTGATTTACACCACAGTCATTCAGGTAACAGATATGTGTTGGTACTAGTTGACCATCTGTCTAGATACACTACACTAGTTGCATTACCTCAGAAGGATTCTCGTACGGTTGCAGATGCGTTCTTGCGTAGGTTCGTTACTGTATTCGGACCTCCTAAAGTTTTAGTCTCTGACCGGGGTCAAGAATTCAATGGGAATATATTTAGAGAAGTTTGTAAGATTTTAGAGACAACTTCGGCTTTTACAACGGCCTACCACCCACAAGCAAACGGAATGACGGAACGGACTAATCGTTCAGTCAAGGATATGCTTGCAATCCTTGCTGAACATGATGCAAACACCTGGGATGAACACCTACCCTATGTTCAGTTCGCCTTGAATACTGCCATCCACCAATCAATTAACACCCAACCACTTCATTTGTTTACTGGTAATTCATGCAATTTCCCCTCAGGTCTGCTTAACAGACATAATGTTGCATACGGGGAGGACTATCCTTCAGAGGTCCTTGGAAAAATGAGAAATGCATGGAATATTGCAGCTGAAGCGTCCAAGAAGGCACGGACTCGGTATGCTCATTTTTATGACAAGAAAGTGCGCCCTCTTGAGTTGAAGGAAGGAAGCCTCGTATTGAGAGTGAATGAGGCTGCGCCCGCCAATCAGAGCAGGAAACTAGCTCCGAGGTGGCGAGGACCCTATAGAGTAATTAAAAGGGCGGGGCCGGTTAATCTTGTTATAAAAGGAGTGTTCGAGGACCAGGTGGAAAGGACAATTCACGTGAATAAATTGAAACATTATCATGCTAGAGAGGAATTAGAACTGCCTTCAGCGGGTCTAGTTCCTGACTCAGCAGTGCTGACTCATGGCTTCACCGACGAGTCAGAAGATGAGGATGACCCTCTGTCATCGCTCATCAGTAGTCAGGTGCAGTCTCGCCACCCTATGGTGACGAGATCTCGCGCTATACAGTAAAGTAACTTCCTTGGTTAGTATAATTTAGTATTCATTAGATTTTCCTGTAAAGGCAATGAGATGTACTATGTCTATACTTGACTCAGGTAGCAACTTTTACCGTGCTCTGGGGTTCCACCTCCACCAAACCCAGAGTATATCTATGCTTCCGCTGTGTTGTGTCTGTCTGTTCCCAGGTCTGATTGGTACACCGACCCAGTTGTTCCAGCCACACGTGAACCCTTGTCTGTAAAGACCGAGGGGGGAGGCACGTTACACAAAGCCCTCCCCCCACCAGACCCAGTAACCCATACATCAGTTACTTTGGGGATGAGTGACTGTCCAAGAGTCACCCGGCCGACGCCTCACGTCACTAACGAGGTTGTCAGGGCCAGCGAGCTGTCCACATTATAGCAGTCACCGGAGGTGCCATACAACGCCGGGGTAGCTGTCTCGAGATCACCAATACCCACCTGCTGCGTCATCAAGACTGCAGTCATTCCAGCAGTGTTGGAGGAGAGGTCAAGAAATGGAAAGCACGTAGCAGTACTCAAGAATTTCGCCGGAAGATTAATGATTACGTCATCTGAAGTAACAAGAAAGCAGAAGTAAGGCGGTCACAGGTGGAAGGCACGGTTTCCCTACAGAGTACCGGGACTCGCCAATAGAAGGTCGCAAAATTGTCTCCTTTGGCCTAAAGTCGGCGGTACGAGGGTATACACAGTTGGTGTTTACGGCCTAGTAACCTGGTGACATCAAGAAACGCCTGAGATGACGTGAGCAATGATGGAAGACGAGATTCACCTGTTCTGCAAACAAGCAACCCGCCTCTACGACCTTCTAACATCACTCCTGCTAGGAGACACCGTTGGTACATCCAGTTCTGCTCTGCTGTGGTCATCTGCGACGTCAAGTTTAACATCACGACTGCCGTGTGAACTGTGATTGATATGAAGGCGTGTGGACTGTCGAGAGCAAGATTAATGGCCGAAGTAACAGTATTCTACAGCTGTCACTTGGCACTCCGCTCTACTACACTCTGTCGTCATTCAAGAGTACCGGATGGGAGTACAAGAGGACCAGGTATTGATGTCTACACATGAGAAGAAGCAAGATCGACACCGTCATCGTCAGCGACTACATTCAGCATCCAGCAGCATCGATTTTTTTTTTCTCGTTTACTCAATATGAACAATTGATACAAAACAACAAAGTGGCTCTGAACATCTGTGTAAAGAACATCTGGACACTTTTGTTTAAATGTTGAAAAACAGAGTTAGAATCAATTCTTTATAAATGTTGAAAAACAGATTTAAAATAATTCTGGTATAATATATGAAAATTTAACTATAAATTGGTCAGTAATCAAAATCGAAGCCCCTGTGTAATTGTCTCAGCCCAGAACAAACGGTTATGGAAAATTATGTTGTGCTATTTTTTTCAGAATGTTTGAACACAGGAGAGGCGGACCAATATAAACATTGACACTTCTAGTGAGTGAGAACACTTGGCTGTACAGTCAGCTGAAACCTGTGATATAGTATAGGAATTTTTTTTTATTTTTAGATACATGTAATAAACATTAGGTGTGTTCCTTAGCATGTCAAGGTTGACATTGATGGGGAGTGGTTAGTACACGGATGTGAACTTGATAGTTCTGTAGTACGCTCCCGGATGACTGAAAGTTCAGTCTGATGATATAACTTTAATGTTTATGTTTGAGCACGGTGTGGCCGGCTCTAGAGGACACATGGACTTGGCTAGTGAAGAGCCAAGAGAGTTTAATAGCTAGTTTTTGATGGTAGAGTAGGGACATGTTATTTAGCTATGTCAGTAAGGGTAGGATGTATGTTTCCTGATATTGGAGGATTGCTGTCAGTTGACAGCTGAGAAATTTATGAAATATGAACATGTTTATTATGATGTTGGACTATTATTTGTCAAATTTTATTAGTTAGGTTAGCTTTTGTTTGTGGCATGAGTTGAATTGTGGGTTTGGATACTAAACCTCGTGAATTTTAACAAATTAACAAGGTTTACTAAGTGCTTGTGCGGGGGGGTTGTAACAAACTAGGCTGTTGTAAGAATTATCCAGAGTGGTTTATCGACAAAAGAGAATGGGAAGCTGAGCCGCATGGTGACCTGACCCCCAGGGGGATTCGCGGTGGAAATAACCGACGCGTTGTTCATAGCTGCGTATAATGAATCATCCTATAGTATTCAGTAAATTAGAGAAAATTAGCCTTTATTCATTTTGCATTAAAATTGTATTGTATAATAGTACTGGATACAATATCAAGAGTATTCTAATTATTGAGTTTAAGTCACCATCAGTGACGTCACGAATCGGATCTAACTTTTAAGGCGGAGTGACCGGCGGTCATAGGTCAGCAGGGTTGACATGTCTAATATTTCTCAAAGTTTTATTAACCATTTTGGGGATCGGGAACAGCTCTGCCGTTAGATGTTTGTAATTCAATTCAGTAAAATAATTCAACCAGTCTGGATCAATTAAGTACAACAGAGGTTAATTGTTATAACTTAAACCTGGCTAGTAACTTGGTAAAACTTTGACTAGGCGGAAGGATACAAGGTTCTAGTCTGGGCTAGGCCAGACGAGGACAAATCAGTGTGGTCACGGAAGCAGCTAGGAGAGGTCAAACATCTTACCTCTCCCCTAGACCAGCCAAGACATCTAGCTGGTCGCCCAAGGTATAGTTGCTATTGTTAAGTATAGAAATAGTCTCATTTGCCACTCAGGTCAAGTAGGGAGTGTTAAAGTGATAGGGAGTGAACATATTTAGATTTTGTTTTAGTTTTCTTTTAATAAATTAAATTTGTTATTAATTTGCATTTTATTGTTTCCATGTGTTTTATGTGTATACTTGTCCTGGTCACGTGGTCCACACGAGGCAGAGTTGCATTGGGCGCCGATTCTAACATCGAATCGGAATTATCATTACCGTGTAATTTATTCCACACTCAAGGTCATCGTTTATAGTGGGGATCAAGCCCCTAGGTTGATTAATTAGCGTGATCGATCCAGACCTCGATCATTGCTCTTGTATTACTGGTCTGGTGGTGGCAGCAGAGGTGACTCTAGGGTTTTGTTCAGAGCTTAGGTCACGTCATACTGGGTGTAGAATCCTAAGTCGGTCAATCGTCTTAGGACCACGTGGCGTGGAGTTGGCTTTGGTAAAAGTTTTGGAGTCCCTTGGTTTAGAAATAAAAGTAAGAATACGGGTAGAGGGAGTAGAAAGAAGGAAGTAAAGAGAGAGGACACTAACCCGTGTTACAAAACTCTCACAAGTCGAGCCTGGCCTCGGGCCGGGCTTGGGGAGTAGACGAACTCCCAGAACCCCATCAACCAGGTATCAACCAGGTAGCAGCTGTCAGGAAGCTGCATCTTCCTCTCCACACCTCCCGCAGCTGACTTGTGACGTCACGGCCTACACCCGCAGCTGACTTGTGACGTCAGAGTCTACACCCGCAGCTGAGTATTCACCTAGTTGTACTCACCTAGTTGTGCTTGCGGGGTTGAGCTCTGGCTCTTTGGTCCCGCCTCTCAACTGTCAATGAACTGGTGTACAGATTCCTGAGCCTACTGGGCTCTATCATATCTACATTGTAAACTGTGTATGGAGTCAGCCTCCACCACATCACTGCCTAATGTATTCCATCTGTTAACTACTCTGACACTGAAAAAGTTCTTTCTTCTAACGTCTCTGTGGCTCATCTGGGTACTAAGTTTCCACCTGTGTCCCCTTGTTCGCGTACCACCCGTGCTGAAGAGTTTGTCCCTGTCCACCCTGTCAATTCCTCTGAGAATTTTATATGTGTAGATCATGTCTCCTCTTACTCTTCTATTTTCCAGGGATGTGAGGTTTAGTTCCCGTAGTCTTTCCTCGTGGCTCATGCCTCTCAGTTCCGGGACGAGCCTGGTGGCATACCTCTGAATCTTCTCTAACATCGTCTTGTGTTTAACTAGGTATGGACTCTAGGCTGGAGCTGCATACTCCAGGATTGGTCTGACATAAGTGGTATACAGGGTCCTGAACTGGTTCCTTACACAAGGTTCTAAAGGCAGTTCTTATGTTGGCCAGTCTAGCATATTCCGCTGATGATATCCTTTTGATGTGGGCCTCTGGAGACAATTTCGATGTGATATCAACCCCCAGATAACGTCATGGAGTTACGCGCTCAGCTGAGTAATGACGTCATGGTGCTATATTATCAGCTGAGTGATGACGTCACCGTTCAACACCCCAGCTGAGCTATGACATCACGCGCTTCACCCTCAGCAGAGTGATGACGTCACGGTGCTAGACCATACATTGAGTGATGACGTCATGATGGTAAGCCTTACTCTACTAGTTTTACACACAGGAGGGTACAGGAGCAGACGACTGCTGACTCCTGTTAGCAGGCTGAGAGCTTTCCCTTCCCATAGCTCACGGTAAGCCTTACCCTACTAGTTTACACACAGGAGGGTACAGGAGCAGACGACTGCTGACTCCTGTTAGCAGGCTTAGAGCTTTCCCTTCCCATAGCTCACGGTAAGCCTTACCCTACTAGTTTACACACAGGAGGGTACAGGAGCAGACGACTGCTGACTCCTGTTAGCTGGCTGAGAGCTTTCCCTTCCCATAGTTCATGGTAAGCCTTACCCTACTAGTTTACACTGTAACACGACCCGCCAATAGGTTTACCTTCCAAGTCCCTAGTTACTGCTGGGTGAAGAGCAGCAAACAGTTATGGATGAGAGCCACTCAATGTCCTTCCCTGAGACTGAGTCCAGTAACATCGATTGTAAGGCGAGGACGTAGACAACTGTGCTACAGAGTGAGGCTGCCAGTCATCTTTCCTGTGTAAGATACGAGATAATATATCCTCCATAAAGGAGGAAATAAGGCAGAGGCAACAAATAATAGACCGATAACACTAACATCACACATCTTAAAAATCTTTGAGAGAGTGCTAAGAAGTAAGATCACAAAATACATGGAATCACAGCATCTCCATAACCCCGGACAACATGGTTTCAGAACAGGGCGCTCTTGCCTGTCGCAGTTGCTGGACCACTATGATATGGCATTAGATGCTATGGAAGACAAACAAAACGCTGATGTAATTTACACAGATTTCGCAAAAGCTTTTGATAAATGTGACCATGGTGTTATTGCGCATAAAATGCGTTCAAAAGGAATTACCGGGAAAATAGGCAGCGTGATCTACAATTTCCTGACTGACAGAACCCAATGTGTAATAGTCAACAAAATAAAATCCAGCCCATCAACCGTGAAGAGTTCAGTCCCCCAGGGTACTGTGCTTGCTCCAGTACTTTTTCTCATCCTCATATCGGACATAGACAAGGACACAACCTATAGCACTGTATCATCCTTTGCAGATGACACTAGGATTTTCATGAGAGTAGACAACATAGAGGACACGGCAAACCTCCTGTCAGATGTAAATCAGGTCTTTCTGTGGGCTACAGAAACAATACGGGATTTAACGAAGATAAGTTCCAGCTCATGCGCTATGGAACAAATGAAAATATAAAAACGGAAACCACGTACAAAACTCAGGCAAATCATAACATAGAACGAAAAGGCAATGTAAAGGATCTGGGTGTACTCATGTCGGAAGACCTTACCTTTAAAGAACACAATAAAGTAGCCGTCACAACTGCAAGAAAAATGACAGGTTGGATAACAAGAACTTTTCACACTAGAGATGCTATACCGATGATGATACTTTTCAGTACGCTTGTGCTCTCTAGAGTGGAGTACTGCTGCACAATGACAGCCCCTTTCAAAGCTGGAGAAATTGCTGACCTGGGGAGCGTGCAGAGATCCTTTACTGCTAGAATCCACTCATTAAAACATCTACACTATTGGGACCGACTAAAGAGCCTAAATCAGTATTCTCTTGAGCGCAGGCGGGAGAGATACATAATAATTTACACGTGGAAAATAGTAGAGGGGCTGGTCCCAAACCTGTACACAGAAATAACATCACACGAGACCAGGAGGCATGGCAGGATGTGCAGAATACCCCCGTTGAAAAGCAGAGGTGCAACAGGTACTCTGAGAGAAAACTCTATCAACATCAGAGGTCTGAGACTGTTCAACACGCTTCCACTACACATAAGGGACATAACTGGCCGATCCCATACACTTGTGTTGTCCCGTCTCGAGTACTGCTCAGTACTCACTTCCCCCTTCAGAGCAGGAGAGATTGCTGAAATAGAGGGAATACAGAGAACATATACGGCACGCATAGACGAGATAAAGCACCTAAATTATTGGGATCGTCTCACAGCTCTCCAAATGTACTCACTAGAAAGAAGACGAGAGAGATACCAAATAATATACACGTGGAAAATACTGAAGGGCCAGGTCCCAAATCTACACAGTAAAATAACAACGTACTGGAGTGAACGATATGGAAGAAAATGCAGAATAGAACCAGTGAAGAGCAGAGGTGCCATAGGCACAATCAGAGAACACTGTATAAACATCAGAGGTCCGCGGTTGTTCAACGTCCTCCCAGCGAGCATAAGAAATATTGCCGGAACAACCGTGGACATCTTCAAGAGGAAACTGGATAGTTTCCTCCAAGGAGTGCCGGACCAACCGGGCTGTGGTGGGTATGTGGGCCTGCGGGCCGCTCCAAGCAACAGCCTGGTGGACCAAACTCTCACAAGTCAAGCCTGGCCTCGGGCGTGGCTTGAGGAGTAGAACAACTCCCAGAACCCCATCAACCAGGTATCAACCAGATAACCAGTGTTCAAGAGAGAACTTGACAAATACCTCCAAAGGATACCTGATCAACCAGGGTGTGACTCATACGTCAGGCTGCGAGCACCCGCGTCCAACAGCCTGGTTGACCAGTCCAGCAACCAGGACTGGTCAACAAGGCCTAGCCGATGACCGGGCCGCGGGGACGCTGAGCCCCGAAATCATGGCAAGATAACCGCCAGGTAGGTGTGGGCAGAATCGACCAGTCCGGTAAAAATGCGATGTATGAGGACAATTCAAAACATCATTATATGGACGTTTTCTATACATCGGCGTCGGCAGGTTAGGTCGGTTGCTTGGGTTCATACGTTCCTGGTTCAACCCGTTCTCGCAAATTTAATAAGTCAATATTGACTTATTAAATATGTGCATAGGTGACATACTTAACATACTAGTTTACCTTGAAAAGCTTCATAGAAAACACCGACCTTACCTAACCTTCTTAGTATGTTAAGATAAGCATCTTATTGCTTCGTAATTACAATTATTACTTAACCTATACCTATAATAGGTTAAGTAACAATTGTAATTACGAAGCTATAAGATGCTTATTTTAACATACTAAGTAGGTTAGGTAAGGTCGGTGTTTTCTATGAAGCTTTTCAAGGTAAACTATTATGTTAAGTATGTCACCTATGCACATATTTAATAAGTCAATATTGACTTAATTTGCGAGAACGGGTTGCCTGGTTAGACAGAGCAGTTGTAGTTTCCCAGCGGTCCACCTGGGGGTTGGGGGGTTTGCAGGGGGGGGGTTTGCAGGGGGGGGGGGTTGCCTAGGGGGGGGGGGTTGCCTAGGGGGGGGTTGCCTAGGGGGGGGTTTCCTAGGGGGAGGTTGCCTAGGGGGGGAGGGATGCAGGGGGGTTGTTGCAGGGGGGGGGGGGGAAGGGTGGAAGATCCTGTCCCACCCAGGAATTCCCACACCCTCCCACCACACCCGTTTTCTTTGGCTCTGTCCTTGATAGAGCGAACTGGCTCTTGTGTGTACTCCCCTAGTTGTGCTTGCGGGGGGGTTGAGCTCTGGCTCTTTGGTCCCGCCTCTTAACTGTCAGTCAACTGACTGTATGTGTATTATATATATATAATATATATATATATATATATATATATATATATATATATATATATATATATATATATATATATATATATATATATATATATGTCGTACCTAATAGCCAGAACGCACTTCTCAGCCTACTATGCAAGGCCCGATTTGCCTAGTAAGCCAAGTTTTCATGAATTGTTTTTCGACTACCTAACCTACCTAACCTAACCTAACCTAACTTTTTCGGCTACCTAACCTAACCTTACCTATAAAGATAGGTTAGGTTAGGTTAGGTAGGGTTGGTTAGGTTCGGTCATATATCTACGTTAATTTTAACTCCAATAAAAAAAAATTGACCTCATACATAATGAAATGGGTAGCTTTATCATTTCATAAGAAAAAAATTAGAGAAAATATATTAATTCAGGAAAACTTGGCTTATTAGGCAAATCGGGCCTTGCATAGTAGGCTGAAAAGTGCGTTCTGGCTACTAGGTACGACATATATATATATATATATATATATATATATATGTATATATATATATATATATATATATATATATATATATATATATATATATATATATATATATATATATATATATATATGTGTGTGTGTGTTGTACCTAGTAGCCAGAACGTCGTACTTGGCCTACTATGCAAGCCCCGATTTGCCTAATAAGCCAAGTTTTCTTGAATTTATATAGACCACGTTTGACCCCCCTGGTACACCAGGGGTGGTGGTAGACCAGGTCTGACCCCCCTGGTACACCTGGGGTGGTGGTAGACCAGGTCTGTCCACCCTGGTACACCAGGGGTGGTGGTAGACCAGGTCTGACCCCCCTGGTACACCAGGGGTGGTGGTAGACCAGGTCTGACCCCCCTGGTACACCTGGGGTGGTAGACCAGGTCTGACCCCCCTGGTACACCAGGGGAGGTGGTAGACCAGGTCTGACCCCCCTGGTACACCTGGGGTGGTGGTAGACCAGGTCTGTCCACCCTGGTACACCAGGGGTGGTGGTAGACCAGGTCTGACCACCCTGGTACACCAGGGGTGGTAGTAGACCAGGTCTGGGTTATGATTTATCAAGCACTTGAATGCCCAGCTACGAAACCTGTACATCTTTACAAAGTCATCATTGCTTAGTCTGCATTTATTAAATAGGTTATGAGCTTCAAAACTTAACAAAACAAGGTTATAATTGCTGTGTACAACCCCGTAGCGCCTCCGTGCTTATAAACTGAGCCGCGACGGAAGAAAGATGTACATGCTTCGTAAGTAGACGTGTAAATACCTGATGCATCCTGACCCTTGAGTAGCAGATGTCTTGAAGACAGTTAGCTCGAAAATGACATTGTGGTCAAGGAATGTGTGAGTGTGTTGGATCCAGGACCTAGATCACGAAGCTCCAAGTATTTCTTCTTAAGAAGGTGTGTTACGAAGGTTCCTAAGTATGCCCTAAGATGATGCTTACGTGCGATTCAGTTAGGTATTCTTACGAAGATATTTGGGTTTTGGGTCTGGTTCACCTGCATGCCGACAGAGGTCACTACTGTGTTTCCTTTGGCCAATCAGAGAGCAGGCAACATTCTTCATCTTAAAGATTTAGCCAATCACGACGCTGGTTTATCGGAGCTCTACTGCCCCCTATTTACGTCGAATTTTCTTATAAAATTAGTATATTTCGAAGTAAAACATTGTTTTTTCAGCTTCTACAGGCAGCACCGACATTGTAGTAAACAAATATGTTACATTTGTTGTTTACCTACGTAATTCTAAGAGATACTGTGTAGCTGTCCTTGTTGCTCGGAAGATGCGCTGACAATTATTGTATATATTTACCTGAATTTACCCAAGAGCCACTAACTATCTAGTGGCCTCGACGAGGACAGAATGCCGGCGGCTTGTTAAAGGGCCCACCAATTGTCTTAATGATATTTTTTAGCTGGATTTTGACAGTTACGGCTTCAGCGGGTAGGCGGTTCCATGGGTTTATAACCCTCTTGGTGGAAAAAACATCTGTTTTCAGTCTTACTTGAGAGAACATACTCTCCAACACTATATCTGTAATTGCCCTGTTATCAGTGACTTCATACCAAATGGTATGAGGTATTTTGAGCTCTGTAATTACTTCATACACTCAGAAATATTGGAAGATATTCTTGTGCTGCACCCAGATTTTGCCAGTGGAGGCTAATAGATCAGCCTTAAGTATTTTGTTCTCTCCTGATTCCATGTATGACTGGCCATCCTGTGAGGTGAGGATGTTGGATGAGCTTGTAGCTGGTTTTTGATCTTCACTGTGTGGTCCTTCATACAGAATAGGGAAGCAGCACATTGCTGTATATACCTAAACATGTTATAAAATACATTGTTTGAGAGGAGTCTTGTAGAAACTGGTAAGAGTAATTTTTTTTGGATCATTCACTAGTGTGTGCATTGTCTCAATTTTTCACTTCTTTGGATATAATGTACAGTACAAAAAGATAGGATAAAAATAAACCAATAATATTTCTTTCATTATATTTTTTATTTAAATAACTGCATCAATATTTTTACAGCTGACAGGATTTGTTTTACATACAGGTGCATTATTTGTTTAAAAAAAAATTGATGTATTGTTACACACACAATGGTGCTACATAGCCTTCCCAGCTTAGTGCCTTCTTTTAATACTTACTGATTGTTACACACAGCCATATTGTGTAACAGAAAGTTATTCCATGCTAAATGTAGAGGAAGCAGCTGAGCATTCCTCAAATAAAATAAGTTGCCTCAGCATATAAGGTAAATAAAATAAGCCACACGGCACCAGGGGAATGTTGTGACCCACACGGCACCAGGGGAATGTTGTGACCCACACGGCACCAGGGGACTGTTGTGACCCACACGGCACCAGGGGAATGTTGTGACCCACACGACACCAGGGGAATGTTGTGACCCACACGGCACCAGGGGAATGTTGTGACCCACACAGCACCAGGGGAATGTTGTGACCCACACGGCACCAGGGGACTGTTGTGACCCACACGACACCAGGGGAATGTTGTGACCCACACGGCACCAGGGGACTGTTGTGACCCACACGGCACCAGGGGACTGTTGTGACCCACACGGCACCAGGGGACTGTTGTGACCCACACGGCACCAGGGGAATGTTGTGACCCACACGGCACCAGGGGACTGTTGTGACCCACACGGCACCAGGGGACTGTTGTGACCCACACGGCACCAGGGGACTGTTGTGACCCACACGGCACCAGGGGACTGTTGTGACCCACACGACACCAGGGGACTGTTGTGACCCACACGGCACCAGGGGACTGTTGTGACCCACACGGCACCAGGGGAATGTTGTGACCCACACGGCACCAGGGGACTGTTGTGACCCACACGGCACCAGGGGACTGTTGTGACCCACACAGCACCAGGGGAATGTTGTGACCCTCACGGCACCAGGGGACTGTTGTGACCCACACGGCACCAGGGGACTGTTGTGACCCACACAGCACCAGGGGACTGTTGTGACCCACACGGCACCAGGGGAATGTTGTGACCCACACGGCACCAGGGGACTGTTGTGACCCACACGGCACCAGGGGAATGTTGTGACCCACACGGCACCAGGGGAATGTTGTGACCCACACGGCACCAGGGGACTGTTGTGACCCACACGGCACCAGGGAAATGTTGTGACCCACACGACACCAGGGGAATGTTGTGACCCACACGGCACCAGGGGTATGTTGTGACCCAGATATATGGTAACCAGGTGGGTGTAACCCATCTGCCTCAGGCACTCAAGGAGGGAAACACTTACAAGTATATGGTTCATTTTATCCACGTCTGAGAAGTTCACTTCCCGGGGGAAGTAGAGAGAGGGAAAAGGAGGGGGAGAAGAGAGGAAGAAGAGAGAAGAGAGAGGAGAGCGGAGAAGGGGAGGAGGAAGAAAGAGGGAGAGAAGAAAGGGAGAGGGAAGAAGGAAGAGGGGGAGGAGGAAGAGAGAGAGGAGGGGCCTAATTGTCTGGCCGTTACAACAGTACCCCATAAGAGGCTGTTACAAAAGTTGGAGCAACAGGCAGGAGTAAAAGGTCATACCTGGTTGATGGGGTTCTGGGAGTTCTTCTACTCCCCAAGCCCGGGCCAGTGGATAAGGGAGTATCACCGGGTAACTGTGAGGGGGGAGACATCAGAGTGGCGAGATGTCACCAGCGGAGTCCCACAGGGCTCTGTATTTGGACCCATCCTGTTTCTAATATATGTTAATGACCTTCCAGAGGGTATAGCCTCATTCCTCTCAATGTTTGCTGATGATGCTAAAAATATGAGAATAATCGAGACAGATGAAGATAGACAGAGACTACAGGACGGCCTGGACAAACTGGAGGAATGGTCTAGAAAATGGCTACTAAAGTTTAACTTAAGCAATCATGCAATAGTCAAATAGAGAGAAAGATCTGGGGGTTGATATCACACCGAATCTGTCCCCCACCCAAAAGCCCACACCAAAAGGTTATCATCAGCGGCATATGCTAGACTGGCCAACATAAGAACTGCCTTTAAAACGTATGTAAAGAATCATTCCAAACCTTGTAAACCATTTATGTCAGACCAATCCTAGAGTGTGCAGCTCCAGCCTCGTGTTTAACCTAGTCAAACACATGACAAATTTAGAGAGGATTCAGAGGTATGCCATCACACTAGTCCCGAAACTGAGGGGTATGAGTTACGAGGAAAGGTTATGGGAACTAAAGCTCACGTTCCTGGAAAACAGAAGTTACGGGAGACATGATCACCACCTACAAAATTCTTAAAGGAATTGACAGGGTAGACAAACACAGACTATTTAGCATGGGTGGAACACGAACAAGGGGACACAGGTGGAAACTGAGTGCCTAAATGAGCCACAGGGACGTTAGAAAGAACTTTTTCAGTGTCAGAGTAGTTAACAGGTGGAATGCATTAGGCAGTGATGTGGTGGAGGCTGACTCCATACACAGTTTACAATGTAGATATGATAGAGCCCAATAGGCTCAGGAATCTGTACACCAGTTGCTTGACAGTTGAGAGGCGGGACCAAAGAGCCAGAGCTCAACCCCCGCAAGCACAACTAGGTGAGTACACACAGGGTTATCTTGAGGTTATCTTGAGATGATTTCGGGGCTTTAGTGTCCCCGCGGCCCGGTCCTCGACCAGGCCTCCACCCCAGGAAGCAGCCCGTGACAGCTGACTAACTCCCAGGTACCTATTTACTGCTAGGTAACAGGGGCATTCAGGGTGAAAGAAACTTTGCCCATTTGCTTCTGCCTCGTGCGGGAATCGAACCCGCGCCACAGAATTACGAATCCTGCGCGCTATCCACCAGCGCAGGCTACGAGGGTGAGGTAAGTGGCACACTGCCCACTTAAGGTGGTGTACCCTGCCAGGCCTGACATTGAAGGTGGTCTACCCTACCAGGCCTGACACTTAAGGTGGCGTACCCTGCCAGACCTGACACTTAAGGTGGTCTACCCTGCCAGACCTGACACTTAAGGTGGTCTACCCTGCCAGACCTGACACTTAAGGTGGCGTACCCTGCCACGCCTGACACAGGAAGAGTAACCAGGTCAAGGACCAGCAGGGAGGATCTCACACTAAGTCGAGTTGATAGGAGTGTTGAGAGAACTTTAGGGAAGAGAGAGAGGTAAACTTTGGGTTGAAGAGATCATCTTGGAAGAAAGTTACAGTCCCGCTCCCGTGCCAGGTAAGTCCACTACGGGCTCACCATAGCCCGTGCTACTTGGAACATTTTGTTCCAAGTAGCGAATCTTAAACAACAACAGCAACATCTTAGAAGAGAAAATTAGTAGATTATACCGCTGTCCGTGCAGTGGAACACTTAGTGGAGCGCACATTGACTAAGTAGGTCAGGGAATTACTGTAATGTATACAGCGAACGAATCAGGTCTAAGTAGGAGCAGCAGCAGCATAAATTACTGAGCTTTTATGACACGAGCCCCACCATCCATGGTGTGGTTGACACCACCCCTCTACCACACCCCCTCCCTCCCTCCCTCTACCACACCGAACAACCACACCAACCACCGCCCACTCCCTGACCCCCGCCCACCCCCTGACCTCCGCCCACTCCCTGACCCCCGCCCATTCCCTGACCCCCGCCCACTCCCTGACCCCCGCCCACTCCTGACCCCGCCCACTCCTTGACCCCCGCCCACTCCCTGACCTCCGCCCACACACAAAACCTGCATACCACGCAAGCTGATGGAGAAGATTGTGCGAAAAAAGCTAATGGAGCATCTGGAGCGAAGGAACTTTGTAACACAGCATCAACATGGGTTCAGGGATGGCAGGTCCTGCCTCACAGGGTTACTTGAATTCTACGACCAGGCAACAAAAATCAGGCAAGAAAGAGAAGGGTGGGCAGACTGCATATTTTTGGATTATCAGAAAGCCTTTGATACAGTGCCACACAAGAGGCTAGTGAAAAAAGCTGGAGATGCAGGCTGGATTGAAAGGGAAGGTGCTCCAATGGATAAACCTACCTAAGCAACAGAAGACAATGAGTCACTGAGGGGTGACGTCTCAGAGTGGCGAGACGTCACCAGTGGAGTCCCACAGGGGTCAGTCCTTGGGCCTATCCTGTTTCTGATAGATGTAAACAATCTCCCAGAGGGAATAGATTCGTTTCTCTCATTGTTTGTTGATGATGCAAAAATTATGAGGAGGATTAAGACCGAGGAAGATAGCAAGAGGCTACAAGATGACCTAGACAAACTAGACAAGGAATGGTCCAACAAATAGCTACTAAAGTTCAACCCAAGTAAATGTAAGGTAATGAAACTAAGTGGAGAGTACAGGGGGGCCAGACACAGGGTATCGAATGGGAGACAATATCCACCACGAAACAGACAAGAGAGAATGATCTAGGAGTTGATAAGCACATCAACAAACTGGAAAAGGTGCAAAGACATGCTACTAAGTGGTTCCCAGAACTGAAGGGCAAGAGCTACGAGGAGAGGTTAGAGGCATTAAATATGCCAAAACTAGAAGACAGAAGAAAAAGAGGTGATATGATCACTACATACAAAATAGTAACAAGAATTGATAAAATCGATAGGGAAGATTTCGTGAGACCTGGAACTTTAAGAACAAGAGGTCATAGATTTAAACTAGCTAAACACAGATGCCGAAGAAATATAAAAAAATTTACTTTCGCAAACAGAGTGGTAGATGGTTGGAACAAGGTAGGTGAGAAGGTGGTGGAGGCCAAGACCGTCAGTAGTTTCAAAGCGTTATATGACAAAGAGTGCTGGGAAGACGGGACACCACGAGCGTAGCTCTCATCCTGTAACTACACTTAGGTAATTACACACACACACACACACACACACACACACACACACACACACACACACACACACACACACACACACACACACACACACACACAAACACACACAGCAACAAAAATTAGGCAAGAAAGAGAAGGGTGGGCAGACTGCATTTTCTTGGACTGTCAGAAAGCCTTTGACACAGTACCCCATAAAAGGCTGTTACAAAAGTTGGAGCAAGAGGCAGGAGTAAAAGGTAAGGTGCTCCAGTGGATAAGGGAGTATCTAAGCAACATGAAACAGCGAGTAACTGTGAGGGGGGAGACATCAGGGTGGCGAGATGTCACCAGCGGAGTCCCACGGGGCTCTGTACTTGGACCCATTCTGTTTCTAATATATGTAAACGATCTTCCAGAGGGTATAGACCTATTCCTCTCAATGTTTGCTGATGATGCAAAAATTATGAGAAGAATCAAGACAGATGAAGATAGACAGAGACTACAGGACGATCTGGACAAACGGGTGGAATGGTCTAGAAAATGGCATCTAAAGTTCAACTCAGGAATGTGTAAAGTAATGAAATTAGAAGACTGAAAACAAGGTACCATCTGGGAGGTGAAATCCTGCAAGAGTCAAATAGAGAGAAAGATCTGGGGTTGATATCACACCGAACCTGTCCCCAGAGGCCCACATCAAAAGGTTATCATCAGAGGCGTATGCTAGGTTGGCCAACATAAGACCTGCCTTTAGAACCTTAAGTAAGGAATCGTTCAAGACCCTGTATACCACTTATGTCAGGCCAATCCTGGAGTATGCAGCTCCAGCCTGGAGTCCATATCTAGTTAAACACAAGACAAAGTTAGAGAAGATTCAGCTGTATGCCACCATGTCAAGGATTTGGGAATAATGATATCTGACGATCTAACGTTTAGGGAGCATAACCAAGCAAATATTGCGTCAGCCAGAAAAATGATTGGATGGATTACGAGAACTTTCAAATCCAGGGATCCCATCACCATGGTTGTACTCTTCAAGTCACTTGTGTTGTCCAGTCTCGAGTACTGCTCAGTACTCACTTTCCCCTTCAGAGCAGGAGAGATTGCTGAAATAGAGGGAATACAGAGAACATATACGGCACGCATAGACGAGATAAAACACCTAAATTATTGGGATCGTCTCAAAGCTCTCCAAATGTACTCACCAGAAAGGAGACGAGAGAGATACCACATAATATACACATGGAAAATACTGGAGGGCCAGGTCCCAAATCTACACAGTAAAATAACAACATACTGGAGTGAACGATATGGAAGAAAATGCAGAATAGAACCAGTGAAGAGCAGAGGTGCCATAGGCACAATCAGAGAACACTGTATAAACATCAGAGGTCCGCGGTTGTTCAACGTCCTCCCAGCGAGCATAAGAAATATTGCTGGAACAACCGTGGACATTTTCAAGAGAAAATTGGACTGTTTTCTAAGAGAAGTTCCGGATCAGCCGGGTTGTGGTGGGTATGTGGGCCTGCGGGCCGCTCCAAGCAACAGCCTGGTGGACCAAACTCTCACAAGTCAAGCCTGGCCTCGGGCCGGGCTTGGGGAGTAGAACAACTCCCAGAAATTTGCGAGGAAAGGCTAAAGGAACTGAACCTCACATCCCTGGAAAACAGAAGAGTAAGGCGAGACATGATAACCACCTACAAAATTCTCAGGGGAATTGACAGGGTGGACAAAGACAAACTCTTCAGCACGGGTGGGATACGAACAAGGGGGACACAGATGGAAACTTAGTACCCAGATGAGCCACAGAGACGTTAGAAAGATTTTTTTCAGTGTCAGAGTAGTTAACAGGTGGAATGCATTAGGCAGTGATGTGGCGGAGGCTGACTCCATACACAGTTTACAATGTAGATATGATAGAGCCCAGTAGGCTCAGGAATCTGTACACCAGTTCATTGACAGTTGAGAGGCGGGACCAAAGAGCAAAAGCTCAACCCCCGCAAGCACAACTAGGTGAGTACAACAACACACACCTTTCATAGATTACATTCAATATTTCCAACCTTCAAATCCTCACCACTCGCCCGCCAATCACCACCCCCTGCCCCCCCCCCCACCCCCCTTCACTTGCCCAATTTAAAACGCTTACGCAACCTTCTCTACACATACCACACGTGACGTCACTATGTAAGACTTCCTCTTGTTGTGGTACAGCCCCTCCCCCCCCTCACCCCTCCTCCCCCCTCACCCCTCCTTCCCCCCCCCTCACCCCTCCTTCCCCCCCCTCCCCCCTCCTTCCCCCCCTCACCCCTACTTCCCCCCCCTCACCCCTCCTCCCCCCTCACCCCTCCTTCCCCCCCCTCACCCCTCCTTCCCCCCCCTCCCCCCTCCTTCCCCCCCTCACCCCTACTTCCCCCCCCTCACCCCTCCTTCCCCCCCCCTCACCCCTCCTTCCCCCCCCTCACCCCTCCTTCCCCCCCCTCCCCCCTCCTTCCCCCCCTCACCCCTACTTCCCCCCCCTCACCCCTCCTTCCCCCCCCTCACCCCTCCTTCCCTCTCTTACCCCTCCTTCCCTCTCTTACCCCTCCTTCCCTCTCTTACCCCTCCTTCCCTCTCACCCTCCTTCCCCCTCACTCTCCTCCCTCCCCTCACTCCTCCTTCCCCCTCACCCTCCTTCCCCCTCACCCTCCTTCCCCCCCTCACCCTCCTTCCCCTCCTCACCCCCTCCTTCCCCCCTGACCAGGCCTCCCGGTTGGTGGTCTGGTCAACCAGGCTGTTGGAGGTGGCTGTTCGCAGCCTTGAACATCGTGTACAGGAACATGTTAGCGTGGCCGAGGCCGTGAGAGGTGTACACAGGAGTGGTCACTGGACCTTCAGTACAGTACACGGTGTACACCTTAGTGTGATCCCCTGTGTACTGGTGTACACGTCACATGTACACATGTACGCTCCGTCATGAGCACTGGTGTACACACTACATCCAGTCTCAGACACGGCCTTAACCTTCTTGTATTAAAACATAAGAATACAGGAAAATGCAGTAGGTCCGTTAGTCCAAAATGCAGTAGGCCCGGTAGTCCAAAATACAGTAGGCCCGGTAGTCCAAAATACAGTAGAACCGGTAGTCCAAAATGCAGTAGGCCCGGTAGTCCAAAATGCAGTAGAACCGGTAGTCCAAAATACAGTAGGCCCGGTAGTCCAAAATGCAGTAGGTCCGTTAGTCCAAAATGCAGTAGGCCCGGTAGTCCAAAATGCAGTAGGCCCATTAGTCCAAAATGCAGTAGGCCCGGTAGTCCAAAATACAGTAGGCCCGGTAGTCCAAAATACAGTAGGCCCGGTAGTCCAAAATACAGTAGGCCCGGTAGTCCAAAATACAGTAGGCCCGGTAGTCCAAAATACAGTAGGCCCGGTAGTCCAAAATGCAGTAGGCCCGGTAGTCCAAAATACAGTAGGCCCGGTAGTCCAAAATGCAGTAGGTCCGTTAGTTCAAAATGCAGTAGGACCGGTAGTCCAAAATACAGTAGGACCGGTAGTCCAAAATGCAGTAGAACCGGTAGTCCAAAATACAGTAGAACCGGTAGTCCAAAATACAGTAGGACCGGTAGTCCAAAATGCAGTAGAACCGGTAGTCCAAAAGACAGTAGGACCGGTAGTCCAAAATACAGTAGAACCGGTAGTCCAAAATACAGTAGGACCGGTAGTCCAAAATACAGTAGAACCGGTAGTCCAAAATGCAGTAGGACCGGTAGTCCAAAAGACAGTAGGACCGGTAGTCCAAAATACAGTAGAACCGGTAGTCCAAAATACAGTAGGACCGGTAGTCCAAAATACAGTAGGACCGGTAGTCCAAAATGCAGTAGGCCCGGTAGTCCAAAATACAGTAGGCCCGGTAGTCCAAAATACAGTAGGACCGGTAGTCCAAAATGCAGTAGAACCGGTAGTCCAAAATACAGTAGAACCGGTAGTCCAAAATACAGTAGAACCGGTAGTCCAAAATACAGTAGAACCGGTAGTCCAAAATACAGTAGGCCCGGTAGTCCAAAATACAGTAGGACCGGTAGTCCAAAATGCAGTAGAACCGGTAGTCCAAAATACAGTAGAACCGGTAGTCCAAAATACAGTAGGACCGGTAGTCCAAAATACAGTAGAACCGGTAGTCCAAAATACAGTAGGACCGGTAGTCCAAAATACAGTAGAACCGGTAGTCCAAAATACAGTAGAACCGGTAGTCCAAAATACAGTAGAACCGGTAGTCCAAAATACAGTAGGACCGGTAGTCCAAAATACAGTAGAACCGGTAGTCCAAAATACAGTAGAACCGGTAGTCCAAAATACAGTAGAACCGGTAGTCCAAAATACAGTAGAACCGGTAGTCCAAAATACAGTAGAACCGGTAGTCCAAAATACAGTAGGCCCGGTAGTCCAAAATACAGTAGGACCGGTAGTCCAAAGACAGTAGGACCGGTAGTCCAAAATACAGTAGAACCGGTAGTCCAAAATACAGTAGGACCGGTAGTCCAAAATACAGTAGAACCGGTAGTCCAAAATACAGTAGAACCGGTAGTCCAAAATACAGTAGAACCGGTAGTCCAAAATACAGTAGGACCGGTAGTCCAAAATACAGTAGAACCGGTAGTCCAAAATACAGTAGAACCGGTAGTCCAAAATACAGTAGAACCGGTAGTCCAAAATACAGTAGAACCGGTAGTCCAAAATACAGTAGAACCGGTAGTCCAAAATACAGTAGGCCCGGTAGTCCAAAATACAGTAGGACCGGTAGTCCAAAAGACAGTAGGACCGGTAGTCCAAAATACAGTAGAACCGGTAGTCCAAAATACAGTAGGACCGGTAGTCCAAAATACAGTAGAACCGGTAGTCCAAAATACAGTAGAACCGGTAGTCCAAAATACAGTAGAACCGGTAGTCCAAAATGCAGTAGGACCGGTAGTTTTTTTTTTTTTTTTTTTTTATTAAGTTATGAGGTACATCTGCATTAGTGCAGCTACCCTAGACTATATGAAGTGGAGTACAGTGTGTCAAAAAAAAAGCTAACTAGGTGATGCTATAAAATCCCCATCACACAGGATGGTTAGTCATACAGAGACATGTGATAGGCGGTCTGCACTGGCAGACTCCGGATGCATTTTGAGGATATCAACAACACAAGATTGAATAAGGTAGCAGTGGTAATACAAGTCCCCATCTCGCAGGATGGTTAGTCATACAGGGCCATGTGTTTAATAGCCTGCACTGGCAAATTTTGGGTATACTGTGAGGATATCTTCAAGAATACGAGAGTGAATAAAGTAATTGCAAAGCTCCAGGTACCTCATGCCAACTGGTCTGAAAGGTCTAATAACTGGGCATTCAGTGATGTAGTGCGGGAGATCATGCCGTAGTTCCTGCTCACAGAGTTTGCAACTGGAGTGCTCAGGATTGGGAGACCCGTCACCTGCAGCCACCTGCCACAGGTAACGGTAACCCAACCTGATCCTTGCAACCACTGTGTCGCACAGTCTAGTGGACGTTTTGTGCTGTCCATAGATGTAGGTTTCAGATCTGAACAAATCATAGCTTTTTATACTAGTACTTTCAGGTCGTTGGGAGTCAGTAAGTTCTTTCCTATCAGATCTGAATGTTTGGACCAATACAGTTTTGACAGCAGAGATGGGGATACCTAGATCTAATTCAACTTCAAACTTGTTACACGCTAGTTTGGCTGCAATGTCTGTCTCATTATGATGGGTTATATTTATGTGTGAGGGTATCCATACAAAGGAGATTCGAGACCCTTTACTCTGTGCATCAATTAGGTCATTTATAATTGGGAGTATTAGGTTCTTGCTGTCGATCTTCCAAGAGAAGTTTTCGATTGCTTGAAGAGCAGACTTTGAATCGCAGAATATTATTCCTCCTCCAATATTTTTTAATGTGCTGGTTGCTAAATGTAATGCTGCTAGTTCTGCTTGTGTGGAGGTCAGCCAGTTGTTTAACCTGACACTGACAGACTTTGTGCAGATATTATTTCTATAAAACCTACATGCCGCTGCAGTCCGTCCAGTAGAAGACTGGACTGAGCCGTCGGTGTAGACACAGTGCTCGTGAGATCTTAGACTCTCGATGGAGGAGGCAATTGTTTCAAGAGTGACAGCTTTGAGTAGAGCAAGATTCTCATTATCTTTCTTGGTGACAGGTGTGTATGATACTTGAATGGTGGGGTACAGATAAAGAGGAATATCAGAGACTGGTAGATTGCACTTAAAAGGAATGTTAAGTTTAATGAGATTGTAAGCATTGTTTCTCAGCCAATTATCATAAAAGGAGTGAGTTGGTATGTCGGCACCAGTCAAAAGGGTGTTAACAGCACTAAATAATTTGTCTCTGAGCAATGCAGGAGATGTAGGATCTCTCATGACTTTAAGACAGAAGGTAGTGTTAACTTGCATTATTCTCTCTAGTATGGTTGGAAACTTCAGTTCTTCCCTCATGTTGATGATTCTTGTGCATCTTGGGGCACCAAGAATTATCCTCATGGCCTCGTTCTGTATTACTTCAAGTTTGTCCAACACAGAGGAGGGGAAATTAATTAAGTGCAGAACTGCTTTTGATACAGCAAACAAAGAAATAATCCTAGAACAGCTAGCCTCTTTTGGAGTTAAGGGAAGACTGTTGACATGGCTCAGGGGGTACCTGAGTAACAGAACCGCCTCAGTCCTTTTCAAGGGGGTCAAAAGTAAACTCTGTGCACCCTTTGAGTTGGGTACACCCCAGGGTGGAGTGCTAAGTCCCACACTGTTCAATGTTCTGATGCATAAATTAACAATTGATATTCCTACACTACCTGACGAAGCCGTCATTTGTTATGCCGATGATATATGCATTGTTGCAAATTCCCAAACTAGACTGCAAGCTCTACTTGATTCATTCGCTGCTAAAAGCATTGAATGTGGTCTTGTTATCTCTATAACTAAATCCAGAGTTCTCCATCCCAAAGAGAAAACTCATGTCCCTATAGCTTTCAAGGTCAACAGCCAGAACATTGAAACGTGTGGGCAGCACAAATACCTTGGAGTTGGTATTAACAGTGACATTGTAAATGATCTACACCGTAGGTTAAAAGAAAGACTAAAACCATTGAGAACACTTACTGGTAAGAATATTGGTATCAATATTAAATATGCTAGACTATTCTATATGATGTTTGTTAGATCTCTCGTTGATTATAATGCTATACCCACTCAAACTCATTCACATGTGTCTAACCTACGCTTGAAACACTCCAGCGATCACACATCTATTATGTCACGGGTAATTTGCCCCATAAATCACGAGCCGTGTGCGGTAAGCATCACTGCCGCCATCATGACGCCGGGGGACATGACCAGGCATACTATGATAGTCCCAGACCTCACCCCCGTCATCTTGCTAAGTCTGCCTTTATTCACTGAATGATGAAGCATCAACACAAAGTTACAGGCTCGAGGAGAATGTGTTGTAGGAGATACGGGAGACAATACCACCATACAGTAACATGGGAGACAATACCCCCATACAGTAACACGGGAGACAATACCACCACCATACAGTAACACGGGAGACAATACCACCACCATACAGTAACATGGGAGACAACAATACCACCATACAGTAACACGGGAGACAATACCACCACCATACAGTAACATGGGAGACAACAATACCACCATACACAGTAACATGGGAGACAACAATACCACCATACAGTAACACGGGAGACAATACCACCACCATACAGTAACCATGGGAGACAACAATACCACCATACAGTAACACGGAGACAATACCACCACCATACAGTAACATGGGGACAATACCACCACCATACAGTAACACGGGAGACAATACCACCACCATACAGTAACATGGGAGACAATACCACCACCATAAGTAACATGGGAGACAAGACCACCACCATACAGTAACATGGGAGACAACAATACCACCATACAGTAACATGGGAGACAATACCCACCACCATACAGTAACATGGGAGACAACAATACCACATACAGTAACATGGGAGACAATACCACCACCATACAGTAACACGGGAGACAATACCACCACCATACAGTAACATGGAGACAATACCACCACATACAGTAACAGGACAAATACCACCATACAGTAACACGGGAGACAATACCACCACCATACAGTAACACGGGAGACAATACCACCACCATACAGTAAACATGGGAGACAAAACAATACCACCATACAGTAACATGGGAGACAACAATACCACCATACAGTAACATGGGAGACAACAATACCACCATACAGTAACATGGGAGACAATACCACCACCATACAGTAACATGGGAGACAATACCACCACCATACAGTAACATGGGAGACAACAATACCACCATACAGTAACATGGGAGACAATACCACCACCATACAGTAACATGGGAGACAACAATACCACCATACAGTAACATGGGAGACAACAATACCACCATACAGTAACACGGGAGACAATACCATGGGAGACCACCATACAGTAACATGGGAGACAATACCACCCCATACAGTAACATGGGAGACAACAATACCACCATACAGTAACACGGGAGACAATACCACCACCATACAGTAACATGGGAGACATACAATACCACCATACATGGGATACAGTAACACGGGAGACAACACCACCACCATACAGTAACATGGGAGACAACAATACCACCATACAGTAACAGACAACAATACCACCATACAGTAACACGGGAGACAATACCACCACCATACAGTAACATGGGAGACAACAATACCACCATACAGTAACCACCATACAGTAACACGGGAGACAATACCACCACCATACAGTAACATGGGAGACCAATACCACCATACAGTAACATGGGAGACAACAATACCACCATACAGTAACATGGGAGACAATACCACCACCATACAGTAACATGGGAGACAATACCACCACCATACAGTAACATGGGAGACAATACCACCACCATACAGTAACATGGGAGACAATACAATACCACCATACAGTAACATGGGAGACAATACCACCACCATACAGTAACATGGGAGACAACAATACCACCATACAGTAACATGGGAGACAATACCACCACCATACAGTAACATGGGAGACAATACCACCACCATACAGTAACATGGGAGACAATACCACCACCATACAGTAACATGGGAGACAACAATACCACCATACAGTAACATGGGAGACAACAATACCACCATACAGTAACATGGGAGACAATACCACCACCATACAGTAACATGGGAGACAATACCACCACCATACAGTAACATGGGAGACAACAATACCACCATACAGTAACATGGGAGACAACAATACCACCATACAGTAACATGGGAGACAACAATACCACCATACAGTAACATGGGAGACACACCACCACATACAGTAACATGGGAGACAATACCACCACCATACAGTAACATGGGAGACAACAATACCACCATACAGTAACATGGGAGACAACAATACCACCATACAGTAACATGGGAGACAACAATACCACCATACAGTAACATGGGAGACAACAATACCACCATACAGTAACATGGGAGACAACAATACCACCATACAGTAACACGGGAGACAATACCACCACCATACAGTAACATGGGAGACAATACCACCACCATACAGTAACATGGGAGACAATACCACCACCATACAGTAACATGGGAGACAACAATACCACCATACAGTAACATGGGAGACAACAAATACCACCATACAGTAACATGGGAGACAACAATACCCCCATACAGTAACATGGGAGACAACAATACCACCACCATACAGTAACATGGGAGACAACAATACCACCATACAGTAACATGGGAGACAACAATACCCCCATACAGTAACATGGGAGACAACAATACCACCATACAGTAACATGGGAGACAACAATACCACCATACAGTAACATGGGAGACAACAATACCACCATACAGTAACATGGGAGACAACAATACCACCATACAGTAACATGGGAGACAACAATACCACCATACAGTAACACGGGAGACAATACCACCACCATACAGTAACATGGGAGACAACAACACCACCATACAGTAACATGGGAGACAACACCACCATACAGTAACATGGGAGACAACAATACCACCATACAGTAACATGGGAGACAATACCACCATACAGTAACATGGGAGACAACAATACCACCATACAGTAACATGGGAGACAACAATACCACCATACAGTAACATGGGAGACAATACCACCACCATACAGTACCACATACAGGGAGACAACAATACCACCATACAGTAACATGGGAGACAATACCACCATACAGTAACATGGGAGACAACAATACCACCATACAGTAACATGGGAGACAACAATACCACCATACAGTAACATGGGAGACAACAATACTACCATACAGTAACATGGGAGACAATACCACCACCATACAGTAACATGGGAGACAACAATACCACCATACAGTAACATGGGAGACAATACCACCACCATACAGTAACATGGGAGACAACAATACCACCATACAGTAACATGGGAGACAACAATACCACCATACAGTAACATGGGAGACAATACCACCATACAGTAACATGGGAGACAACAATACCCCCATACAGTAACATGGGAGACAATACCACCATACAGTAACATGGGAGACAACAATACCACCATACAGTAACATGGGAGACAACAATACCCCCATACAGTAACATGGGAGACAACAATACCACCATACAGTAACATGGGAGACAACAATACCACCATACAGTAACATGGGAGACAACAATACCACCATACAGTAACACGGGAGACAATACCACCACCATACAGTAACATGGGAGACAACAATACCACCATACAGGAACACGGGAGACAATACCACCACCATACAGTAACACGGGAGACAATACCACCACCATACAGTAACATGGGAGACAATACCACCACCATACAGTAACATGGGAGACAACAATACCACCATACAGTAACATGGGAGACAACAATACCACCATACAGTAACATGGGAGACAACAATACCACCATACAGTAACATGGGAGACAACAATACCACCATACAGTAACATGGGAGACAACAATACCACCATACAGTAACATGGGAGACAATACCACCATACAGTAACATGGGAGACAACAATACCACCATACAGTAACATGGGAGACAACAATACCACCATACAGTAACATGGGAGACAACAATACCACCATACAGTAACATGGGAGACAACAATACCACCATACAGTAACATGGGAGACAACAATACCACCATACAGTAACATGGGAGACATGGGAGACAATACCACCATACAGTAACATGGGAGACAACAATACCACCATACAGTAACATGGGAGACAACAATACCACCATACAGTAACATGGGAGACAACAATACCACCATACAGTAACATGGGAGACAACAATACCACCATACAGTAACACGGGAGACAATACCACCACCATACAGTAACATGGGAGACAACACCACCACCATACAGTAACATGGGAGACAACAATACCACCATACAGTAACATGGGAGACAACAATACCACCATACAGTAACATGGGAGACAATACCACCACCATACAGTAACATGGGAGACAATACCACCACCATACAGTAACATGGGAGACAACAATACCACCATACAGTAACATGGGAGACAACAATACCACCATACAGTAACATGGGAGACAACAATACCACCATACAGTAACATGGGAGACAACAATACCACCATACAGTAACATGGGAGACAACAATACCACCATACAGTAACATGGGAGACAACAATACCACCATACAGTAACATGGGAGACAACAATACCACCATACAGTAACATGGGAGACAACAATACCACCATACAGTAACATGGGAGACAACAATACCACCATACAGTAACATGGGAGACAACAATACCACCATACAGTAACATGGGAGACAACAATACCACCATACAGTAACATGGGAGACAACAATACCACCATACAGTAACATGGGAGACAACAATACCACCATACAGTAACATGGGAGACAACAATACCACCATACAGTAACATGGGAGACAACAATACCACCATACAGTAACATGGGAGACAACAATACCACCATACAGTAACATGGGAGACAACAATACCACCATACAGTAACATGGGAGACAACAATACCACCATACAGTAACATGGGAGACAACAATACCACCATACAGTAACATGGGAGACAACAATACCACCATACAGTAACATGGGAGACAATACCACCATACAGTAACATGGGAGACAATACCACCATACAGTAACATGGGAGACAACAATACCACCATACAGTAACATGGGAGACAATACCACCATACAGTAACATGGGAGACAACAATACCACCATACAGTAACATGGGAGACAACAATACCACCATACAGTAACATGGGAGACAATACCACCACCATACAGTAACATGGGAGACAATACCCCCATACAGTAACATGGGAGACAATACCACCATACAGTAACATGGGAGACAACAATACCACCATACAGTAACATGGGAGACAATACCACCACCATACAGTAACATGGGAAACAATACCACCATACAGTAACATGGGAGACAACAATACCACCATACAGTAACATGGGAGACAACAATACCACCATACAGTAACATGGGAGACAACAATACCCCCATACAGTAACATGGGAGACAACAATACGACCATACAGTAACATGGGAGACAACAATACCACCATACAGTAACATGGGAGACAACAATACCACCATACAGTAACATGGGAGACAACAATACCACCATACAGTAACATGGGAGACAACAATACCACCATACAGTAACATGGGAGACAACAATACCACCATACAGTAACATGGGAGACAACAATACCACCATACAGTAACATGGGAGACAACAATACCACCATACAGTAACATGGGAGACAAGAATACCACCATACAGTAACATGGGAGTACCAACAACAAGAATACCACCATACAGTAACATGGGAGACAACAATACCACCATACAGTAACATGGGAGACAACAATACCACCATACAGTAACATGGGAGACAATACCACCACCATACAGTTACATGGGAGACAACAATACCACCATACAGTAACATGGGAGACAACAATACCACCATACAGTAACATGGGAGACAACAATACCACCATACAGTAACATGGGAGACAACAATACCACCATACAGTAACATGGGAGACAACAATACCACCATACAGTAACATGGGAGACAACAATACCACCATACAGTAACATGGGAGACAACAATACCCCAATACAGTAACATGGGAGACAACAATACCACCATACAGTAACATGGGAGACAACAATACCCCCATACAGTAACATGGGAGACAACAATACCACCATACAGTAACATGGGAGACAACACCACCACCATACAGTAACATGGGAGACAACAATACCCCCATACAGTAACATGGGAGACAATACCACCACCATACAGTAACATGGGAGACAATACCACCACCATACAGTAACATGGGAGACAACAATACCACCATACAGTAACATGGGAGACAATACCAGTAACATGGGAGACAATACCACCACCATACAGTAACATGGGAGACAACAATACCACCATACAGTAACATGGGAGACAACAATACCACCATACAGTAACATGGGAGACAATACCACCACCATACAGTAACATGGGAGACAACAATACCACCATACAGTAACATGGGAGACAACAATACCACCATACAGTAACATGGGAGACAACAATACCACCATACAGTAACATGGGAGACAACAATACCACCATACAGTAACATGGGAGACAACAATACCACCATACAGTAACATGGGAGACAACAATACCACCATACAGTAACATGGGAGACAACAATACCCCGATACAGTAACATGGGATACAACAATACCACCATACAGTAACATGGGAGACAACAATACCCCCATACAGTAACATGGGAGACAACAATACCACCATACAGTAACATGGGAGACAACACCACCACCATACAGTAACATGGGAGACAACAATACCCCCATACAGTAACATGGGAGACAACAATACCACCATACAGTAACATGGGAGACAACAATACCCCATACAGTAACATGGGAGACAACAATACCACCATACAGTAACATGGGAGACAACAATACCCCCATACAGTAACATGGGAGACAACAATACCACCATACAGTAACATGGGAGACAACAATACCACCATACAGTAACACGGGAGACAATACCACCACCATACAGTAACATGGGAGACAATACCACCACCATACAGTAACATGGGAGACAACAATACCCCCATACAGTAACATGGGAGACAACACCACCACCATACAGTAACATGGGAGACAACAATACCCCCATACAGTAACATGGGAGACAACACCACCACCATACAGTAACATGGGAGACAACAATACCCCCATACAGTAACATGGGAGACAATACCACCACCATACAGTAACATGGGAGACAACAATACCACCATACAGTAACATGGGAGACAACAATACCACCATACAGTAACATGGGAGACAACAATACCACCATACAGTAACATGGGAGACAACAATACCACCATACAGTAACATGGGAGACAACAATACCACCACCATACAGTAACATGGGAGACAACAATACCACCATACAGTAACATGGGAGACAACAATACCACCATACAGTAACATGGGAGACAACAATACCCCCATACAGTAACATGGGAGACAACAATACGACCCTACAATAACATGAATAATATATTATAATTCATGTTACACGATATATAATTCCAGTGGGAATTATATATATTATATATAAATTCATTACGAGTTCTAAGCCATTCCGTTCTGGGAGGAACCAAAGAAAACGGAGAGGGAGGACTACACCAGACTGCGTCTCGTCGACACGCCGGAACATAAACATTGACACACTTATTGTTAAGTACGAGTTAACGTCGACGTGCAACAAATTACACGTCTTGCAACATCTCGTCATTATTTGTAACATCTTGTAATTATTTGCAACATCTGTAATGCAATATTTCTGACAGCTGTAATCAGTGGCATCACTCTATATAACATACCACGGATTTCTGACCAATTAATCACTTTATCATGCTGCTATGGGGGGGGGGGAAATCCTTGGAGCAGGGCGGTGGTATCGAACCTGCGTCATGGGCTCCCCAGACACACGCACATTATCCACTGTACCACGATGGGCTAAAGGTCATCCCACCGGCCTGCCACAGAGAATTTTTATCATAGATAAATCACACTATTGTGGTTTGCACTGTGTGTCCCCCCCTCTGTATTTTATCAAAATATTATCAGCATTAATACGACTGAACAGCTGTTCCCTCCAGACACAGCTGTTTCCCCCAGACACAGCTGTTCCCTCCAGACACAGCTGTTCCCTCCAGACACAGCTGTTCCCTCCAGACACAGCTGTTCCCTCCAGACACAGCTGTTCCCTCCAGACACAGCTGTTCCCCCCAGACACAGCTGTTCCCCCCAGACACAGCTGTTCCCTCCAGACACAGCTGTTCCCTCCAGACACAGCTGTTCCCTCCAGACACAGCTGTCCCTCCAGACACAGCTGTTCCCTCCAGACACAGCTGTTCCCTCCAGACACAGCTGTTCCCTCCAGACACAGCTGTTCCCTCCAGACACAGCTGTTCCCTCCAGACACAGCTGTTTCCCCCAGACACAGCTGTTCCCTCCAGACACAGCTGTTTCCCCCAGACACAGCTGTTCCCTCCAGACACAGCTGTTCCCTCCAGACACAGCTGTTCCCTCCAGACACAGCTGTTCCCTCCAGACACAGCTGTTCCCTCCAGACACAGCTGTTCCCTCCAGACACAGCTGTTCCCTCCAGACACAGCTGTTCCCTCCAGACACAGCTGTTCCCTCCAGACACAGCTGTTCCCTCCAGACACAGCTGTTCCCTCCAGACACAGCTGTTCCCTCCAGACACAGCTGTTCCCTCCAGACACAGCTGTTCCCTCCAGACACAGCTGTTCCCTCCAGACACAGCTGTTCCCTCCAGACACAGCTGTTCCCTCCAGACACAGCTGTTCCCTCCAGACACAGCTGTTCCCTCCAGACACAGCTGTTCCCTCCAGACACAGCTGTTCCCTCCAGACACAGCTGTTCCCTCCAGACACAGCTGTTCCCTCCAGACACAGCTGTTCCCTCCAGACACAGCTGTTCCCTCCAGACACAGCTGTTCCCTCCAGACACAGCTGTTCCCTCCAGACACAGCTGTTCCCTCCAGACACAGCTGTTCCCTCCAGACACAGCTGTTCCCTCCAGACACAGCTGTTCCCTCCAGACACAGCTGTTCCCTCCAGACACAGCTGTTCCCTCCAGACACAGCTGTTCCCTCCAGACACAGCTGTTCCCTCCAGACACAGCTGTTCCCTCCAGACACAGCTGTTCCCTCCAGACACAGCTGTTCCCTCCAGACACAGCTGTTCCCTCCAGACACAGCTGTTCCCTCCAGACACAGCTGTTCCCTCCAGACACAGCTGTTCCCTCCAGACACAGCTGTTCCCTCCAGACACAGCTGTTCCCTCCAGACACAGCTGTTCTGATCTGTATAACTTAGGACTACAACTTGTTAATCTATTCACTGTGGTCAGGACGAGCTATTGTCTACCAACCTTGTGTCTACCTTCTGCTGGTACCTTGGATCAATATCCCTGTGGCCCGGTTTCTAGCCAGGCCTCCTCAGTTATGCTTGTGGGGGTTGAGCTTTGGCTCTTTGGTCCCGCCTCTCAACCGTCAATCAACTGGTGTACAGGTTCCTGAGCCTACTGGGCTCTATCATATCTACATTGTAAACTGTGTATGGAGTCAGCCTCCACCACATCACTGCCTAATGCATTCCACCTGTTAACCACTCTGACACTGAAAAAATTCTTTCTAATATCTTTGTGGCTCATTTAGGCACTCAGTTTCCACCTGTGTCCCCTTGTTCGTGTTTCACCAGTGCTAAATAGTTTGTCAATATCCACCATGTCAATTTCTCTGAGAATTTTGTAGGTGGTTATCATATCTCCACTAACTCTTCTGTCATCCAGGGATGTGATGTCAAGCTCCGGTAGCCTTTCCTTGTAGCACATACCTCAGTTCCGGGACGAGTCTGGTGGCATACCTCTGGATCTTCTCTAACTTTGTCTTGTGTTTAACTAGGTATGGACTCCAGGCTGGAGCTGCATACTCCAGGATTGGTCTGACATAAGTGGTATACAGGGTCCTGAACTGGTTCCTTACACAAGTTTCTAAAGGTAGTTCTTATGTTGGCCAGTCTAGCATATGCCGCTGATGATATCCTTTTGATGTGGGCCTCTGGGGACAGGTTCGGTGTGATATCAACCCCCAGATCTCTCTATTTGACTCTTGCAGGATATCACCTTACAGATGGTACCTTGTGTTCAGCCTTTTGCTCCCTTTGCCTAATTTCATCACTTTACACTTTCCTGAGTTGAACTTTAGTAGCCATTTTCTGGCCCATTTATCCAGTTTGTCCAGGTCGTCCGGGTTGGTGGTGTGGTTTACCAGGCTGTTAGACGCCGCTGCTCGCAGCCAGGCTGATCCCAGTAAGTTACTGGTCAGACCTCAGTGTTCCGGTGTGTTGGTGCTGGTGGCACACTGGTTTATGTCCTCGACTCACAGTCGGGGCACCCGGGTTCGATCCCCTGCGGGACAGAAAGACGTAAGACACAATTTCTTTCAACTGTTGCCCTTGTTCGCTTAGCTGTAAATATGTACCTGGGACCAAGGGAAAGATTGTAGCTTGCATCTTGGGGAAGATCTAGACGACTACGGGGACATTACACCTGATGCCTCTGTCCACCTAGCAGTAGGTGCTTGAGGCAACTGTTGTGGGGCAGCATCCTGGAGGGGTTCAATAGTTCACCCTAAGGGCTAGGTCCATGGAGGCCCTCATTATAACACTTAGGACAGGCATCCCGCGCCCGACACGGAAACTTATTAGTTAATGTTACCCCTTATAACGGGCTAGTCACAGAGAACGTTACGGGCACGTTTTCTCTCATTACAGTTACGACAGACTATAGTAATTTTCTCAGTTACACACACAGTCGCGTCAAACACCACGACTACACACTTACCTTTCAACACACACACTGTTATAATAACACCTTTGTGTCACCCACCGGAGGGGACGCCAGACCTAACATGCGATAATTTAACACTCATGATCCTCGACCACAATATACACCTGGCCCGTCCTGGGGGTACACACCTGACCCGTCCTGGGGTACACACCTGGCCCGTCCTGGGGTACACACCTGACCCGTCCTGGGGTACACACCTGGCCCGTCCTGGGGTACACACCTGGCCCGTCCTGGGGTACACACCTGGCCCGTCCTGGGGTACACACCTGGCCCGTCCTGGGGTACACACCTGGCCCGTCCTGGGGTACACACCTGACCCGTCCTGGGGTACACACCTGGCCCGTCCTGGGGTACACACCTGGCCCGTCCTGGGGTACACACCTGGCCCGTCCTGGGGTACACACCTGACCCGTCCTGGGGTACACACCTGGCCCGTCCTGGGGTACACACCTGGCCCGTCCTGGGGTACACACCTGGCCCGTCCTGGGGTACACACCTGGCCCGTCCTGGGGTACACACCTGGCCCGTCCTGGGGTACACACCTGACCCGTCCTGGGGTACACACCTGGCCCGTCCTGGGGTACACACCTGGCCCGTCCTGGGGTACACACCTGGCCCGTCCTGGGGGTACACACCTGGCCCGTCCTGGGGTACACACCTGACTTAACACCCGGTACTAGAGTACTACTGGATAATGGTACCCATTAGCCAGTGGTAATCTTTTATGACCAGTTGTATGTATGGTATACAATGTGTTCCATCTTTGTCAATTGTATAATTAATGCCATTTATACATCTATTGTTTAAATGATCGTATATTTGTGTATATACTTATATGGATTCACCTAGTTGTGCTTGCGGGGGTTGAGCTTTGGCTCTTTGGTCCCGCCTCTCAACTGTCAATCAACTGGTGTACAGGTTCCTGAGCCTAATGGGCTCTATCATATCTACATTGTAAACTGTGTATGGAGTCAGCCTCCACCACATCACTGCCTAATGCATTCCACCTGTTAACTACTCTGACACTGAAAAAGTTCTTTCTAACGTCCCTGTGGCTCATGTGGGTACTCAGTCTCCGCCTGTGTTCCTTTGTGTTCCACCAGTTTTAAACAGTTTATCCTTAGCTACTCTATCAATTCCTCTGAGAATTTTGTAGGTAGTGATCATGTCTCCCCTTACTCTTCTGTCCTCCAGTGTGTGTGTGTGTGTGTACTCACCTATTCACCTATTTGTGCTTGCAGGATCGAGCATTGACTCTTGGATCCCGCCTTTCCAGCTATCGGTTGTTTACAGCAATGACTCCTGTCCCATTTCCCTATCATACCTAGTTTTAAAAGTATGAATAGTATTTGCTTCCACAACCTGTTCCCCAAGTGCATTCCATTTTTCCACTACTCTCACGCTAAAAGAAAACTTCCTAACATCTCTGTGACTCATCTGAGTTTCCAGTTTCCACCCATGTGTGTGTGTGTGTGTGTGTGTGTGTGTGTGTGTGTGTGTGTGTGTGTGTGTGTGTGTGTGTACTCACCTAGTTGTACTCACCTAGTTGTGTTTGCGGGGGTTGAGCTCTGGCTCTTTGGTCCCGCCTCTCAACCGTCAATCAACAGGTAATTGTGTGTGTGTGTAGGTGCGCGTGAGTGTTATAGTTGTTGTTATAGCTGTTGTTATAACTGTTGTTATAACTGTTGTTATAGCTGTTGTTATGCTGCTGTTATAACTTGTTATAGCTGTTGTTATGCTGCTGTTATAGCTGTTATAACTTGTTATAGCTGTTGTTATAGCTGTTAGACTACATAAAGTTGTGACATACCAGAGGCCAGGAGTGCCCTGTGTGGAGAGGGGGAGGGGGGAGTGTTCCCCCCCCCCCTCCTGCCCCCCCGGGGGTTGTAGGAGGGGGGGGGGGTCATAACAGTAACCAGCGGTACTGTTCCCAAGGTACTCCTTCATCCCCTGGAGTACCTCCCCTGTCAGGCCTGCCAGCTCCTCCATCTTGACCACCAGCGTCTTGTGGGGCTGCTGCTGCCTCCAAGACACTCTCACACTCCAGATATATACAGTCTTCCTCCCCTTCATTGTCTTGTCTTTTCTCAGTCGGCACGTTCAAAAACGGGCGTATTTCTGTTTAGGGAGCCGGTCGGCCGAGCAGACAGCACGCTGGACTTGTGATCCTGTGGTCCCGGGTTCGACCCCAGGCGCCGGGCGAGAAACAATGGGCAGAGTTTCTTTCACCCTATGCCCCTGTTACCTAGCAGTAAAATAGGTACCTGGGTGTTAGTCAGCTGTCACGGGCTGCTTCCTGGGGGTGGAGGCCTGGTCGAGGACCGGGCCGCGGGGACACTAAAGCCCCGAAATCATCTCAAGATAGCCTCAAGAAGACTGTCACCAGGAAAAGGCTGGCCACACACCAAGCTCTGGGAATGAAACAACTCTCGAAATAATCAACAGGTAATCTAAAGGCAGCCACATTACAATATTATAATCTCCCACAAGTATTAATTTATTTTTGTTCTGTTTATTTTGTCCTAGATTTAGGTAGTGAGAGATTGAGTCTTCTCTCTGGTAGCGATATATATATATATATATATATATCTATATATATATATATATATATATGGGATATATATATATATATATATATATATATATAATGTATATATATATATATATATATATATATTGAGGTCTCAGTCAGTGACTGTAAACTGGGGGAAGCTACAGTCTGGGCTGGGAGGTGACTGGGTGACTGTCAGGGTAGTAGGTCAGTTACCAGATAATGACAAGGAAATGTGTGGTTCTCTACAGATCAGATAAATCACTCGCCCTATCGCCCAATTAATCAGATGTCAGTAACGATAATAAGGCGTAGATAATAAGGCGTAGAAGATAACCACAATAAACGATAACAAGGCGTAGAAGATAACCACATGATATACCTTGACGATAACAAGGTGTAGAAGATAACCACATGATATACCCCAGGATAACATCCTGGGGAAGAACATAGTAAGCCTTTCTGCCTTCCTGTCCCCGACTATGGGAACCCATAAGGTGAACCCAGCAGCTGGGACACACCCAGCAGCTGGGACACACACAGCTGCTGGGACACACCCAGCTTCTAGGGGACACACACACACACCCAGCTGCTGGGACACACCCAGCTGCTGAATGTGTCCCAGCTGCTTCGTAATTCAAGCGACAAATCTGGGAGTTTGCAAAGTTAAATTACCGTCCACTTTTCCAGAGGTCAGAAGCCCAGCGGTGGCGACCAGAAGACGAGGTGTGGTTCTTTGGTGGGTGAGGCTGTTTGTGTCTGCAGCCCGCAGGCTCACACAGCCATCACAGCCAGAGTGATCCAGTAACACCTACAGAAACTACAGTGGAGTTCTCTCTCCTGAGGCTTCTAGTGGTCTTCCAGGGACGTTTGTTAATACACAGGACCCCACAAAACACAGGACCCCACAAGACACAGGACCCCACAAGACACAGGACCCCACAACACACAGGACCCCACAGGACAGGACCCCACAAGACACAGGACCCCACAACCCACAGGACCCCACAAGACACAGGACCCCACAACCCACAGGACCCCACAGGACAGGACCCCACAAGACACAGGACCCCACAACACACAGGACCCCACAGGACAGGACCCCACAAGACACAGGACCCCACAATGGGGCGTGGGTCTCCACCATTGACCACAACGCCAGTATTCACCAATTAACTGACCACATTGACCATAATTGTGATGAAGCAATATTGTGGCGGAGCTTAATGTGCTTGTTCTCTGTGACGGTTGTTGCTGCTGCCCCTATACTGCTAGGGGGGAGGGATAATATATATATATAAATAATATATATATAATATTATATATTATAAATAAATATATATTATAATATATATATATAAATATAGTATATATGTACACATATATATTTACTTTATTTGAACTTTGTTACAAAAAAGGAGTTACATATGGGTTACAAAGATGGTTATCATAGGTTTCGAGTTCCTCCAGCTCCTCAGATGGCGGGCAGAACCCTGGATGCAGTGCGCATTTTCCACTCTGTATCGCGCCACTGAGGCGCTGGAAAAGAAAGCTTGCAGCTCTTGGGTCCCTTGTTGTTTCAATGAGCCTAGAACCCAGTTCCTTCAAAAACTGGTAGCACTTTTACCCCAGGCGCCGAGTGTCTCAGAAGCAATGGGGACCAAATTGTAGTGGTGATCCAGTTCTCTATACTTACGGGATTTGGCTGCTTCCCTGTGGTGGCAGCGCCACCTGGTTGTGCAACACTGAGTTAATGTAGGTGTTAGCCAGGGTTGATACGCACGTGTAGTCCCATACAACTGCTTGCCATTCTTCCAGGGGTTCACTGTGATACCATCTGGGCGACCAATAGAGCATCAAGTTACGGGGCGTTAGGTAACGGGGCTCTCTTTCAGCTGGGCATCCAGCTGTGGTGAGGCTCCTCTTGATGATGTCGTTTAACTTTACTGTGCCTCGAGTGCCATCCCCCTGTGCTTTGGCAGAGTAGCCATGGTGGTCCGTACCTGTCAGCCACCACCTCGCGGCGCAAATACACCTATATCTGGTGTGGATTGGGGCAGCAAGGCGAGGGGCCACAGCAATTCGGAGGGCGTTGTGGTGTGAGACGCGTGCCAGTTGCCGAATTGGGGTTGCTAACAGGAAATCCCCTGCATGTGGTGCTGCTACTGCTGTGAGGCGAGCAATGTCGTGTTGTGTTGTTGCAGCACCCAGGCACTCTGCAGCCACTTGGTCTACAATGGGGCCATCCCAGCTGGATTGCTTGTGGGGCTATTTGGGGATGGTGGTTGAGGTGATTGGCCTGCACGAGAGCCCACTCTGTGGCACAGCGTGTAAAATTGGATCATGTACACCTGCCAGCTGATGTAAGTGTGCAGGTAGAATTTCCTTCACAAGGTCGTCGATATATAATATATATATATATATATATATATAGATATATATATAATATATATATATATAGAGAGAGAGAGAGAGAGAGAGAGAGAGAGAGAGAGAGAGAGAGAGAGAGAGAGAGAGAGAGAGAGAGAGAGAGAGAGAGAGAGAGAGACAGAGAGAGAGACAGAGAGAGAGAGACAGAGAGATAGAGACAGAGGAGAGAGACAGAGAGAGAGAGACACAGAGAGAAGAGACATAGGAGAGAGACAGAGAGAGAGAGACAGAGAGATAGAGGAGAGAGAGCGAGAGAGAGAAGACAGATAGAGAGAGAGAGAGAGAGGAGAGAGACAGACGAGAGAGGACGCGACAGAGAGAGCAGCGACCATGATGTGAGAGAGAGGGAAGAGAGAGAGAGAGAGAGAGAGGGAGAGAGAGATAGAGAGGGGGAGAGATAGAGGAGAGAGAGAGGAGAGATAGAGAGAGAGAGAGAGAGACGACGCAGTGTGTGATGTAAATAATACAAGCGTTTGTCCCTCACCACCTTTGACCTTTTGACCTTTGTACCTGATGACTGCTGGACCACATGACTGCTGGACCACATGACTGCTGGACCACATGACTGCTGGACCACATGACTACTTGACCACATGACTGGCTGGCCACATGACTGCTGGACCACATGACTGCTTGACCACATGACTGCTTGACCACATGACTGCTGGACCACATGACTGCTGGACCACATGACTGTATATTAAGGCCCGGTCTGCATCAGGTCCTCCCAAGTTGGCCGTGTTCCAAGGCTACAACTCTGAGTTTCATTCACCCTGATCCTCCTGTTCACCTAGCAGTAAATAGGTACCTGGGAGTTAGACAGCTGCTACGGGCTGGTTCCTGGGGATGTGTAACAAAAAGGAGGCCTGGTCGAGGACCGGGCCGCGGGGACGCTAAGCCCCGAAATCATCTCAAGATAACCTGTCCAGGGGGAGTGAGGCGTCCAGTTGTGCCAAGGGGAGAGAGTCAAGGAGTTGGGAAACAGCTGAGTAGAGAGATGACAAACAGTTACAGTTATACAACAAACAAACACACACGATATATTATATAGCATAGTTCACTGCTTACAACTCCAGGTCATCGTGAGTGTTATAACACTGTATGATATCATCCCCCCTGGGGCTCCGACCCCCCCGGCCCGTAGCTCTAGTCCAACACTGCATTAGTGCACTCCCCTACCACACCTGTTAGCAGATGATTATATATATATATATATATATATGTATATATATAATATATATATATATATATATATATATATATATATATATATATATATATATGTCGTACCTAGTAGCCAGAACTCACTTCTCAGCCTACTATTCAAGGCCCGATTTGCCTAATAAGCCAAGTTTCCTGAATTAATATATTTACTATAATTTTTTCTTATGAAATGATAAAGCAACCCTTTTCTCTATGTATGAGGTAAATTTTTTTTTATTGAGTTAAAATTAACGTAGATATATGACCGAACCTAACCAACCCTACCTAACCTAACCTAACCTATATTTATAGGTAAGGTTAGGTTAGGTAGCCAAAAAAAGCTAGGTTAGGTTAGGTTAGATAGGTTAGGTAGACGAAAAAACATTAATTCATGAAAACTTGGCTTATTAGGCAAATCGGGCCTTGAATAGTAGGCTGAGAAGTGCGTTCTGGCTATTAGGTACGACATATATATATATATATATATATATATATAATATATATATATATATATATATATATATATATATATATATATATATATATATATATATATATATATATATATATATATATATATATATATATTCTTCGGAGCATGCCTTTGCGCCCTTAAGAAAGAGGATGGTGGGATGGTGGAGTCAGACCCATTGCCGTGGGTAACACACTTCGGCGCCTTGTTGCTAGGGCAGCTGTCAGAAAAATTAGCATAGACGCTGCGACGATGCTTCGACCCCATCAACTAGGTTTGGTGTCCGCCATGGCTGTGAAGCAGCAGCTCATGCAGCACGAGCCTATATCAAGCACCTCCCAGAAAATAAGGCATTAATTAAATTAGACTTTAAAAATGCCTTCAACTAGGTAAAAAAGGGATGTGGTACTGGAAGCAGTTCGTACAAGCTTTCCTTGTCTACTCCCCTTCGTCTCAGCAGGGTACAGTAGGGAATCGACGTTGCTGTTTGGGGAACATGAAGTTGTTTCTGCAAGAGTCCAGCAGGGAGACCCACTCGCCCCTTTCCTTTTCTGCATGGCAGCTAAGGAGGTCACAAGCAGGTTGTCCAGCGCACTCAACATCTGGTTCCTGGAGGATGGCACCCTGGCAGGGACACAGGAATCCCTGCTAGGAGATCTTCAGCTAGTGAAATCTAGGGGAGAGGAGTTAGGACTCACCCTAAACCCATCAAAGTGTGAAATCATCTCATCCAGCCAACCAATCATAGATGCAGTACGAATCATATTGCCAGGAGCCCCAGTGATCGCTCCCACCAACAGTGTGCTGCTAGGGGCACCTCTGGGCTCGAGCGCCATTGAGGTAGTCCTCGAAGAAAAGCTTAAAGACCTGAGGAGGATGGAGGCGCAAATAGGGGCTTTGGGTGCTCACGATGCTTTGTACCTTCTTACAAGGTGCCTGGCCTTGCCCAGACTTAACCATTTCCTCAGGTGTGCTCCTTCCTTTGACAGTACGAGTCTATGTCGGTGGGGAAGAAGACCGGCTGACTAGTTCAGTAGTTACCGGGAGGATGTTATTAAACAATTAAGAAACTAAAGGCAAAGAAGTCAGCAGGGCCGGACGAGGTGTTGGCCAGGGTGCTTAAAGAATGCACTGAGGACCTGTGTCAGCCCTTGTGCAGGGTATTCAACAAATCATTAGTCAGACAGACTACTGGAGTCGTGGAAGGTTGCTAACGTGGTACCAAATTTTGAAGCGAGGAGATTTGTTGAACACCGGATGATTCCCTCTGCAGCCAATCAATGCAACTGGTTAATCGTGGTGAGAGCAACCACCAAGACTTTGATAGTTCGAGGGTTGAGAATACAATACGTGGAAACACTCTCCACCTGGAGGATGTCGTCACCACCAGGTCACTCTACCAGGTCACCTGACCAGGTCACCTCACCAGGTCACCTGACCAGGTCACCTGACCAGGTCACCTAACCAGGTCACCTCACCAGGTCACCCCACCAGGTCACCCCACCAGGTCACTCTACCAGGTCACTCTACCAGGTCACTCTACCAGGTCACCCCACTAGGTCACCCCACACACTACCAGGACATCCCACCATTTCACCTCACCAGGTCACCCGTCCTGGTGACCGACGCGGCGTCGCCATGAGGACGGGGCGTCGCCAGGAGGACGCTCCGTCACGGAGCTACACAGTATAAGTCCTCTTATACTTACATAAAGATACACCTGAGAAAGATAGCGTCTACCCTTCCCCACAACACGGTCATATATATAACACATCCGCCACTTTGACATCTTCCATTGAACAGTGATTCCGCTGATATATGCAGATTGGAGTCGTTAAACCTGCCACACTCCATCACGTGGTTTCAGTCACTGAAGTGCTCTAATACTTGTAAAGTGTCTCAAGTACTCACTTTACGCTGATAAAACACTCCTGTGCGATCCAGACGATGATTAACGTGCAGTGTTGCTGCTTGAGAACCTTTACTGCCGTCTACTGATTGGCTTTTGTGTGGTTCTGACCTGTCACTACCGTGGGTGACCTGACACTGCCTTGGGTGACCTGCCACTACCTTGGGTGACCTGTCACAACCTTGGGTGACCTGTCACAACCTTGGGTGACCTGCCACTACCTTGGGTGACCTGTCACAACCTTGGGTGACCTGTCACAACCTTGGGTGACCTGTCACTACCTTGGGTGACCTGCCACTACCTTGGGTGACCTGCCACTACCTTGGGTGACCTGCCACTACCTTGGGTGACCTGTCACAACCTTGGGTGACCTGACACAACCTTGGGTGACCTGCCACAACCTTGGGTGACCTGACACAACCGTGGGTGACCTGCCACAACCTTGGGTGACCTGACACAACCTTGGGTGACCTGACACAACCTTGGGTGACCTGACACAACCGTGGGTGACCTGACACAACCTTGGGTGACCTGACACAACCGTGGGTGACCTGACACAACCTTGGGTGACCTGACACAACCGTGGGTGACCTGACACAACCTTGGGTGACCTGACACAACCGTGGGTGACCTGACACAACCTTGGGTGACCTGACACAACCGTGGGTGACCTGACACAACCTTGGGTGACCTGACACAACCGTGGGTGACCTGACACAACCTTGGGTGACCTGACACAACCGTGGGTGACCTGACACAACCTTGGGTGACCTGACACAACCGTGGGTGACCTGCCACTACCTTGGGTGACCCGCCACTACCTTGGGTGACCTGTCACTACCTTGGGTGACCTGACACAACCTTGGGTGACCTGACACAACCGTGGGTGACCTGACACTACCATCTTGAGGTTATCTTGAGATGATTTCGGGGCTTTTTTAGTGTCCCCGCGGCCCGGTCCTCGACCAGGCCTCCACCCCCAGGAAGCAGACTAACACCCAGGTACCTATTTTACTGCTAGGTAACAGGGGCATAGGGTGAAAGAAACTCTGCCCATTGTTTCTCGCCGGCGCCTAGGATCGAACCCAGGACCACAGTCTCACAAGTCCAGCGTGCTGTCCGCTCGGCCGACCGGCTCGGCCGACTCGGCTCCATACCGGCTAGGTATGTAAACAAGCCGCAGCATTGCTTTAGGGAAGAAAAATCATGCATAACGAAGCTACTGAAGTTGTATTATAAAGAAACAAGAAAAAGGCAGGACAGAGAAGCATGCATAGATTGCGTATTTCTTGACTGCCAAAAGGCCTTTGACACAGTACCTCACAAGAGATTGCTACACAAACTTGAGGTGCAGGCGGGAATAAGCAGAAAAGATCTAACATAAGTGAGGACTTACTTAACAGGCAGGAGTCAGAGAATAACAGTGAGGAACGAGACGTTGGCCTGGCGACCGGTAACAAGCGGAGTGCCTCAAGGATCAGTGCTGGGACCCGTAATCTTCCTCATTTATGTTAATGACTTATCTACAGGAGTTAAGTTTTGTAAGTCGATGTTTGCAGACGGTGCAAAACTAATGAGTTGTGACAGGTGAGTTGTGACAGATGGGTTGTGACAGATGGGTTGTGACAGGTGAGTTGTGACAGATGGGTTGTGACAGATGGGTTGTGACAGATGGGTTGTGACAGGTGAGTTGTGACAGGTGAGTTGTGACAGGCGAGTTGTGACAGATGACTTTAACAAGCTGCAAAATTATCCCGAGAAATGACAGCTAGACAGGCATTTCAACCTGAGGGCCATATGGGCCACATATGTGTTGTCATGAGGGCCACACACCACAACTGAAACCCCTGAGGGCCATATGGGCCACATTTGTGTTGTCATGAGGGCCACATACCACAACTGAGGGGCCCCTGAGGGCCATATGGGCCACAATTATGTTGTCATGAGGGCCACACACCACAACTGAGGGGCCCCTGAGGACCATATGGGCCACAATTATGTTGTCATGAGGGCCACACACCACAACTGAGGGCCCCTGAGGGCCATATGGGCCACAATTATGTTGTCATGAGGGCCACACACCACAACTGAGGGCCCCTGAGGGCCATATGGGCCACAATTATGTTGTCATGAGGGCCACACACCACAAATAAAAATAAACTTTTAATAAAATACAAATTAAGTCATTTAATAAACAATATTTCAGAATATTTGTATTACTTAAACTTAGAAACATACAATGAACATTCAAATGGCTTAGCGACTGGCCACATTCATGACTGTAAAGTTCTGAAGTAATTTAACAAAAGAAAAAACAAACAAATTTTAAACGGCAACACAGACTTTTATGCAACAAGAACAAATACATTGCAAAAAAAAATACAACAGTTCAAAATGAACATTTATTTTCGACTATTCAATAATTTTTAGTGTTTTGTGCTGAGGGCTGACACCTGTGTTTAGTGGCAAGGTCTGTCATGTCTGACTGAGGTGTCTGTGGAGTTGGCACTGTGATCAGACGTGACAAGTGCTGATCAGACGTGACAAGTGCTGATCAGACGTGACAAGTGATGATCAGACATGACAAGTGCTGATCAGACATGACAAGTGCTGATCAGACATGACAAGTGATGATCAGACATGACAAGTGTTGATCAGACATGACAAGTGTGATCAGACGTGACAAGTGATGATCAGACGTGACAAGTGATGATCAGACATGACAAGTGATGATCAGACATGACAAGTGATGATCAGACATGACAAGTGATGATCAGACATGACAAGTGATGATCAGACATGACAAGTGATGATCAGACATGACAAGTGATGATCAGACGTGACAAGTGTTGATCAGACGTGACAAGTGATGATCAGACATGACAAGTGTTGATCAGACGTGACAAGTGATGATCAGACATGACAAGTGATGATCAGACATGACAAGTGATGATCAGACATGACAAGTGATGATCAGACATGACAAGTGTTGATCAGACATGACAAGTGTTGATCAGACATGACAAGTGTTGATTAGACATGACAAGTGTTGATCAGACATGACAAGTGTTGATCAGACATGACAAGTGTTGATTAGACATGACAAGTGTTGATCAGACGTGACAAGTGTTGATTAGACATGACAAGTGTTGATCAGACGTGACAAGTGTTGATCAGACGTGACAAGTGTTGATCAGACATGACAAGTGTTGATCAGACATGACAAGTGTTGATCAGACATGACAAGTGTTGATCAGACATGACAAGTGTTGATCAGACATGACAAGTGTTGATCAGACATGACAAGTGTTGATCAGACATGACAAGTGTTGATCAGACATGACAAGTGTTGATCAGACATGACAAGTGTTGATCAGACATGACAAGTGTTGATCAGACATGACAAGTGCTGATCAGACATGACAAGTGCTGATCAGACATGACAAGTGCTGATCAGACATGACAAGTGCTGATCAGACATGACAAGTGCTGATCAGACATGACAAGTGATGATCAGACATGACAAGTGCTGATCAGACATGACAAGTGATGATCAGACATGACAAGTGCTGATCAGACATGACAAGTGCTGATCAGACATGACAAGTGCTGATCAGACATGACAAGTGATGATCAGACATGACAAGTGCTGATCAGACATGACAAGTGATGATCAGACATGACAAGTGATGATCAGACATGACAAGTGCTGATCAGACATGACAAGTGATGATCAGACATGACAAGTGATGATCAGACATGACAAGTGATGATCAGACATGACAAGTGATGATCAGACATGACAAGTGATGATCAGACATGACAAGTGATGATCAGACATGATAAGTGATGATCAGACATGACAAGTGATGATCAGACATGACAAGTGATGATCAGACATGACAAGTGATGATCAGACATGACAAGTGATGATCAGACATGACAAGTGATGATCAGACATGACAAGTGATGATCAGACATGACAAGTGATGATCAGACATGACAAGTGATGATCAGACATGACAAGTGATGATCAGACATGACAAGTGATGATCAGACATGACAAGTGATGATCAGACATGACAAGTGATGATCAGACAGCTTTGTTATCTGAGAAGTTTTTGCTGATTTCATGACGGAAAATAATTGTTCACACACATAGGTAAGTTATCTTGAGGTTATCTTGAGATGATTTCGGGGCTTAGCGTCCCAGCGGCCCGGTCCTCGACCAGGCCTCCCTTTTGTTACACACACCCAGGAAGCAGCAGCCCGTAGCAGCTGTCTAACTCCCAGGTACCTATTTACTGCTAGATGAACAGGCGCATCAGGGGTGAAAGAAACTCTGCCCATTTGTTTCCGCCTCCACCGGGGATCGAACCCGGAACCTCAGGACTACGAATCCGAAGCGCTGTCTACTCAGCTGTCAGGCCCCTGAACAGGTAGAACATTGCCAAAATCCTTGTGGCAAACTTTCTTTAGTTTTTTAAAGGAAAGTATGAAAATAAAGAAACTTTTTCAGGAAAGTATAAAAATAAATCAGGTTTCCCCATTTCAAAATACTTTGCTCAGAGTGTAGAATGAGACTCCATTTATAATAGTTATATAATAGTTATATCTGCAGTCTTAATTAAAGAGTTTATATTATTTAAAAGAGTTTATATTATAAATATTAAAGAGTTTATATTATAAAAACTGCAATTTTGGCCGCTAAATGACCAAATTATATTATCCTTCGTGCGGGCCGCAGGTGTGCTGGTGCGGGCCGCAGGTGTGAACTAGTGTGTAATATATCACCCACACCCGTCAGGTGACGGGTGTGGGAACATGAGCCAGGAGACCCACCGTGTGAACTTGAGTCACAACATCCTTCACAAACTTGAAAGGAGGCGGGAGAGTGGGGGGGACATGATACAGACGTATAAAATACTTAGGGAGATTGAAACACTGATATACTAAGATAGTGAGTGGAAAAAGAGGTTTACAATGAACACCAACAGAACACGAGGGGACGGGTGGAAGCCTGAGACTCAGATGTGTCACAGAGATGTTAGAAAGTTTACATTTAGCGTGAGAGGTAGTGGGAGAATGTCCTGACCTAAAGGAGCAGGTTGTAGAGGCAAACTCCATACATAACTTTACAAAGTAGATATTATAGGGAAATACGTCAGTAGTTATTGCATTAGACAACCGGCAGCTAGAAAAGCGGGGTCCCTAGAGGTACAGCTTGATCCTGCATGAACAAATAGGTGAGTACAAACATGTGACCCCCCAATAAACACACACATACACACACACACACACACACACACACACACACACACACACACACACACACACACACACACACACACACACACACACACACAGGGACAGTACACAATGAAGGGGAACAGCCTACCTGTAACGATTCGAGAAAGAGACCTGGGAGTGGATGTGACACCTAATCTAACTCCTGAGGCACATATAAATAGGATAACGACAGCAGCGTACTCTACACTGGCGAAAATTAGAACTTCATTCAGAAACCTAAATGAGGAAGCTTTTAGGGCACTTTACACTGCCTACGTGAGACCCGTCTTAGAGTATGCCGCGCCATCATGGAGCCCCCACCTGAAGAAACACATAAAGAAACTGGAGAAGGTTCAGAGGTTTGCGACGAGGCTTGTCCCAGAGTTACGAGGGATGGGATATGAAGAGCGGCTGAAGGAACTGAACCTAACGACACTAGAGAAAAGAAGGGAGAGAGGAGATATGATAGGGACATATAAAATACTCAGGGGAATTGACAAAGTGGAAATAGATGAAATGTTCACACGTAATAATAACAGAACGAGGGGACATGGGTGGAAACTGGAAACTCAGATGAGTCACAGAGATGTTAGGAAGTTTTCTTTTAGCGTGAGAGTAGTAGAAAAATGGAATGCACTTGGGGAACAGGTTGTGGAAGCAAATACTATTCATACTTTTAAAACTAGGTATGATAGGGAAATGGGACAGGAGTCATTGCTGTAAACAACCGATAGCTAGAAAGGCGGGATCCAAGAGTCAATGCTCGATCCTGCAAGCACATATAGGTGAGTACATATAGGTGAGTACATATAGGTGAGTACACACACACACACACACAAAAGTGTAGGGCTTTCAAGTGTAGATATGATAGAGCCCGATAGGCTCAGGAATCTGTACACCTGTTGATTGACGGTTGAGAGGCGGGACCAAAGAGCCAGAGCTCAACCCCCGCAAGCACAACTAGGTGAGTACAACTAGGTGAGTATACACACACACACACACACACACACACACACACACACACACACACACACACACCCCTGTACCCTCCCCCTCTCCCCCACCACCCCAAGCCCTCCCTCCTCCACCAATCCCCCCGTGCCAGGTCCCCCCAGCTCCCACTCACCCCAGATCCCAAAGGTCCCCCCCAGAAAAGAAGCAGAAGAGAGTCAGTTTCAGGGTGATGCACTCGAACATAGATGGGATCACAAGCAAGACAAGTGAACTAAGGGAAAGAGCACAAGAAGTTAACCCAGATGTAATCGGACTCACTGAAACAAAACTCTCTGGAATCATAACGAATGCCGTGTTTCCCCAGGAGTATACAGTAATAAGGAAAGAGAGGGAAGGTAGAGGAGGAGGCGGAGTGGCCCTACTCATGAGAAGGGAATGGAGTTTTAAGGAGATGGCCATCCCGGGCTGTGAGGAGTTCAGAGACTACATAGCAGGCACCATAACAATGGGAGGACCAAGAATAGTAGTAGCAGTAATATACAACCCTCCACCAAATGACAGGAGACCCAGTCAAGAGTATGAAAACAACAACAAGGCAGTTAACACTATAATTGAGAGGGCAGCCTCTGCTGCCTGTAGAAATAGATCCCACCTGCTCATCATGGGCGACTTCAATCACGGAAAGATTGACTGGGAGAACAAGGAACCGCATGGAGGCGAGGATACGTGGAGAGCCAAACTATTGGAGGTGGTGACAAGCAACTTTTTAACGCAGCATGTCGGAGAACCCACAAGGATGAGAGGCAATGACGAACCAGCGAGACTCGACCTAGTCTTCACTCTGAACGACTCCGACATAAGAGAAATCGGTTTTGAGGACCCAGTAGGAATGAGCGACCACAGTGTACTGGTGTTTGAGTACTTGATTGAAGAAGGGTTATTGAACTCGAGGAGGGATACCGAAACCAAAAGGTTAGCATACCGAAAGGGAAACTATGAGGGGATAAGAAAATTCCTAACAGATATAGCATGGGAAACAGAGCTCAGGGGAAAGACGGCCCAAGATATGATGGATTACATCACGCAGAAGTGCAAGGACGCAGCAAACAAGTTTGTCCCAGTCCAAAAGGAAAACAGAGAAATGAAGATGAGAAACCCATGGTTTAATCAAAGATGTAGGCTAGCTAAGCAGCAAAGTAAAAGGGCATGGAGAAACTATAGGAATAACAGGACACTGGAGAGCAGAGAAAGATACCAGAATGCCAGGAATGAATATGTCAGGATGAGAAGAGAGGCAGAAAGACAATACGAAAATGACATCGCAAGCAAGGCAAAGACTCAGCCTAAATTGTTGCATAGCCACATTAGGAGAAAAACAACAGTAAAGGAACAGGTTATGAGATTAAGGATAGGGGCGGAAGGATTCACTACAAATGACAAGGAAGTGTGTGAGGAATTGAATAAGAAATTCCAGGAGGTCTTCACCTTGGAACAAGGAGAAATTCCAGAGGTAAGTGAGGGAATAGCTAACCAGGAACCACTGGAAGAGTTTGAGATTACCAGTGGGGAAGTAAGGAAGTGTTTACTAGAGTTGGACGTGACGAAGGCTATAGGCCCAGATGGAATCTCCCCTTGGGTTCTAAAGGAAGGAGCAAGAGAACTGAGCCTACCACTCTCCATAGTGTATAACAAATCACTGGCAACAGGGGAACTGCCAGATATTTGGAAAGCAGCTAACGTAGTCCCGATATACAAGAAAGGGGATAGACAGGAGGCACTGAACTACAGGCCAGTGTCCCTAACCTGCATACCATGCAAGCTGATGGAGAAGATTGTGCGAAAAAAACTAGTGGAGCATCTGGAGCGAAGGAACTTTGTAACACAGCATCAACATGGGTTCAGGGATGGCAGGTCCTGCCTCACAGGGTTACTTGAATTCTACGACCAGGCAACAAAAATAAGGCAAGAAAGAGAAGGGTGGGCAGACTGCATATTTTTGGATTGTCAGAAAGCCTTTGATACAGTGCCACACAAGAGGCTAGTGCGAAAGTTGGAGATGCAGGCTGGAGTGAGAGGGAAGGTACTCCGGTGGATAGAGGAATACCTAAGCAACAGGAGACAACGAGTCTGTGTGAGGGGTGAGGTCTCAGATTGGCGAGACGTCACAAGTGGAGTCCCGCAGGGGTCAGTCCTTGGACCTATACTGTTTCTGGTATATGTAAATGATCTCCCAGAGGGTATAGATTCGTTCCTCTCAATGTTTGCCGACGATGCAAAAATTATGAGGAGGATTGAAACAGAGGATGATAGTAGGAGGCTACAAGATGACCTGGATAGACTGAGTGAATGGTCCAACAAATGGCTGTTGAAGTTCAACCCGAGTAAATGCAAAGTAATGAAACTAGGCAGTGGAAACAGGAGGCCAGGCACAGGATACAGAATAGGAGATGAAGTACTTAATGAAACAGACAGAGAGAAAGATCTAGGAGTTGATATCACACCAAACCTGTCTCCTGAAGCCCACATAAAGAGAATAACGTCTGCGGCATATGCGAGGCTGGCTAACATCAGAACGGCGTTCAGGAACCTGTGTAAGGAATCATTCAGAATCTTGTACACCACATATGTAAGACCAATCCTGGAGTATGCGGCCCCAGCATGGAGCCCGTACCTTGTCAAGCACAAGACGAAGCTGGAAAAAGTCCAAAGGTATGCTACTAGACTAGTCCCAGAACTAAGAGGCATGAGTTATGAGGAAAGGCTGCGGGAAATGCACCTCACGACACTGGAAGACAGAAGAGTAAGGGGGGACATGATCACAACCTACAAAATCCTCAGGGGAATCGACCGGGTAAACAAGGATGAACTTTTCAACACTGGTGGGACGCGAACAAGGGGACACAGGTGGAAGCTGAGTACCCAAATGAGCCACAGAGACGTTAGAAAGAACTTTTTCAGTGTCAGAGTAGTTAGCAAATGGAATGCATTAGGAAGTGATGTGGTGGAGGCTGACTCCATACACAGTTTCAAATGTAGATATGATAGAGCCCAATAGGCTCAGGAATCTGTACACCAGTTGATTGACGGTTGAGAGGCGGGACCAAAGAGCCAGAGCTCAACCCCCGCAAGCACAATTAGGTGAGTACAATTAGGTGAGTACACCGTGTACCCCAGACGGTGTTCCGTGTACCCCAAACGGTGTTCCGTGTTCCCCAGACGGTGTTCCGTGTTCCCCAGACGGTGTTCCGTGTTCCCCAGACGGTGTTCCGTGTTCCCCAGACGGTGTTCCGGGTGAGAGTCGGGGCTGGGAAATCCCCCCCAACAATAAAGGGGCTCGACAGACAAAGTCCAGACTATTAAAGTGGAGAGACTGACTGCTGGACGGGTGGGGGGGATTACCCGCCCACCCGCCCACCCACCCTCTCATTCATAAACCCACCCGCTAGAACAACCCACTCCACCACCGCCCACTATCCTCCAATCTATTGACAACCATTCCAAGCTGCCCACCATCCCTCAACCCATCTACCGGCCCACCATCTCACCGCCCACCCGCCCACCGCCAGGGCTGACGCCTCACCGCCCACCTGCCCACCGCCAAGGCTGACGCCTCACCGCCCACCGCCAGGGCTGACGCCTCACCGCCCTCCCGCCCACCGCCTGACGCCTCACCGCCCACCCGCCCACCGCCAGGGCTGACGCCTTACCGCCCACCTCGCTTGTGTCAACATTTCAGTCCCTGAAATATTCACCAAGGAAGTCCAGGAGCCACAGTTATCGACCGGGTACAGAGGACGCTCCTTTGGCGTTCCCTGCTAACGCCCGGCGTTCCCTGCTGACGCCCGGCGTTCCCTGCTGACGCCCGGCGTTCCCTGCTGACGCCCGGCGTTCCCTGCTGACGCCCGGCGTTCCCTGCTGACGCCCGGCGTTCCCTGCTGACGCCCGGCGTTCCCCGCTGACGCCCGACGTTCCCTGCTGACGCCCGGCGTTCCCTGCTGACGCCCGGCGTTCCCTGCTGACGCCCGGCGTTCCCTGCTGACCCCCGGCGTTCCCTGCTGACCCCCGGCGTTCCCTGCTGACCCCCGGCGTTCCCTGCTGACGCCCGACGTTCCCTGCTGACACCGTTACCAGTTGGAAACGGGTAATGCTTCCTCTGATGTTTATACAGTGTTCTCTGATTGTGCCTATGGTACCTCTGCTCTTCACTGGTTCTATTCTGCATTTTCTTCCATATCGTTCACTCCAGTATGTTGTTATTTTACTGTGTAGATTTGGGACCTGACCCTCCAGTATTTTCCATGTATATATTATTTGGTATCTTTCTCGTCTCCTTTCTAGTGAGTACATTTGGAGAACTTTGAGACGATCCCAATAATTTAGGTGTTTTATCTCGTCTATGCGTGTCGTATATGTTCTCTGTATTCCCTCTATTTCAGCAATCTCTCCTGCTCTGAAGGGGGAAGTGAGTACTGAGCAGTACTCAAGACGGGACAACACAAGTGACTTGAAGAGTACAACCATTTTGATGGGATCCCTGGATTTGAAAGTTCTCGTAATCCATCCTATCATTTTTCTGGCTGCCGCAATATTTGCTTGGTTATGCTCCCTAAACGTTAGGTCGTCAGACATTATTATTCCCAAATCCTTTACTTGTTGCTTTCCTACTATGGGCAGATTTGATTGCGTACCTGAGTACCTGGAATTTATCGCTGTTAAACATCATGTTATTTTATGCTGCCCAGTCGAAAACTTTATTAATATCTGATTGTAGTTTTTTTATGTCTTCAACAGAAGACATTGTAATTTTCATGCTGATTTTTGTGTCATCTGCAAAGGATGACACGAAGCTGTGCCTTGTATTTGAGTCTATATTTAGATATGAGAATAAGGAACAGCAGTGGTGAAAGGACTGTACCCTGAGGTACAGAGCTTTTATCTGCGCTCGGGTTCGATGTTACATGATTGACTATTACTCTTTGTGTTCTGTTTGACAGAAAACTGAATTTCCAGCGTCCTACTTTACCAGTTATTTCCATTGACCTCATTTTGTGTGCTATCACTCCATAGTCACATTTATCGAAAGCCTTTGTGAAGTCCGTGTATACAACATCTGCATTGTATTTTTCTTCTAATGCCTCTGTGATTTTGTCGTAATGGTCAAGTAGCTGTGAGAGGCATGATCTTCCTGCTCGAAATCAACGTTGGCCTGGGTTGTGGAGGTCATTGGTCTCCATGTTGGCCTGGGTTGTGGAGGTCATTGGTCTCCATGTTGGCCTGGGTTGTGGAGGTCATTGGTCTCCATGTTGGCCTGGGTTGTGAAGGTCATTGGTCTCCATGTTGGCCTGGGTTGTGGAGGTCATTGGTCTCCATGTTGGCCTGGGTTGTGGAGGTCATTGGTCTCCATGTTGGCCTGGGTTGTGGAGGTCATTGGTCTCCATGTTGGCCTGGGTTGTGGAGGTCATTGGTCTCCATGTTGGCCTGGGTTGTGGAGGTCATTGGTCTCCAAGTTGGCCTGGGTTGTGGAGGTCATTGGTCTCCATGTTGGCCTGGGTTGTGGAGGTCATTGGTCTCCATGTTGGCCTGGGTTGTGGAGGTCATTGGTCTCCATGTTGGCCTGGGTTGTGGAGGTCATTGGTCTCCATGTTGGCCTGGGTTGTGGAGGTCATTGGTCTCCATGTTGGCCTGGGTTGTGGAGGTCATTGGTCTCCATGTTGGCCTGGGTTGTGGAGGTCATTGGTCTCCATGTTGGCCTGGGTTGTGGAGGTCATTGGTCTCCATGTTGGCCTGGGTTGTGGAGGTCATTGGTCTCCATGTTGGCCTGGGTTGTGGAGGTCATTGGTCTCCATGTTGGCCTGGGTTGTGGAGGTCATTGGTCTCCATGTTGGCCTGGGTTGTGGAGGTCATTGGTCTCCATGTTGGCCTGGGTTGTGAAGGTCATTGGTCTCCATGTTGGCCTGGGTTGTGAAGGTCATTGGTCTCCATGTTGGCCTGGGTTGTGGAGGTCATTGGTCTCCATGTTGGCCTGGGTTGTGAAGGTCATTGGTCTCCATGTTGGCCTGGGTTGTGGAGGTCATTGGTCTCCATGTTGGCCTGGGTTGTGGAGGTCATTGGTCTCCATGTTGGCCTGGGTTGTGAAGGTCATTGGTCTCCATGTTGGCCTGGGTTGTGGAGGTCATTGGTCTCCATGTTGGCCTGGGTTGTGAAGGTCATTGGTCTCCATGTTGGCCTGGGTTGTGAAGGTCATTGGTCTCCATGTTGGCCTGGGTTGTGAAGGTCATTGGTCTCCATGTTGGCCTGGGTTGTGAAGGTCATTGGTCTCCATGTTGGCCTGGGTTGTGAAGGTCATTGGTCTCCATGTTGGCCTGGGTTGTGAAGGTCATTGGTCTCCATGTTGGCCTGGGTTGCGAAGGTCATTGGTCTCCATGTTGGCCTGGGTTGTGAAGGTCATTGGTCTCCATGTTGGCCTGGGTTGTGAAGGTCATTGGTCTCCATGTTGGCCTGGGTTGTGGAGGTCATTGGTCTCCATGTTGGCCTGGGTTGTGGAGGTCATTGGTCTCCATGTTGGCCTGGGTTGTGGAGGTCATTGGTCTCCATGTTGGCCTGGGTTGTGGAGGTCATTGGTCTCCATGTTGGCCTGGGTTGTGGAGGTCATTGGTCTCCATGTTGGCCTGGGTTGTGGAGGTCATTGGTCTCCATGTTGGCCTGGGTTGTGGAGGTCATTGGTCTCCATGTTGGCCTGGGTTGTGGAGGTCATTGGTCTCCATGTTGGCCTGGGTTGTAGGTCATTGGTCTCCATGTTGGCCTGGGTTGTGGAGGTCATTGGTCTCCATGTTGGCCTGGGTTGTAGGTCATTGGTCTCCATGTTGGCCTGGGTTGTGGAGGTCATTGGTCTCCATGTTGGCCTGGGTTGTGGAGGTCATTGGTCTCCATGTTGGCCTGGGTTGTGGAGGTCATTGGTCTCCATGTTGGCCTGGGTTGTGGAGGTCATTGGTCTCCATGTTGGCCTGGGTTGTAGGTCATTGGTCTCCATGTTGGCCTGGGTTGTGGAGGTCATTGGTCTCCATGTTGGCCTGGGTTGTAGGTCATTGGTCTCCATGTTGGCCTGGGTTGTGGAGGTCATTGGTCTCCATGTTGGCCTGGGTTGTGGAGGTCATTGGTCTCCATGTTGGCCTGGGTTGTGGAGGTCATTGGTCTCCATGTTGGCCTGGGTTGTGGAGGTCATTGGTCTCCATGTTGGCCTGGGTTGTAGGTCATTGGTCTCCATGTTGGCCTGGGTTGTGGAGGTCATTGGTCTCCATGTTGGCCTGGGTTGTGGAGGTCATTGGTCTCCATGTTGGCCTGGGTTGTGGAGGTCATTGGTCTCCATGTTGGCCTGGGTTGTGGAGGTCATTGGTCTCCATGTTGGCCTGGGTTGTGGAGGTCATTGGTCTCCATGTTGGCCTGGGTTGTAGGTCATTGGTCTCCATGTTGGCCTGGGTTGTGGAGGTCATTGGTCTCCATGTTGGCCTGGGTTGTGGAGGTCATTGGTCTCCATGTTGGCCTGGGTTGTGGAGGTCATTGGTCTCCATGTTGGCCTGGGTTGTAGGTCATTGGTCTCCATGTTGGCCTGGGTTGTGGAGGTCATTGGTCTCCATGTTGGCCTGGGTTGTGGAGGTCATTGGTCTCCATGTTGGCCTGGGTTGTAGGTCATTGGTCTCCATGTTGGCCTGGGTTGTGGAGGTCATTGGTCTCCATGTTGGCCTGGGTTGTGGAGGTCATTGGTCTCCATGTTGGCCTGGGTTGTGGAGGTCATTGGTCTCCATGTTGGCCTGGGTTGTGGAGGTCATTGGTCTCCATGTTGGCCTGGGTTGTGGAGGTCATTGGTCTCCATGTTGGCCTGGGTTGTGGAGGTCATTGGTCTCCATGTTGGCCTGGGTTGTGGAGGTCATTGGTCTCCATGAAACTAGTGACCTGACTCCTGATCACTCACTCAAATACTTTTATTATGTGGGACGTTAGGGCAACTGGTCTATAATTCTTTGCCAATGCTTTGCTCCCTCCCTTGTGTAGAGAGGCAATGTCTGCTACTTTAAGCACATCTGGTATCTCCCCCGTGTCTAAGCTCTTCCTCCACACTATACTGAGTACCTGTGCTACTGGCACTTCACATTTCTTTATAAAAATTGAGTCCACGGGTCCATGAGTCTGGACCCGGGGCTGACTGCATGGGCATATTGTCAATTTCTCTCTCAAAATCTGTCACGCTCGTGTTGATATCAGTTATATTTACAAGGGTTTGGATATCACGCATAAAGAAATTGTGCGGATCTTCCACTTTCATGCTGTTTATAGGAGTGCTAAACATGTCCTCATACTGCTTGTTTAGGTAAGCTGTTACTTCCTACTTCTCATAATACTTACTACCAGGGAAGATGAGGGGAGGGTTGAGTCCGGCCCAAGACCACCATACACCCAGCACAAGACTATCCATTTACGATAGTCGTCTAATTCAGGTCCTCCCCACATCAAGAGTCATTTCTATCCACCCTACAAACGTGCTTGGCGGTCCACAGAATATTTAACTTGTGTGGGAATGTGCGACCTGCACAATTTTGGTATAATTTCAGTTTTTTGGGAATTAATGGGGGAAGAGCCTAGTCTGGTAATCCCAAATGTGGCGACCATGTCCTGGGCGCGTGAGGCAGATTCCCGCCTAGAGTAGTGACGTTGAGATCCCCGGATGCGCAGATATACGTGATTGGTGGAAGGTGCAAGGCTGCAACCTATCAACAGGTAACCTGAGGTCACGTGACTGGCAAGCCGAGCTGCGGTTCACTGGTTCCGAAAACGTCAGTGTTGCTCCAGACACTGGAGGGAGCGGACGTACACGATGGTGCTCCAACATATTGACATAATTTACAGACGTACTATCAAGTTGAGGTAATTCAAGGAGACAACAGATCTCTGAATGACCGGTGGGCTTTCGGAGAAGGTAATTACGTCGGAAGAGGTTGTGCGGGAGGACCTGCTGAGGGTCGTTGCACAGCCTGGCTAAGTGACCAAAGACTTCATCATCGGGTGGAAGGAGGCAGTGGCCGGTGTAGTGTCACCCTCAAAGTCGAGGAGACAGTCCGAGGTCAGTGGAGGTGTCGGTGCAGCCCGTCGTCCTCCAACCCATCCTCCGAACTGACAGTACGGTTTAATACTAAGTGTAATAAGTACAATTTCTGACTGCTAGGAATAGTACATAATTACACTTATTTGTGCCATTACATTTATCTCCCCATATTCGGAGGATGGGCTGCCTCCTAAGGTTTCTCAACGTCAAGAAACATTCAAGCTAAAGTGCCCTTATCCTAACCTACCAGAGGACCCAAAACAGAAAACGGGACAGTACGTCAATTTTGCGAGCCACTACCATTTTCTACTATGACCATTTTTGACCTCAGGTAAAGTATACGTCAAAATGCGACGATCTATTGGGTAGACGTGGGGTTAGTCGGTGACTTAGTGACCAGTGACCTTATGCACCGTTGGTCAGTAGAAGCGTGACTAGTGATGTGCAGTGAAGGAGAGCGAGGCGATCAGTGACAATTTTCACTGCGGGTCAGTGGAGAACAGTGACCAAGAGTATTATTCACCCACGTGAGTGGGCGGTGGATAATGCAGAAGTTTACCTTTTGGGCAGTGTAGCAGCAGAGACTGCAAGAACTATGCGTCGGCTAGCAAGCAGTGAGAGTGACTGGTCAACCTGTCCTCTTAAAAAGAACGTCGCTTTTGGCCATTTGCCTGTATGGCCGAATTTGGACGTAATTTGAAATTGAAAAAAAAATGAAAATAAATTTGGGATTTTTTTTTCAACAACAGTAAGTTAAGGGTCCTCTGATAGGTTAGGTGGGCAGGAAATTCTCATAAAGTTTCAAAACGTTATGAAAAACGTTAATTTAAAGTGTCCTCTCATAACCTCTGCGCGTACGCCGGACGACTCAAATAGAAAACGGAACAGAACGTCACTTTTGTGAGTCGATTTCATTTCAAATTACGTCCAAATTTGGCCATAGTGCGCATACGAGCCAAAAGTGACGTTATTTTTAAGAGGACGGGTTGGACTGAGTGCCGAGTTGTGTGGCCAATTGGTGTGGGGGGCAACTATCCATAGCTACGCGAGGACTCGTTGGTGACAAGAACAACACAATCTGCACAACCTGGTACTACTACCTTGGGGAGCTGGTCCGGAAGACCCTGGAGCTCCGAGGGTACCTGCCGGTGTGGTACAGTGGAGCACCGCTGCGGTACCTCCAGTAGGGAGTCAGTGGCAGTGTGCATGTCTAACACGACAGACAGCCAGCCTGGAGCTGCATCATCACGGACGACGCCTGTATGGAGAAAGGTAACGAGTCGAGTACCTCAAGGGTCGGTATTGGGCCCATTCTGTTACTAGGGTCGGTACTAGGGCCAGTGTAAACGACCTAACGAGAAGGATCAGCACTGAAGACTAATGCAAGATGAAGCATTCTCCAGAGATGATCTTAGAAATGGCCTCTGGACTTTAACCCTGACAAATGAAAGTTATGAGGATAAGGATTAAGAAAGCCTCAAATACAGCATAGAATAAATATAAGGCAAAGTACCACATTTGAAAAAGAGAAAGACCAAGGAGTGGGTATAACTGGAGATCTATCACCAAAGCCGCACATCAGCACAATAACGAGGACAGAATATACCATGCTGGCCAACGTCCGGTTATACTTAAGTAACATGGGCAAGGGTCCCTTCCCAGCACATCCTGTTTGCGACCCATTCTTGAGTATGCTGCCCCAGCATACAACCCCCTAAAGAGACACAAAACAAAATTAGAAAAGGTTCAGAGACCTTTTATTTTCAACAAGGCTCGTTCCTGAGCTAAGAGGCCTGAGCTGTCAAGAAAGACTAAGGGAACTGGACCTCACCCTACTGGAGAAAAGGAAGAAAAGGGCAGACATGATCACCACATACAAAATACTAAGGGAAATTGACAAACTAGTCAGAAAAGCAATTTTCAAAGTTAGGAACATTAAACCTCAAAGATATAATAGGAAACTGGAGACAGAACTGAAACACACCTAAGAGTTGCAAATAAATGAAACGGATTAGAAAACGAACCAGTTGAGAACGATTCCATGCACCATTTTCTGTAAATACAAGTACAAGCGAGGGAGCCGGTGGCTGAGCAGACAGAACACTGGACGCGTGATCCTGTGCTCCCGGGTTCGATCCCAGGCGCCGGCGAGAAACGACAAGCAGTTTCTTTCAACCTGATGCCCCTGTTACCTAGCAGTAAATAGGTACCTGGCAGTTAGTCAGCTGTCACGGGCTGCTTTCTGGGGGGTGGAGGCCTGGTCGAGGACCGGGCCGCGGGGACACTAAAGCCCTGAAATCATCTCAAGATAACCTCAAGATACAAGAATATAAAAAAAAGGTGACTGAACTACTGATCGTATGAAGGCGGGGCTTGAGAGCTGACGCTCGACCCAGCAAGCACAAAAGGGTGAGTACATGCAGGTGAGTACACACACACGACAGACAGACAGAGGACAGCTGATTAATGCACTATTTGCTTGGCCCGGCGGACACACATCACTCATTGCTCACACAACAACACAATCACGTGCTTTCCGGGCTCCCTCCCGGCTCTACGCGCTCCCTCCCGGCTCTACGCGCTCCCTCGCGGCTCTACGCGCTCCCTCGCGGCTCTACGCGCTCCCTCGCGGCTCTACGCGCTCCCTCCCGGCTCTACGCGCTCCCTCGCGGCTCTACGCGCTCCCTCGCGGCTCTACGCGCTCCCTCGCGGCTCAACGCGCTCCCTCGCGGCTCTACGCGCTCCCTCGCGGCTCTACGCGCTCCCTCCCGGCTCTACGCGCTCCCTCCCGGCTCTACGCGCTCCCTCGCGGCTCTACGCGCTCCCTCGCGGCTCTACGCGCTCCCTCGCGGCTCTACGCGCTCCCTCGCGGCTCTACGCGCTCCCTCGCGGCTCTACGCGCTCCCTCGCGGCTCTACGCGCTCCCTCGCGGCTCTACGCGCTCCCTCGCGGCTCTACGCGCTCCCTCGCGGCTCTACGCGCTCCCTCGCGGCTCTACGCGCTCCCTCGCGGCTCTACGCGCTCCCTCGCGGCTCTACGCGCTCCCTCGCCGCTCTACGCGCTCCCTCGCCGCTCTACGCGCTCCCTCACGGCTCTACGCGCTCCCTCACGGCTCTACGCGCTCCCTCAGAGTGGCAAACCTTTGACCCTTTTCCAGTTCAGTCTTATCCTTGACTGGATATGGACTCCATGCTGGAGCTGCATACTCCAGGATTGGCCTGACATATGTGGTATATAATGTTCTGAATGATTCCTTACACAAGTTTCTGAATGCCGTTCTTCTATTGGCCAGCCTGGCATATGCCGCTGATGTTATACTCTTGATATGGACTGCAGGGGACAGGTCTGGCGTGATATCAACCCCCAGTCTTTCTCTCTGACTCTTGAATCATTTCATCTCCCAAATGATACCTTGTATCTGGTCTCCTGCTCCCTACACCTATCTTCATTACATTACATTTGTTTGGATTAAACTCTAACAACCATTTGTTGGACCATTCCTGCAGCTTGTTCAGGACTTCTTGAAGCCTCAAGCTGTCTTCCACTGTCTTAATCCTTCTCATAATTTTGGCGCCGTCAGCAAACATTGAGAGGAATGAGTCTATACCCTCCGGGAGATCATTTACGCATATCAGAAAAAGGATAGGTCCGGGTACAGAGCCCTGAGGGACTCCACTGGTGACTTCACGCCAATCTGAGGTCTCACCTCTCTTGAGGTTATCTTGAGGTTATCTTGAGACGATTTCGGGGCTTTTTAGTGTCCCCGCGGCCCGGTCCTCGACCAGGCCTCCACCCCAAGGAAGCAGCCCGTGACAGCTGACTAACACCCAGGTACCTATTTTACTGCTAGGTAACAGGGGCATAGAATGAAAGAAACTCTGCCCATTGTTTCTTGCCGGCGCCTGGAATCGAACCCAGGACCACAGGATCACAAGTCCAGCGTGCTGTCAGCTCGGCTGACCGGCTCCCTCACTGTAACTCTCTGCTTCCTATTGCTTAGGTACTCCCTTATCCATTGGAGCGCCCTATCAGTTACTCCTGCCTGTTTCTCCAGCTTATGCATCAGCCTCTTATAGGGTACTGTGTCAAAGGCTTTCCGACAGTCCAAAAAAATGCAGTCCGCCCATCCTTCTCTTTCTTGCTTAATCTTTGTCACCTGATCGTAGAATTCTATTAAGCCTGTGTACCACAGGATTTAATAGAATCCTGTGGTACAAATTTACCCTCCCTGAACCCATGTTGATGGGTTGTCACGAAGTCCTTTCTCTCCAGATGTGTTACTAGGTTTTTTCTCACGATCTTCTCCATCACCTTGCATGGTATCAAGGACACTGGCCTGTAGTTCAGTGCCTCTTGTCTGTCACCCTTTTTGTACATTGGGACTACATTAGCCGCCTTCCATATTTCTGGTAGGTCTCCCGTTTCCAGTGACCTACTATACACTATGGAGAGTGGCAAACAAAGTGCTCCTGCACACTCTTTCAATACCCATGGTGAGATTCCGTCCGGCCCAACAGCCTTTCTCACGTCCAGCTCCAATAGGTGCGTCTTGACCTCACCTCTTGTAATTTCGAACCCTTCCAAGGTCGCCTGGTTTGCTGCCACCTCTCCTAGCGCCGTGACCTCTCCTTGTTCTATTGTAAAGTCCTCCTGGACCCTCTTGTTGAGTTCTTCACACACCTCTTTGTCATTCTCTGTGTACCTGTCCTCACCCGTTCTAAGTTTCATCACCTGTTCCTTCACTGTTTTCCTCCTGATGTGACTGTGTAGTAGCTTTGGTTCGGTCTTGGCTTTATTAGCTATATCATTTTCATACCTTTTTTCAGCTGCTCTTCTCACACTGACATACTCGTTCCTGGTTCTCTGGTATCTCTATCTAATTTCTGGTGTTCTGTTATTTCGGAAGTTCCTCCATGCCCTTTTGTTCAGTTCCTTTGCTTTCATACATGCCCTATTAAACCATGGATTCTTCTTTTGCTTCTCAGTTTTTTCCTCTCGGGCTGGGACAAACCTGCTTACAGCCTTCCGACACTTTTGGGTGACATAGTCCATCATGTCTTGTTCAAGTGTTCCATCATCACTTGGTTCTGAGTTCTGTGTTCCATTGTATATCCCTTAGGAATTTACTTATCTCCTCATAGTTTCCCTTTCGGTACGCCAGCCCTTTGTTTCCCCAGATCTATTTTGGGGGAGATAATTCCTAGCTGAACCAGGTACTCAAAGTTCAATACACTGCGATCACTCATTCCCAAGGGTGCTTCCATCTTAACTTCCCTTATATCCGACTCATTTAGGGTAAATATCAGATCAAGCAAGGCTGATTCGTCCTCTCCTCTCATTCTTGTCGGTCCCTTGATGTGTTGACTTAGAAAGTGTCTTGTTGCCACATCCAGCAAGAAACTGTGCCTTCAGGAAAGAGCATTAGCTCCTGGATCCCGTCTTTCTAACCTCTGGTTGTTTACAGCAATGACGCCTGTCCCATTTCCCTGTCACATCTAGTTTTAAAATTATGAATAGAGGTTTCCACAACCTGCTCCTTAAGTGCATTCCATTTTCCCACTACTCTCACGCTAAAAGAGAACTTCCTAACATCTCTGTGACTCGTCTGAGTTTCCACCTTCCACCCATGTCCCCTCGTTCTGTTACTCTTCCGTGTGAACATTTCATCTATGTCCACTCTGTTAAAGGGGGAGGGAGGAGGTTGGGGCACGGGGGAGGTTGGGGGAGGGGGAGGGTAGTGGGAGGGAGGAGGGGAAGGGGGGGGACTCACCTGATCACCTGCGGCAGGGGACGAGGTCAGAGCGGGTCGTTGACACTCACCTGAAAGACAAAGGAAAACAAAGATCAGAATTTTCTCTCTCTCTCTCTCTCTCTCTCTCTCTCTCTCTCTCTCTCTCTCTCTCTCTCTCTCTCTCTCTCTCTCTCTCTCACTTACCTCTCCCCCTCTCCCTGCCTATCTCTCCCCCATTCCTCTCCCTTTCTCCATACCTCCCATCTATCATGAAACACACGAACCCCCCCCCCCACCACAAATTAAACAAGACATATAACAATGTATAACAGGAACGTCTATCACACACATCTGTATTAACTTATCTACATCACCAGAATGTATATTATGTCAGTTTGATCTCAGACTGTATACATCTCTATGTCTCTACCTCATAATACATGTATACACATGCATATGTAGACCGTACTATGTATGTGGTGTAGGGTGCCTATACATGACACCCTCGTACACAACACAGGGCCATCCATGCCCCAGTGTGGGTACGGGCTCCTGGGTCAGGGGTCTGGGTACGGGCTCCTGGGTCAGGGGACTGGGTACGGGCTCCTGGGTCAGGGGTCTGGGTACGGGCTCCTGGGTCAGGGGACTGGGTACCGGCTCCTGGGTCAGGGGACTGGGTACGGGCTCCTGGGTCAGGGGTCTGGGTACGGGCTCCTGGGTCAGGGGACTGGGTACGGGCTCCTGGGTCAGGGGACTGGGTACGGGCTCCTGGGTCAGGGGACTGGGTACGGGCTCCTGGGTCAGGGGACTGGGTACGGGCTCCTGGGTCAGGGGACTGGGTACGGGCTCCTGGGTCAGGGGACTGGGTACGGGCTCCTGGGTCAGGGGACTGGGTACCGGCTCCTGGGTCAGGGGACTGGGTACCGGCTCCTGGGTCAGGGGACTGGGTACGGGCTCCGATGTACAAGAACCGGGTAAGGCGCGCACCACACAAATACACACCAGGGGCCAGATTCACGAAGCACTTACGCAAGCACTTACGAACGTGTACATCTTTCCTCAATCTTTGACGGCTTTGGTTACATTTATTAAACAGTTTACAAGCATGAAAACTTGCCAATCAACTGTTGTTATTGTTATAAACAGCCTCCTGGTGCTTCGGAGCTCATTAACTGTTTAATAATTGTAAACAAAGCCGTCAAAGATTGAGAAAAGATGTATAGGTTCGTAAGTGCTTGCGTAACTGCTTCGTGAATCTGGCCTCAGTCACTCATAAGTATTCTTTTTAAGGTACTTGAGAGACTTGGTACCTGGGAAACTTGTGGCGCATTTAGAAACAAACTTTCCTTGTCTTTGATGCTTGAGATTAGTGAAGGATAATGGTGTCTAAAGTAAGATATCACCAGCACCCTCAACACAGGATAACCTGCACGCTCCAGGTCCTCCTCGACTCTCAGCAGCAGGTGGAGGAGGACCTCGGCTCCCACTCACACTAACTAAATTCTGAAGAAATTTAGAGTAACATAAAATATTTGAATGAATACACGAGTAACTATCAGGTAGGAAGCCGAGGCTCACAGTGAAGGCCACCACCAGGGTGCCACATGTGGCAGGTGAGGGCCACCTGCCTCATGTGGCACCCTACACACACACACACACAACACACACACACACACACACACACACACACACACACACACACACACAAGGAGGTCTTCTGTTCGCGCCCCTGTTCCAGGAGGTCTTCACAATAGAACAAGGTGAGGTCACTGTGCTAGGAGAAAGGGAAGTGAACCAGGCAGCCTTGGAAGGGTTCGAAATTACGAGAGAGGAGGTCAAGAGACACCAGCTGGATTTGGATGTTAGAAAGGCTGTTGGTCCAGACGAAATCTCACCATGGGTACTGAAAGAGTGTGTAGAGGCACTTTGCTTGCCACTCTCCATAGTGTATAGTAGGTCACTGGAGACGGGAGACCTACCAGAAATATGGAAGACGGGGAATGTGGTCCCAATATACAAAAAGGGTGACAGACCAGAGGCACTGAACTACAGGCCAGTGTCCTTGACTTGCATACTATGCATGGTGATGGAGAAAATTGTGAGAAAAAACCTAGTAACACATCTGGAGAGAAGGGACTTCGTGACAAATCGCCAACATGGGTTCAGGGAGGGTAAATCTTGCCTTACTGGCTTAATAGGATTCTACGACCAGGTGACAAAGAATTAAGCAAGAAAGAGAAGGATGGGCCGACTGCATTTTTTTGGATTGTCGGAAAGACTTTGACACAGTACCAGATAAGAGGCTGGTACATAAGCTGGAGAAACAGGCTGGAGTAACTGGTAGGGCGCTCCAGTGGATAAGGGAGTACCTAAGCAATAGGAAGCAGAGAGTTACAGTGAGGAGTGAGACCTCAGATTGGCGTGAAGTCACCAGTGGAGTCCCACAGGGCTCTGTACTCGGACCTATCCTGTTTCTGATATATGTAAGTGATCTCCCGGAGGGTATAGACTCATTCCTCTCAATGTTTGCTGACGACGCCAAAATTATGAGGAGGATTAAGACAGAGGAGGACTGCTTGAGGCTTCAAGAAGACCTAGACAAACTGAAGGAATGGTCGAACAAATGGTTGTTAGAGTTTAACCCAAGCAAATGTAATGTAATGAAGATAGGTGTAGGGAGCAGGAGGTCAGATACAAGATATCACCTGGGAGATGAAATTCTTCAAGAGTCAGAGAGAGAAAAAGACTTGGGGTGGATATCACGCCAGACCTGTCTCCTGCAGCACATATCAAGAGGATAACATCAGCGGCCTATGCCAGGCTGGCCAACATAAGAACGGCATTCAAAAACTTATGTAAAGAATCATTCAGAACTTTGTATACCACATATGTCAGGCCAATCCTGGAGTATGCAGCCCCAGCATGGAGTCCATATCTAGTTAAGGATAAGACTAAACTGGAAAAGGTTCAAAGGTTTGCCACCAGACTAGTACCCGAGCTGAGAGGTATGAGCTACGAGGAGAGACTACGGGAATTAAACCGTAGACACTTCGCTGGAAGACAAAAGAGTTCAGAGTGGTTGACAAATGGAATGCATTAGGAAGTGATGTGGTGGAGGCTGACTCCATACACAGTTTCAAGTGCAGATATGATAGAGCCCAATAGGCTCAGGAACCTGTACACCTGTTGATTGACGGTTGAGAGGCGGGACCAAAGAATCAGAGCTCAACCTCCGCAAGCACAACTAGGTGAGTACAACTAGGTGAGTACACACACCTTGACTATCACACACACCTTCACTATTACACACACACCTTGACTATCTCACACACCTTCACTATTACACACCTGTCAAGGAACCCCCAGGAATGAGGGAGAAACGATGAACCAGCGAGACTCGACCTAGTCTTTACTCTGAATGAGTCCGACATAAGGAAAATTGACTTCGAGGCCCCAGTAGGAATGAGCCATCACAGTGTACTGACTTTTGAGTATCTGGTCGAAGAAAGAGAATTGAAAACAAAAGACTAGCATTCTGTAGGGGAAACTATAAGGGGATAAGAAAATTCTTAATGGATAATTGTAGGCATCCTTGAGTCTCGGGAGACTATAGAGTTGCGCCCTGGTTGTCAATCCTGGAGCAGCGTCTGGTGTGACTGATGAGGCCAATCCGAGAGTGGCAGTCCATCCCACACCGAGCACAAACGAAGTCTGATTCTGGTTTGTCTTCCTGGCTACCGGCTTTCCTTCTCTGTCTCTTTGCCTCCGATTGCTTGGCAAGTGACTCCTCGAACTTGGAGAGTCCTCTCTGTATAGACTGCCTCCAGGCTGAACGGTCTGTGGCCAGTGTTTCCCTCGTAGCAAGATCGACGTCCATGGCTTTCAGGTTCCTTATGCATACGTCTTTGTACCGTAGCTGGGGCTTGCCTGTTGAACGCTTTTCCTGCATCAGCTCTCCATACAGGAGATCCTTGGGTACCTGCCGTCGCCCATTCACACCACGTGCCCAAGACAGCGCATTCGCCTCTGCTTCAGCATTGTGTACATGCTGGTGATTATAGCTCTCCCCTGGGCGCTGTTGTTTGTTACCTTATTCTGCCAGGTGATGTCCAAGATATGTCAGAGGCAGCACACGTGGTAGGCATTCAGCTGTCTTTATTGACGAGTGTGGAGTGTCCAAGACTCACTGCCATATAGGAGTGCTCAGGACACAGGCTCTGTAAACCTGAATCTTTGTATACTCAGTTAGCCTATTTTTGGCCAACACTCTCTTTGTCAGTCTGGACATAGTAGTAGATGCCTTACTGATGCGTTTTTTTAGCTCCGTATCAAGAGAGAGGGAGTCAGAGATTGTGGAGCCCAGGTACACGAAGTCGGGAACGACTTCCAGTTTGTAATCAGAGATGCCGATGTCTGGTGGCGAGTCCACTCTGTGTCCCATGACCTGTGTTTTCTTTAGGCTAATGGTGAGTCCAAAAGGCTCACAGGCTTCGCTAAAGCAGGTCATGAGCCGTTAGAGGTCTTTGGCTGAGTGGGCAGTGACTGCTGCGTCGTCGGCAAAAAAGAAGTCGCGCAGACTCCTCAGCTGAACCTTCGTCTTGGCTCTCAGCCTGGCGAGGTTAAAGAGCTTCCCATCCGACCTGACCCGGAGGTAGATGCCTTCCGTGGCAGATCCGAAGGCGTGATGCAGCATAACTGTTAAGAAAATCCCGAATAGGGTTGGAACCCGGGCCCCAGCTTGCTTTACTCCACTTCGGATGTCGAAGGTGTCTGATGTTAGGCCATCAAAGACCACGGTGCCCTTCATGTTCTTGTGAAAAGATCTGATGATGCTGAGGAGCCTGGGTGGGCATCTGATCTTGGGGATGATCTTGAACAGGCCATCCCTGCTGACGAGGTCGAAGGCCTTCGTCAGATCTATGAAGGCTACAAAGAGTGGCTGCTTCTGTTCCCTGCATTTCTCCTGCAGTTGTCTGAGGGAAAAGACCATGTCGATGGTGGACCTGTTAGCTCTGAATCCACACTGAGATTCTGGATAGATTCTCTCTGCAAGTACTTGGAGGGAAAAGAGGTGTTGTGCGCGCTCCATTAAAATCTTAGAATTTTACCGGGATTTCTTAGGATTACAGCCATGGATTACTGTTTACAGACATCACAAAGTGCATAGTGACCCTTTGGAAAGTTGAATAGTCATTAACAATGGAACTTTGTGTTAAATAGAGAATAAAAGAGGGACCACGTGGGGAGCCAGTGCCACGAGGCTCTGTGTACATGCGTTTAGTCGGTATATGAAATATAGTGAACAGTGATACGTGGAACAGTGAAGTGGAATAGGTAACACAACACACATATAAGCTGGAAGTGTAAGAGAATCGTGCATAAAATATTAGAAATATAGAACATTAGAAATATAGAATAGTGGCAAGAGACGGCATCACGCACGGCTGTGTTTACACCAGCCACGAGGCCTACCCCAGGGTATGGCAAGTCCCTCACTGATAATATACCGACAATATATAGCGTAATATGGAAATGTGGATCGAGGAATAAGTAATAGAGTGAGTGCATACCAATGTAAGCCGGAAATTAGGCAGAAAATGCCTTGTAATAATACAAGCAAATAATAAATCAGTGTTATAAAACAAGTAACTGGAAACTGGTGGCATCCATCCAGGGACGACAATGGTCAACTGGACACCACACTTGGACTATCCTTTCTACCATACTCTAAGTACCTGACCATAAAGTTTGAACAAATGAACAAACATAATATCACAAATATACAGTATACATATAATATATAAATATTTAATATAATACTATAAATAGTAAAATTACTTAAGTAACAAGGGATTCATACAGTGAAGCACAAATACAATACATCAGACAATGGAGGTGTGGGGCAAGTGTTTAGTAGCATTTGGAAGACGTATTATAGGCGTCAAGTGTTGCGTCTATAATGCAACATTCCACCTGGGCTGTGCAGAATTATCTACAGCATGCACAAACAGCCAAGGATTATACTGGGTGTGCAAAAATGACAGGTTAATATGGGAAAACATAACGCAACTGATGAATGCCATACCCGTTACACAGAGATCATCATTCACAGACAAGCTACCAGCGATATATGTGGTCCGTGAAAAGCCAACACTGGATAACGACCAAGACTCAGGAGCAGGTAGTTTAGAGAACCGCAGCAGTAGTGTGGAGGAAGAGGGTATTGTGGTACACAACAACAGCAATATTACAGAGCCAGGTAATATAAACAATGAGAGCAACAGTGAGACAGAGTGCATAAATGAAGGAATTGGCACGAAAAACGGAGATGGCTCCAATAAATAGGCGGTCAAGACAGACACAAGTATAAATATCCTGAAAAAATGTTAAAACTGCAAATATTTGCAAATTCTATGCACAAGGAATATGCAAATATGGGAAATTAGGTGCAAAATGCACTTTTCTGCATCCTCGAAAATGCAGGAACATGTTGGCGAGGGGTACATGCCGTTTTGGAATGTAGATACTTCCACCCTAAATTGTGTAAATTCTCAATTGGGGACAGAAAACTGTTACAATCTTCAGTGTCAGGAATTCCACATGAGAGGTACACAGCGTTATAGACGGGAAGATCAATATGACACTACTGGAAATTTTTTAGAGGAAGGCAGAAACAGAATAGAACATAAAAGAGAGAGAAACAGTCAGATAGAACCACTACAGGATTACTGAGGGGGAGGGAGATACCCACAAGACTGGAATACAAATTATCAACAAGTACACAGGTACTACACCACACAACAACTGCACTACTACCAAAACTGGACGAACCATTACCAAAACAACACACCCTGGACCTGGGTGGAGAGGGGGGGGGGAGAACTACCAAAGCCCAACAGAAGTGACACGCAATATGGCAAGTCATTCATATTTACAAACATACAAGGCCTAAAATCAAAATCAAGAAATAAAGTTAAGTTCATAAATGGCCTCCTAATAGAATCGAACTCGATATTTGGTGCATTTACAGAAACCCACACAAAAGACCACATGGATAGTGAAATCTGGATCCCAAATTATGATGTATATAGATGTGACAGAGTAATTAGGTCAAGTGGAGGAGTAGGTCTGTATATTAAAGAGGAGCTGGCATGCACAGAGCTCCTGAACTCGACCAATGAGGTGGTAGAGGTACTTGGAATCAAGGTAGAAAATATAAATCTAATTATTATTCTAATATACAAACCGCCAGATACAACAGTTGAGGAATTCACTGAACAGATCCACAAAATAGAGAATATCCTTGATAACCTATCAAACCCAGTACCAGATATTATCTTCCTTGGAGACTTCAATCTACCCAGTTTACAATGGAGAATAGTAAACAATAACATTATAGCAGGAAATCAACCTGGAAATAACCAACCACAGGTCAGAGAGCTACTGAGATTCTGTGACAAATTCTCACTCAGTCAGCAGATTACAGAACCAACTAGGAACGAAAACACGCTGGACCTGATATTCACGAACAATGAGGAGCTAATCAGAGGCATTACACTCTCAGACACTACGTACTCGGACCACAAGCTAATTGAAGTGCAAACTAACATTAATAACGGTAGTAGGCCCAAGAGAAACAACAAGCGAGAAGGGTTATTTAATAAATTAAATTTTAATAATAAAAGGATAGACTGGGAGAAAATAAACAGGGAACTTACAAACATTCAATGGGAAAATGTTCTAAGTAATAAAAATCCTACACAAGGAATAGAAGAACTGACTTCTGAAGCATATGAAGTCTGTCGAAAGAGAACGCAGACGACACTACAAAAGAAGAAAAAAGTTAACGGAAATGCTTAAGCAGACACGACTTTCCATACAAAAAAGGAATAATTTAAACAGGGAGATTGAAGAAATGAACAGAGACTGAAGCATTCATATCAGACTGAAGAAAGGCAACTAGAACAGAAAGAAATTCAAAAAAATAAAGAAAACCCCAAAATATTACTTCACATGTGCTAAATCAAAAGCAAAAACCACGGCCAGTATCAGTGTCAGAGTAGTTAAGAGGTGGAATACATTAGGCAGTGATGTGGTGGAGGCTGACTCCATACACAGTTTACAATGTAGATATGATAGAGTCCAGTAGGCTCAGGAACCTGTACACCTGAACTCCTCAGGCTCAGACACAGGCAACCAGAATACTCCTCTGGCTCAAATCATATCCTCGTTGAGAGGCACATTGCCTCTCAATCTGAGGATATTTAGGCGCTTGGTTACTTTGATACCGTATGGACGTCAGGGGGTTGGATCCTGAGGCTCATATTTGAAATAAGCAGTCTGTGTTCTGTCCAGCCATCTGTGCCACAGATATCCTGTCTGTCTTTCCTACAGACTCGGAACTTTATGCTATTCTCTATGCTCTTCGTCTCCTGCTTTCTCGTTGTCAGTCTTCCTTTGTGGTTGTTGTTGACTCTCGTAGTGCCCTCATGGCTCTCGGGTGCTTTAATCCGGTTCATCCAGTAGTTGTCGAGATCCAGCATTGGCTGTTTCTCGTTCACAGTAAATTTAAGTCGGTTGAGTTTTGTTGGGTTCCCAGCCATATTGGCGTGTCTTTAAATGAGCGTGCGGATGCTGCCGCTAAGGAAGCTGTCCGCTCTTGTCCCATCTCTCGTAAAGGCATTCCGTATTCCGACTTTTACCCGGTTATCCATTCCTCAGTCCTTACCCGTTGGCAGGCTTCTTGGTTGTCTGTTACTGGTAACAAGCTACGTACTCTTAAATGTTGTGTTTCCTCGTGGCCGTCCTCCTTCCACCGTAACCGGCGGTGGGAAACAGCTCTGGCGAGGTTGCGTATTGGCCATACTCGCTTAACCCATGGTCACTTGATGGAGCGCCGCCCTGCTCCTTATTGTCCTAGTTGCATTGTCCCTCTTATGGTCGTGCATGTCCTTCTTGAATGTCCTGACTTCCAGGACAAGCGTGTGTCTTGCTTTCCGACCGCCCCTCGCGGTCACCTGTCCCTCGATAGAATTCTTGGTGACTCGGATACTTTTGATATCGTTCGCCTTATGCGTTTTTGTTCTCGTATTGGCATCCTTGGTGATATTTAGCGCCCTCTGATTATTTTGCGTATTTGATGGTGCTACATAGCCTTCCCGGTTTGGTGCCTTCTTTTGATAATTACTTACTTACTTACTTTCCTACAGACTATTATATAGTCAAATAGGTGCCAGTGCTTTGAGTGTGGGTGCATCCAGGGTGTTCTGTTACATTAAGGTAGACAGAGCAGTGTTTCTGATCAGATCATTTACTGCACATGGCCTCAAGAGCAGATGTAGAGTGTTGTTACTGTTACTCGATGCCATTTCCACTGATGACTCCCTCACACGCCACATGGCCAGTGCCACCTCTCACGATGAGGTCGCCAAGAACGACCAGCTTGTCTGTATTAACCTACTGACTTTAACAAGGTTCAACTTATCTGTAAATGTAACAGATAGAAAGTGACTCCGAGTGCCAGAGTTTTTCAGCAGGTGGATGTAACACTCGGTAGACTTATGATGTTGTTGGAGTCCATCTACCAGAGATATTTTGTTGTTGTCTTTGACACTCAACAAATGAGACGCCTCGTCCAGTGGAGAAGACAGTGATAGGGGAAAATTTTTTTAGGTAAATTCAAGCCATAGCAAGTGTATTTTTCATAAGGGTTGGCAACACTTGGTTGACGCCAAGTGTTGCCTGCGGGTGGGTAGCTGTGCTCTCTGTAGCGTAGAGCATTTACTGCATAATTAAGTATTCAAATCTTTACAAATTAAGCGAGGTCTGGTACTCTAATAATTGGGTTCCGTTTGAATATTTCTTTGATGGTTAATAATAATACAGAAGACGCATTTGTTTTCATACACTTCTTGATAATCTGAATTAATTTAGTAATTTAGCCTGGCTTCTCTCTTAGGATTACATTCTGAATCAAAGTTGAAACAACGTGGTGTTTAACATCGTTTATAGTTCAGATATCTATTACCTCCTTTCTCCAGAACACTGTTCTTGACGTATTATGATAGTTAACACATGAGATTAATATGTTTAATGCAAATTATGTGATAAAAGGTAGCTTTTGTTATGGCAACATGAGCTTAATATTCAGAGTTACAAACACCTGCAAATCCAGTAAAAAAAGTTTTGGACAGCTATGAGTCACAAAGACCATATGTTGAATATTTGTATATATAATAGAGGATATTTTCCACAGGAGACACACATGGAAGCACTAAATGTTAAAATGTTAACTGTTGAATGTTAAAATTGGAAATTGATTGAACAACACATATCAATGTAAAATGGAAACAAATAATTCAAAGACATCAATCCTTTGTTTTAGTTCAAGAGGGAATAAATGTAACTTTTTATACACACAAGTTACGTGCAGGAAGAGAGACATTGCATTAACTAGTTGGTAACTAGAGAGACAAGACTTAGGAGCTGAAGCTCAACTCTGCTAGTTCATCCAGGTGAGCACACACACAAGCACGCCAGGTCATGCGTGCCACCAGGTCATGCATGGCATCAATGGCACAAGGTAATGGTTAGCACGTCCAGGGTTCCAGGTCATGCTGGGCACTTGGAGGGCCCATGAGAGAGAGGGCATACCTTGGGGGTCCTCTGGCTGGCCCTCGGCGTTGTAGTAGGCCCAGACCATGAGCTTCTCCAGGATGGAGGAGCCGGAGGAGAGCTCCTCGGAGGAGCCATAGAGGTCCTCATCACACTCCTCCAACAGGGGCTGGTTGAAGTAGAAGCCGTCCTCCTCGCACAGGAGGGAGGAGGAGCCCGGCCCGCCTCCCTCACCCTCAGACAGCACCAGGTTCCGCCGGGCCACCAGGGGAGGTCGGGCCCCATGGAGGCACCGCGTGGGCAGTGAGCGGGTCTTGAGTTCCTCGCCTACCCCACCTACCATCGCTGCTGGGGCAGATGCACCCCGCTCGTGGCTCACGGTCACCGCCATGTCCGGGGCGGTGCTGTGAGGGTCCCGGGGCAGCGACCAGCACCCAGGCCCCGGCACACTTCCAGCCAAGTATCCTGAGGAGCTCACCACTGTGGGCACTGGCTCCCCCACCGCCTGCTGACTGAGGCTGGTGGGGCAGGAGAGGCTGCCTGTGCCCCCCAGGGGCGAGCGGGCTGCTAGGGAGGACAGGAAGGAAGGGGGAGGGAGATCGTCAGGGCCAAAGATGGAGGGCGGGAGCCCGGCAGCACCCACCCGAGGGTTGGGAGGCGGCCGGTACATGGGGACAGGTTGAAAAGGTGGGTAGCGGTAGGGTGGGGGCTGCGGTGCGGCAGGGCGGGGGGCCAGGCCTACCAGAGGGGTGGCGGTCAGGAAGTGAGGCATGGGGCCCTGGGCGAGGCCCGGCAGGGGCTGAGGGGCACATGACAACACAGAGGTGACCGAGCCCTGTGACACTGACTGCCCACTGCTCGTAACCTGTGTCTGCTGCTGCTGCTGGTGGTGGTGCTGCTGATGGTGCTGCTGTTGCTGTTGCTGCTGCTGCTGCTGCTGCTGCTGCTGCTGTTGCTGCTGTTGTGCTGCTGCTGCTGCTGCTGCTGCTGCTGCTGTTGTTGTTGCTGCTGCTGTTGCTGCTGCTGGTGGGTGAGGCGGGTGAGGGAGGGGGCAGGCGAGAGCGTGGGCCTGGGCGGCGCTGCAGGGAGAACAGGTCGAGGGTGAGTATAGGGTGTTGGGGCTGGCAGTGGTGGGCGCGGCGGCTGGTAGAGGCCATCGTCGTCACCGGCGTCGGCAGGCACCATGGTGGCAGTAGTATGGTGGTGGTGGGAGGGGGCGGCACTCTGGCCACGAGGCGCGCAACCACCACTACCTCACCATAACTAACACCCACTCACAACATCTTCACCATCACTACACAATTATCACTAGTAATTAGATTAATATTCCCTGGAAAACAAAACACGAAACATTAGGGTATTCAAGAGCATTATTAGTGGAATATAATCAACAAATAAGAACAATATTATATCAATAAGCATACGATATCAATAGGTCAACGACAAATATATTTGTAACTGGGCTAAACTGCCCAAAGTGATGGGACAAGCTTACTCTCTTCCTATTTCTCCCGTAATGATAAAATTTGCTACTTTGAGCTATCCCTGTGATTTTGAGGTGCACCAACTACCCAATCCGTAGTCTCAAATAACACATTGTCTTCTGATGCTGTAATCCCCAACGGACAATATACAGGGAAGTATGGAAAGTAGCGGCTCACAAACAACCGTTTTCTATGGGTGGGTCAGTTAGGTTAGGTCAGTGATTTGGGTTCCCACGTTATAGGAAGCAGTTGTTTGTTGTGGCAACTCAAGAGGACAGGTTAAACTATCATTATACCGGTGGCGTGATCACTTCAACCCAACAAAAAGCGTGAAGAGGGACGACAGTACAATAGTAATCAAATCTGAAACAATTTGGCTACAACCAACACTCAAAATGTCACCTAGTGATGCAAACACTTCAACACCACCACTTGGGCTGGACCGTAGAGCGACGTACTTGCTTCATGCAAGTCAACGTCCAATCCCGAACCGTCCAAGTGGTTGGGCATCATCCCTTTCCCTTTCCCACCCCCGTTCCATCCCAAATCTTTATCCTGATCCCTTCCAAGTGATATATAGTCTAATGGCTTGGCACTTTCTCCTGATAGTTCCCCTTTCCGTCTATCATTTTAGGCTAAAAGATTATGGACACCGAGTGACATAGAGAGTCACGGAGACGGCAGATGTGAGTATGGGCGTGAAGTAAGTGTGGAGGCCATGAGCCAATCAAGACAATGACAGAGTGATGACGCCACCACTACGGTACTATACAAGCCACTACCAGTGTGTCAGCGATGTATACACCGAGAGGTGTAACCCACTTCTCGGTGTACGTACACTGAGTTTACTTTAGTCCTGGACTATGTTCAGGACTAAAAGTTGACTTGTTGGTTGGTCAGTAAGCTGTTGTTATCACCTAAATAACCTTCCAGAGGTTGAGAGGCGCTAACAGTAAACCAAGCAAGTGTTAGTTACTAGGGTACCTGAAGTTGCAGCTACACCTCTCAGGTCCAGAAGAGACTTTTGACTTCAGCGTTTTGGTGAAGGCTTCTGTGGTCTAGCAGGAAACAACATCAGATGGGAGATGGCCCGTTAAAAACGGATCTCCAGGGAAGATTTGGAAGATCATGAGAAAGCGCACATCAGGGCAGATAAAGAAGTTTGCAAGGGGTTATAGCAACTGCCAGAGCAACACATTCCCCGACCTGACACGCTGTATTTTTATGAAATTTAGAAATAAAAATGTGATGAATTAGTAAAAATTATTAAAGTTGTCTATGCAACAGCCCTGATAGGTTAGGTGGGGCACTTGGGTTCGCACATTTCTAGTTGGCTAAAACAATTGATTTTTTACGTAGATGTGTGTAATTTGTGTGCAAACTTGAACTAGTAAAAAAATAAAACAAATTTGCTGTAGCGCCTTACAAGTGACACATGCAAGGCAAGGCAGGTGGTCGATGCGATGACAAGCCTTGAACTATAAAATCTTACTTAGTGGCAATCGCATTATTTTCCCGAGTGATTTTCTGTGAAACATCTATATCTATAAAAGAAAATAAACGTTTGTCGGAGGTTTGAGGCCAGACACAGGGTTTCACTCAACTTTTCAGAGGAGGTTGAGATAAAGATAGAAATACAGAGATAAACTTTAAGAAATATTGTCATATATAGCAACCCCACCTCTGACTTTCATGAAGTCATGACTGAAATAGAGGTTGAGTTTTCCATAGAGTTGTTTAGGAGTTTTTTTTTAGTGCTTCATAACACTATACTCCTCTTCATATAGTCTAAGGTAGATGCAGATGTCCCTAAATGTGTTAATAAAAATAGTGCTTCATAATTTTAACTTTTCAAAGAGAGAGAGACTGGGGGGGGGGGGGGATGTAGGAAACGGGGGAGAAAGGTTGAGAGGAAGTGGAAAGTGGGGAGAGGGGGGGAATAAGAGAAGAGAGAGAGGTGGAGAGCCTGGGCACAGCCACTTTCCCAATCTAGTACGAAATATTACAGGAACAAAAGTGGACATGTTCAAAAAACAACTAGACAAGTCTCCGCAGGAAGTGCCGAACCAACCGCGTTGAAATTGATATACGGGCGTGGCGGCCACTGCCAGCAACAATTTACCAGATTAAGCAATCACAAGTCAAGCATGGCCCCTGGGCGGCCTTTGGAAACAGAAGAATGCTCAAAACCTACTCCAGGTATATTCCAGGTTCAGCAGCTCAATGTTCTCGATAACCTATCGATAATCTCGATAAATAGGGGCCTCGTAGCCTGGTGGATAGCGCGCAGGACTCGTAATTCTGTGGCGCGGGTTCGATTCCCGCACGAGGCAGAAACAAATGGGCAAAGTTTCTTTCACCCTGAATGCCCCTGTTACCTAGCAGTAAATAGGTACCTGGGAGTTAGTCAGCTGTCACGGGCTGCTTCCTGGGGGTGGAGGCCTGGTCGAGGACCGGGCCGCGGGGACACTAAAGCCCCGAAATCATCTCAAGATAACCTCAAGATCTCAAGATAACCTCCAGAGTAGTGAGTTAGATGGAATATGACGAACACCTTGAAGGATCTCCAGCATCAAGTCAAAGGGAACTCCAGAGTCAGTGATTGTGTTGGAGATAAGTTGTCTCTAAGAGGCTGCAGAATTGATTTCCGTCAGAATTTATCACTAGTTGATCATAACAGAGTTTGAACCTAGTATAATGAGCTTGATCCCATTGCCTGACTTCAAACACTGTTTACTGTATTCACCAGGTCTGCAACCATCAGTACCCCACGCACACCAGCATCACAGGTGCCACTACACTCCTCAATACTGACATCTATAACAGGCAACAACCAGAACAGGTCAGAACAAACCCAATATGCCGACATACAGGGACTAAAACAATGCCGAAAAATAAATTACTGTTCATAAATCGCCTCCTCAAAGTATTTGGAGCTTTCACAGAAATCCATACTGGGGAACTTTGGACTGTGAGATCTGGATACCAGGATATAACCTATACAGGTATGATAGAGTAAAGAGGTCCCATGGAGGAGTGGGTCTGTATATTAGGGAAGACCTTGTATCCTCGGGGCTCCTTAACTCTACAAATGAGGTGGTAGAGGTACTGGGAGTAAAAATAGAGAAAATATACTGCAACGGCTAAGGACAGAACAGATAAACAAAATAGAAAATAGCCTCCATAATCTGTCAAACCTATTACAAAGTATTATTTTCAATGGAGACTTCAACCTGCCTAGTCTAAGATGGAGAATAGCAAACAATAATATTATACCAGGAAATATATCTGGATATAACCAGCCACAGGTCAGAGAACTACTTAGATTCTGTAACAAATTCTCAATCAAACAGCAGATAACAGAGCCTACTAGGAACGAAACTGCTCTGAACCTAATCTTCACTGTGAGAGTATGGTCTCTCAAGATTCTCCCACAGCTGACTTGAATGGTTCATTGCACTGCACAGTGCACCAATCCTCATGCACAAGCCCTATCTCTGTTAACCCTGGATGGTAATCTGTCATGTTGGGTGTCCCCAGACTGCCCACTTAACCAGGAACACGTTTATAATATGGAGGCCACCGTATGTCCAGGCAGGAAGTAGATACAGGGAAGTTAAGCATACTTGCTACAGGGTCAGAGAGTACACATAGGAGGTATGAAGCGTGAGAGAGCAGATGAGACGCCAGCGAGGCGACAGGACAGTCTGACCTCTGGGGTCAGCCTCAACCGGCGCGATGGAGAATAACAACTGTGATGTGGTCATGACATGTTCATGACGTCACCTCTGCTACTGATCAGGGAACGATCAATATGATTGGTTCCCGCTCATTTGCTGCAATGCTATTAGTTAAATTGTAATCCCTTTTGTGAGTCCCACGAGATGCCCTGAGCCCCAGGCAAGAGCATTCACGTGAGGGAGCCCTTGCACAGAGGACGTGTTCTGTTTATCGGCCAATAGACTGAACACCGTCCATTCCTCACCGTCAAGTTAAACTCAGCGTCTTTTCGATATACCAACACTCGCCCGGAATCGCAACTGTGAATATATTGTTTAGAAGCCAAGTGACAAACCACCAGAGCGAAACAGACTGGTATCAGGTAACCCCTGGTGACAAGTGGAGATCGTTTGTGAGTGACCTAGAGTGAACTAAGTCAGTGCTGCCGCCTAAGTAATCTGTGTGTGACTTTTACCAAAGTGTACCTGCATGGTATAATAAAATCAGCCGCCACTCTATCCCGAGCGTGTAGCCCGCCAGCCGCCCCCCCCCCTCACTGTACTACATGACGTCACCACCCTTACTCACCGCAAGTGCCACCAAGTGTGTGCGTGTGTCATTTTGACATACAACACGCCCTCCTGCGAGTACCCCCGTGTCAAGTATGGTTTGTGAGAAAGCCTGTCGTCAATGGTCTCACTTCAGAACGAGGAAACCACCACCTATCAGGCTACCTACGAGTGCTTGCATAAATGTGCCTGAGTGAGTGAGTGAATAAGAGAGGTACCCCATCTGTAAGTACAAGATCTGTAATTGTTTTATTGTGTCTGTGTCGATCTGAGGGATGAACCACAGTTCTCACCTACTCATACCTGACACAGGTTATAGGTGAAGGCACCCGACGGTGTATGTATATTTATCTGTGTGGTATCACGGCATTTCACTCATCTGTGAATGTGAGCTTCATATACACCACACATTTAGTATTGTGTGATATTTTTATTGTGCATGTTATTGCCTGTCCCACTGACAGTGTATTTATGAGTTATTACATATCATAATTACTGAATATCCGGTTGGAACTCTTGTAATCCCTTTGCATACCGGCAGTTAGGTTGCCGTGTTAATGATTGGCTGTCAACTGTGTTAAGTTAGGTGTTACTCCACGAGAGGATCAGAGTCGTATAGCCAGATGTCAAGAGTCTCGCTAATACAACCATAGCCTTTCTGAAGCCAATCTAAAGTAAATCAAGCACCCTGTGTATTAGTGGTTAAGTTAGTAAATAAACTACTGTTAAGCTTTATGCGATGTTTCCGTTGAACCACTTCTGAATACTGCCAACCATTTACTCAAGCCTTCAGCACTAGGTGTCTTCAACACCAAGTTGCCTATATTCACTAAACTATAAATATGATGAGGTCCCTAGGAGTCCCTTAAAGTTTTTCAAGCATTGAGGAGATTCCAACGATCAACGTGGACCAGGACCAGGTGAGGCTAGTCTGAGACGAGACCCTCAAGGACTCTAACTCGACCTTGCTCCCAGACCCTGTACGGTTGCTCTCGTATTTTCTCTGCTGCTTCCGACAGCTTTGTGAAGCGTCTGCCACATGTCGGGAAAGTAAAATAGAAAACCCCCCACATTCACAAACAGTAACGAAATAATCAGGGACATTACAAACTTAGGCATCACGGACGCAGACTGAGACTCACTGAAGTGCAAACTAATATCAATATTCGTGTTACGTGCACAAAATTATGAAGCGAGAGGGGGTTACCCCGAGATGGTTTCGGGGCTTAGCGTCCCCGCTGCCCGGTCCTCGACCAGGCCTCCTGGTTATTCAATAAATTCAATTTAAATAACACGACTACCTTAGGGCAGGTCAGAAATATGATCACCTCAGAAAGAGAACACAGACGACACTGTAAAAGGGAAAAAATAGTGAAAATGAGCAAGCAGACAAAAGTCCCAACAAGGACAAAAATTGTTTAGAGCGAAAAATTGTTTAAGTGAAAGTGAAGAAATTGAGTAGAACCTTAAGCAATCTTACCAAACTGATAATATGAAATTAGAGCAGAAAGCAATACAAGCTATAAATAAAAAATAAAAAAAATATTAATTCACATATTCAAAATCAAAAACCTCCACCACTTTTGAACCTTTATTTATAAGTGTAGACTCATACGCAGACAAGGAAATGAGTTAACTGTATAACATCAGTATGAGGCTATCTTTAGCTAGCCAATAATCAATATGGAAGTGGAATATCCGGACAGGTATTTCCTGAACAATATCCAAACATCTGTCAATATAACTCATCATCACAAACACTGCAGATTTTGCAGGAGGAATTGACAACGTGCTCATGCAATCAGCTCCAGACCCAGACTCACAGAATTCTATATTTATAAAGAAATGTAAAGTACTAGCGGCATTAGCATTTAGTAAAGAATTAGGAATCAGATTGGACACGGGGGAGATACCAGATGCGCTTAAAGCAGCAGACATAGCCCCTCTACACAAGGGAGGGAGCAAAGCATTGGCAAAGAATTATAGACCAGTTGCATTAACGTCCCACATAATAAAAGTATTTGAGAGAGTGATCAGGAGTCAGGTCACTAGTTTCATGGAGACCAATGACCTCCACAACCCAGGCCAACATGGAGACCAATGACCTCCACAACCCAGGCCAACATGGAGACCAATGACCTCCACAACCCAGGCCACCATGGAGACCAATGACCTCCACAACCCAGGCCAACATGGAGATCAATGACCTCCACAACCCAGGCCAACATGGAGACCAATGACCTTCACAACCCAGGCCAACATGGAGACCAATGACCTCCACAACCCAGGCCAACATGGAGAGCAATGACCTCCACAACCCAGGCCAACATGGAGACCAATGACCTCCACAACCCAGGCCAACATGGAGACCAATGACCTCCACAACCCAGGCTAACATGGATTTAGAGCAGGAAGATCATGCCTCTCACAGCTACTTGACCACTACGACAAAATCACTGAGGCATTAGAAGAAAAACAGAATGTAGATGTGATATACACGGACTTCGCAATGGCATTCGATAAATGTGACCATGGCGTGATAACACACAAAATGAGGTCAATGGGAATAACTGGTAAAGTAGGACGCTGGATACTGGCCCCCAGAACCAGTCCCAGACTTGTAGTGGCCCCCAGAACCAGTCCCAGAGTTCCAGTGGCCCTCAGAACCAGTCCCAGAGTTCTAGTGGCCCCCAGAACCAGTCCTAGACTTCTAGTGGCCCCCAGAACCAGTCCCAGACTTCTAGTCGCCCCCAGAACCAGTCCCAGACTTCTAGTCGCCCCCAGAACCAGTCCCAGACTTCTAGTGGCCCTCAGAACCAGTCCCAGACTTCTAGGGGCTCTCAGAACCAGTTCCAGACTTCTAGTGGCCCCCAGAACCAGTCCCAGACTTCTAGTGGCCCTAAGAACCAGTCCCAGACTTCTAGTGGCCCCCAGAACCAGTCCCAGACTTCTAGTGGCCCCCCAGAACCAGTCCCAGACTTCTAGTGGCCCTAAGAACCAGTCCCAGACTTCTAGTGGCCCTAAGAACCAGTCCCAGACTTGTAGTGGCCCCCAGAACCAGTCCCAGACTTGTAGTGGCCCTCAACTCAGCGAGTGCCAGCCTCCTAGTGGGGGTTAAGACGGCGCGGCCACAGCGTGCGATGCTGTGCTTGGTGATCCCCCCGCGACCCCCACCCCACGATCAATACCCCCCCGAACCCCTCCGACCCCCACGGGCACCCCAACCCACCCCACGGCCGTCATTCCCTCCCATGGGATATTCACCCAGGCCGCCTGTCCGTCTGTCCGTCTCTCTCTCTGCCAACCCACAGACCCACCCACCCGTCCACCCACCTCGACACCCACCTCTGAGATCCCACCCCTACACGGCCAGTTATGTCCCTTATGTGTAGTGGAAGCGTGTTGAACAGTCTCGGGCCTCTGATGTTGATAGTTCTCTCTTGAACACTGTGAGGGGTCGGCCAGTTATGTCTCTTATGTGTAGTGGAAGCGTGTTGAACAGTCTCGGGCCTCTGATGTTGATAGTTTTCTCATGAACACTGTGAGGGGTTGGCCAGTTATGTCTCTTATATGTAGTGGAAGCGTGTTGAACAGTCTCGGTCCTCTGATGTTGATAGTTCTCTCTTGTACACTGTGAGGGGTCGGCCAGTTATGTCCCTTATGTGTGGTGGAAGCGTGTTGAACAGTCTCGGGCCTCTGATGTTGATAGTTTTCTCTTGAACACTGTGAGGGGTCGGCCAATTATGTCTCTTATGTGTAGTGGAAGCGTTTTGAACAGTCTCGGGCCTCTGATGTTGATAGTTCTCTCTTGAACACTGTGAGGGGTCGGCCAGTTATGTCCCTTACGTGTAGTGGAAGCGTGTTGAACAGTCTCGGGCCTCTGATGTTGATAGTTCTCTCTTGAACACTGTGAGAGGTCGGCCAGTTATGTCCCTTATGTGTAGTGGAAGCGTGTTGAACAGTCTCGGGCCTCTGATGTTCATAGTTCTCTCTTGAACACTGTGAGGGGTCGGCCAGTTATGCCCCTTATGTGTAGTGGAAGCGTGTTGAACAGTCTCGGGCCTCTGATGTTGATGGTTCTCTCTTGAACACTGTGAGGGGTCGGCCAGTTATGTCCCTTATGTGTAGTGGAAGCGTGTTGAACAGTCTCGGGCCTCTGATGTTGATAGTTCTCTCTTGAACACTGTGAGGGGTCGGCCAGTTATGCCCCTAATGTGTAGTGGAAGTGTGTTGAACAGTCTTGGGCCTCTGATGTTGATAGTTCTCTCTTGAACACTGTGAGAGGTCGGCCAGTTATATCCCTTATGTGTAGTGGAAGCGTGTTGAACAGTCTCGGGCCTCTGATGTTGATAGTTCTCTCTTGAACACTGTGAGAGGTCGGCCAGTTATGCCCCTTATGTGTAGTGGAAGCGTGTTGAACAGTCTCGGGCCTCTGATGTTGATAGTTCTCTCTCAGAGTACATATTGTACCTCTGCTTTTCAACGGGGGTATTCTGCACATCCTGCCATGCCTCCTGGTCTCATGTGGTGTTATTTCTGTGTGCAGGTTTGGGACAAGCCCCTCTACTATTTTCCTCGTGTAAATTATTATCTCTCCCGCCTGAGCTCAATAGAATAAAGATTTAAGCACTTTAGTCGGTCCCAATAGTTTAGATGTTTGACTGAGTGGATTCTAGCAGTAAAGGAACTCTGCACGCTCTCCAGGTCAGCAATTTCTCCAGCTTTGGAAGGGGCTGTCAGTGTGCAGCAGTACTCCACTCTAGAGAGCACAAGCGTCTTGAAAAGTATCATTGGTATAGCGTCACTAATTTGAAAAGTTCTTGTTATCCAACCTGTCATTGTTCTTGCAGTTGTGACGGCTACTTTATTGTGTTCTTTAAAGGTAAGGTCTTCCGACATGAGTACACCCAGATCCTTTACATTGCCTTTTCGTTCTATGTTATGATTTGCCTGAGTTTTGTACGTGGTTTCCGTTTTTATATTTTCAATTTTCCGTAGCCCATGAGCTAGAACTTATCTTCATTTGTGACGATAATCTCTTTCAAGATAGATTGAGCCTGCTCTTCCCTACATCATTACGTCGTAACATACAAGATACTATATAGAAGATACGTCCACCAGTATCGCCAAACGTTTTGCCCAGGAAGCAAATCGTACCATGCTCACCCCGACACCTGGCCACAGCCCGCCGTAACCAGCAAACTGCTCATCCTCTGCCTGCCTGTTGCTGATTGGCTGGTGTCTCGTCGCACCTGCACTCACCACCACCACCGCGAGTCGACGTCTGGGCAGCAGCACGCCAGACTCGTCAGAATATCTTTGTGCTCCATGAAGTTGACATCTCTCGCTGGTAGACTAATCCTTGGCTTTCATGTACTAAGGGAGGTGGCAGCTTGAAGCCAGTATTCCAGCACCCATTATTTAATTTATTTTGCTATCACTGTAACTTACTTGTCTTAGCATAACTTTTCATTTGCCAGTGATTATTCATGTTATTTTGTTTGTTGACTTGTCCTGCATTTTATGAGATTGCCTTTATTCATGTCTTGTTTTCTAGAGTAATTAAAATTTCATTGTTTATATACTTGTGTTTTGTGTGTCTTCCCATTACCTTACCACAGACGAAAGGACAAACTTTTCTCTTTTTTTTGTGATGTGACGAGGCCCTGCCCCCAGCTTTTGAAACAGCCGAACACCAACGCTTTACAGTCACACATTAAAAAACATATTATTTTCTGTACTCATTGATAGACCTGATTTAGTCTGATTGGAGGTTTGCAGTGTCCTCTATGTTGTCTGCTCTCATAAAAATCCTAGTGTCATCTGCAAAGGATGATACAGTACTATAGATTGTGTCCTTGTCTATGTCCGATATGAGGACGAGAAAAAGTACTGGAGCAAGCACAGTACCCTGGGTACTGTGCTTGCAACCTTGAAGAGCTCAGTCCATCAACCGACTAAGCTCTTCACGGTTGATGGACCGGATTTTATTTTGTTGACTATTACACATTGGGTTCTGTTAGTCAGGAAATTGTAGATCCATCTGCCTATTTTTCCGGTAATTCCTTTTGAACGTATTTTATGCGCAATAACACCATGGTCACATTTGTCAAAGGCTTTTGCGAAATCTGTGTAAATTACATCAGCGTTTTGTTTGTCTTCCATGGCATCTAGTGCCATGTCATAGTGGTCCAGCAACTGTGACAGGCAAGAGCGCCCTGTTCTGAAACCATGTTGTCCGGGGTTATGGAGATGCTGTGATTCCATGTATTTTATGATCTTACTTCTTAGCACTCTCTCAAAGATTTTTATGATGTGCGATGTTAGTGCAATCGGTCTGTAATTTTTTGCCTTTGTCTTATTTCCTCCTTTATGGAGTGGTGTTATCTCTGCTGTTTTTAGTATGTCAGGGATAACGCCAGTATCTAGGCTTTGTCTCCACAGAATGTGAAGGGGCTGCGTTAGTGTTTTTTTTTTTTTACAGTTTTTGATGAATATGGAGTTCCAAGAATCCGGGCCTGGTGCAGAGTGCATAGGCATACTGTTTATGGCTTCTTCAAAATCCAGTGGGGATAGGGTGACGTCTGATATATGATTTGATGTTGGTATCATATCCATGAAAAATTCATTTGGGTTATCAATCTTCAGTGTGTTTAGTAGCTCGCTGAAAACAGTTATATTGATTTCTGAGTATTTTGCTCATTTCTTAGTTGTCATCTGTAAAAGTTCTAACAAGGGCCTGATACTAGATGTAGCTTTTTATCTTTATTTTGCATAGGAAGAAAAATATTTAGGATTTCTCTCTATTTCATTAATGGATTTTGCTTTCTTTGTCTCTCCTGGGTTTTGTATGATTCTTGTAGCTTTATTCAATTGTTTCTATTTCTCTACCTAACCTTCTTCGCCGTTCTTGAGATAGGGTGAGACTCTCAAGTTGTTCCGCGATTCGTTTTCTTCGCCTATATAGGGAACGACGTTCCCGTTCCAATCTGCATCTCTTTCTCTTTTTTTCTTAGGGGTATGCGGTTTGAACATATTTCTAGTGCTACTGAGCTTATTTCTTTTCCAGGCACTGGTTCAGGTTTGCATTTTCTAGTTGTTCTTTCCAATTTATTTCTGTGAAGTCCTGGTTTATTTGCTCCCAGTTTATCTGTTTATTATTGAAATTTAATTTACTGAATTCTCCTCCCCTGGGGCTCGGGACTGGTTGTGCAGGTCTGCTTCCCATGCTTGTCAGAACTTCAATTAAGTTGTGATCTGAGTAACAGGTATTTGTAATCATTATGTTCCTGATCAACTCATCATTATTAGTGAAAATGAGGTCCAGCGTGTTCTCCTTCCTAGTTGGTTCTACTATTTGCTGGTTTAAGGCAAACCTGTCGCACATACGTAGCAGGTCATTTGCATGTGCCTCTTCATTTAGGCTACTTCCTGGTATTCTTTCTGATATTACTGTATCAGCTAGGGTCTTCCATTTCAGGTGCCGTAGGTTGAAGTCCCCAAGCAGGATGATGTTCGGGGCTGGATTTGTGAGGTTTTCCAAGCAGTGTTCTATTTTCATTAGTTGGTTTTTAAACTGCTGAGGGTTTGCCTCCGGTGACTTATATACAAGGACAATAACTACATTTATGATCTCTATTTTGATTATCAGCACTTCCACCATATCATTTGTGGTGTTTAGCAGCTCAGTACAGATGAGTGTGTCCATGATGTAGAGGCTGACCCCACCCTGTAACCGGTGTTTCCTATCACATGTGAAAAGATTGTATTCTGGGATCCATATTTCACCATCATGGTAGTCCTTGGTGTGGGTTTCCGTTAGGGCTGCAAACACTGCATTTGCCTCATGAAGGAGACCATCTATGAAGTGCACCTTGTTAGATTTGCGTGTTTTTATGCCCTGGATGTTGGCAAATATAAATGATGTTATCGTGTTAGTGGAAGTGCTGGATGCCTTACTTGGTGTTAATATCTGAGGCTCTGGTAAGGAGGCCACTGTTGTTTGTGTCCTCTCTAGCATTTGACCGAGTTAGTGGTAGAGTCTGGACATTTTTAGCCATTCTTCTCCTACTCTTGCTAAAAGTAATCATCCTGGAAAATAATGTTGTGGCTAAGTTTTCATAGTGGCGGTTTTATTCGCCTGGTTCCTTTTATATGACATGCTGGACATTCTGTCTTGAGCCACTCATTCTTATTTAAAGAGCTCTTGTACACACAAGGTGCACACAACACTGAGGCAGCACCAACAACACACAACACTGAGGCAGCACCAGCAACACTGAGGCAGCACCAGCAACACACAACACTGATGCAGCACCAGCAACACACAACACTGAGGCAGCACCAGCAACACACAACACTGAGGCAGCACCAGCAACACACAACACTGAGGCAGCACCAGCAACACCGAGGCAGCACCAGCAACAATGAGGCAGCACCAGCAACACACAACACTGAGGCAGCACCAGCAACACACAACACTGAGGCAGCACCAGCAACACTGAGGCAGCACCAGCAACACTGAGGCAGCACCAGCAACACTGAGGCAGCACCAGCAACACACAACACTGAGGCAGCACCAGCAACACACAACACTGAGGCAGCACCAGCAACACTGAGGCAGCACCAGCAACACACAACACTGAGGCAGCACCAGCAACACACAACACTGAGGCAGCACCAGCAACACACAACACTGAGGCAGTACCAGCAACACTGAGGCAGCACCAGCAACACACAACACTGAGGCAGCACCAGCAGCACTGAGGCAGCACCAGCAACACACAACACTGAGGCCGCACCAGCAACACTGAGGCAGCACCAGCAACACTGAGGCAGCACCAGCAACACTGAGGCAGCATCAGCAACACTGAGGCAGTACCAGCAACACTGAGGCAGCACCAGCAACACACAACACTGAGGCAGCACCAGCAACACACAACACTGAGGCAGCACCAGCAACAATGAGGCAGCACCAGCAACACTGAGGCAGCACCAGCAACACACAACACTGAGGCAGCACCAGCAACACACAACACTGAGGCCGCACCAGCAACACTGAGGCAGCACCAGCAACACTGAGGCAGCACCAGCAACACTGAGGCAGCACCAGCAACACACAACACTGAGGCAGCACCAGCAACACACAACACTGAGGCAGCACCAGCAACAATGAGGCAGCACCAGCAACACTGAGGCAGCACCAGCAACACAACACTGAGGCAGCACCAGCAACACTGAGGCAGCACCAGCAACACACAACACTGAGGCAGCACCAGCAACACTGAGGCAGCACCAGCAACACACAACACTGAGGCAGCACCAGCAACACTGAGGCAGCACCAGCAACACACAACACTGAGGCAGCACCAGCAACACACAACACTGAGGCAGCACCAGCAACACACAACACTGAGGCAGCATCAGCAACATACAACACTGAGGCAGCACCAGCAACACTGAGGCAGCACCAGCAACACACAACACTGAGGCAGCACCAGCAACACTGAGACAGCACCAGCAACACACAACACTGAAGCAGCACCAGCAACACTGAGGCAGCACCAGCAACACTGAGGCAGCACCAGCAACACACAACACTGAAGCAGCACCAGCAACACTGACGCAGCACCAGCAACACTGACGCAGCACCAGCAACACTGAGGCAGCACCAGCAACACTGACGCAGCACCAGCAACACACAACACTGAGGCAGCACCAGCAACACTGAGGCAGCACCAGCAACACATAACATTGAGGCAGCACCAGCAACACTGAGGCAGCACCAGCAACACTGAGGCAGCACCAGCAACACTGAGGCAGCACCAGCAACACTGAGGCAGCACCAGCAACACTGAGGCAGCACCAGCAACACACAACACTGAGGCAGCACCAGCAACACTGAGGCAGCACCAGCAACACACAACACTGAGGCAGCACCAGCAACACACAACACTGAGGCAGCACCAGCAACATTGGCGCAGCACCAGCAACACTGAGGCAGCACCAGCAACACTGAGGCAGCACCAGCAACACTGAGGCAGCACAAGCAACACACAACACTGAGGCAGCACCAGCAACACTGAGGCAGCACCAGCAACACTGAGGCAGCACCAGCAACACACAACACTGAGGCAGCACCAGCAACACTGAGGCAGCACCAGCAACACACAACACTGAGGCAGCACCAGCAACACTGAGGCAGCACTAGCAACACACAACACTGAGGCAGCACCAGCAACACACAACACTGAGGCAGCACCAGCAACACACAACACTGAGGCAGCACCAGCAACACACAACACTGAGGCAGCACCAGCAACACACAACACTGAGGCAGCACCAGCAACACACAACACTGAGGCAGCACCAGCAACACTGAGGCAGCACCAGCAACACTGAGGCAGCACCAGCAACACACAACACTGCGGCAGCACCAGCAACACACAACCCTGAGGCAGCACCAGCAACACACAACACTGAGGCAGCACCAGCAACACTGAGGCAGCACCAGCAACACACAACACTGAGGCAGCACCAGCAACACACAACACTGAGGCAGCACCAGCAACACTGAGGCAGCACCAGCAACACACAACACTGAGGCAGCACCAGCAACACTGAGGCAGCACCAGCAACACACAACACTGAGGCAGCACCAGCAACACACAACACTGAGGCAGCACCAGCAACACACAACACTGAGGCAGCACCAGCAACACACAACACTGAGGCAGCACCAGCAACACTGAGGCAGCACCAGCAACACTGAGGCAGCACCAGCAACACACAACACTGAGGCAGCACCAGCAACACTGAGGCAGCACCAGCAACACACAACACTGAGGCAGCACCAGCAACACTGAGGCAGCACCAGCAACACTGAGGCAGCACCAGCAACACACAACACTGAGGCAGCACCAGCAACACACAACACTGAGGCAGCACCAGCAACACTGAGGCAGCACCAGCAACACTGAGGCAGCACCAGCAACACTGAGGCAGCACCAGCAACACACAACACTGAGGCAGCACCAGCAACACACAACCCTGAGGCAGCACCAGCAACACACAACACTGAGGCAGCACCAGCAACACTGAGGCAGCACCAGCAACACACAACACTGAGGCAGCACCAGCAACACACAACACTGAGGCAGCACCAGCAACACTGAGGCAGCACCAGCAACACACAACACTGAGGCAGCACCAGCAACACTGAGGCAGCACCAGCAACACACAACACTGAGGCAGCACCAGCAACACACAACACTGAGGCAGCACTAGCAACACTGAGGCAGCACCAGCAACACTGAGGCAGCACCAGCAACACTGAGGCAGCACCAGCAACACTGAGGCAGCACCAGCAACACACAACACTGAGGCAGCACCAGCAACACACAACACTGAGGCAGCACCAGCAACACACAACACTGAGGCAGCACCAGCAACACACAACACTGAGGCAGCACCAGCAACACACAACACTGAGGCAGCACCAGCAACACACAACACTGAGGCAGCACCAGCAACACACAACACTGAGGCAGCACCAGCAACACACAACACTGAGGCAGCACCAGCAACACACAACACTGAGGCAGCACCAGCAACACTGAGGCAGCACCAGCAACACACAACACTGAGGCAGCACCAGCAACACACACAGCACTAGACCCGAGGCACCGGTCACAACGGTATTAACACATCAAATATAAATGAAAATCCATAGAGAGAGAGTGTGTAAGAGAGCAGAGCGTGGCGGGCCTTGTATTGACCATCAGGATAAGCTTAGAGGCAAGCGGTGGTGGGGGACTGGAGTAGAAACCCACCGCCAGCCAGCTTACGGAGATCTCTCCACACACCAACCACAACGCCTTGAGAGAGACCAATGTCGTCTATGCCTACACATGCCCACTTGGAGACTGACAGCGTCAAAGGTCTCAGTATATAGAGACAAGACCACAAAGTCTCTCTATGCGATTAACAATGCACAAGCAACTGGGCTCCGTCAAGGAGTATATAATTTTCCTCTCACAAGCAGATCATCACCAGTGATATCTTAGCAAGCAACACTGAAATAATCGACAGGTATTCCATGGCACTAGATGCTATGGAAGACAAACAAAACGCTGATGTAATTTACACAGATCTAACAGAACCCAATGTGTAATAATCAACAAAATATAATCCGGTCCATCAACCGTGAAGAGCTCAGTCCCCCAGGGTACTGTGCTTGCTCCAGTACTTTTTCTCATCCTCATATCAGACATAGACAAGGGCACTACCTATAGCACTGTATCATCCTTTGCAGATGACACTAGGATTTTCATGAGAGTAGACAACATAGAGGACACGGCAAACCTCCAATCAGATGTAAATCAGGTCTTTCTATGGGCTACAGAAAATAATATGGTGTTTAACGAAGATAAGTTCCAGCTCATGCGCTACGGAAAAAATGAAAATATAAAAACGGAAACCACGTACAAAACGCAGTCAAATCATAACATAGAACGTAAAGGCAATGTAAAGGATCTGGGTGTACTCATGTCGGAAGACCTTACCTTTAAAGAACACAATAAAGTAGCCGTCACAACTGCAAGAAAAATGACAGGTTGGATAACAAGAACCTTTCACACTAGAGATGCTATACCGATGATGATACTTTTCAAGACGCTAGTGCTCTCTAGAGTGGAGTACTGCTGCACAATGACAGCCCCTTTCAAAGCTGGAGAAATTGCTGACCTGGAGAGCGTGCAGAGATCCTTTACTGCTAGAATCCACTCAGTAAAACATCTAAACTATTGGGACCGACTAAAGAGCCTAAATCTGTATTCTCTTGAGCGCAGGCGGGAGAGATACATAATAATTTACACGTGGAAAATAGTAGAGGGGCTGGTCCCAAACCTGCACACAGAAATAACACCACATGAGACCAGGAGGCATGGCAGGATGTGCAGAATACCCCCGTTGAAGAGCAGAGGTGCAACAGGTACTCTGAGAGAGAACTCTATCAACATCAGAGGCCCGAGACTGTTCAACACGCTTCCACTACACATAAGGGACATAACTGGCCGACCCCTCACAGTGTTCAAGAGAGAACTATCAACATCAGAGGCCCGAGACTGTTCAACACGCTTCCACTACACATAAGGGACATAACTGGCCGACCCCTCACAGTGTTCAAGAGAGAACTATCAACATCAGAGGCCCGAGACTGTTCAACACGCTTCCACTACACATAAGGGACATAACTGGCCGACCCCTCACAGTGTTCAAGAGAGAACTATCAACATCAGAGGCCCGAGACTGTTCAACACGCTTCCACTACACATAAGGGACATAACTGGCCGACCCCTCACAGTGTTCAAGAGAGAACTATCAACATCAGAGGCCCGAGACTGTTCAACACGCTTCCACTACACATAAGGGACATAACTGGCCGACCCCTCACAGTGTTCAAGAGAGAACTGGATAAACACCTCCAAAGGATACCTGATCAACCAGGCTGTGACTCATACGTCAGGCTGCGAGCAGCCGCGTCCAACAGTCTGGTTGACCAGTCCAGCAACGAGGAGGCCTGGTCGCGGACCGGGCCGCGGGGACGCTAAGCCCCGGAATCACCTCAAGGTAACCTCAAGATAAGGTTAACTGTGAGCGAGTATAAGGATAACCCTTACAGCACTACCCCACCACCTCACTCTCTCCTCCACAGCGCCAAGTGGTACTCGGCCTCTGAATTTAGATTCTTAATTAACACTTGAGAATTCGTTATAGACTACCTCAAGGCTGAGTCTGGATTACTCCTTTATCTCATACCAAATATAAAGCCGAAGAGGCAGCATTCATGACCATATTAATTATTGAAGAACAATGACTTTATATACATGTCCTCATCAACTCAGACTGTCCTCATCAACACAGACTGTCCTCATCAACACAGACTGTCCTCATCAACACAGACTGTCCTCATCAACACAGACTGTCCTCATCAACACAGACTGTCCTCATCAACTCAGACTGTCCTCATCAACACAGACTGTCCTCATCAACACAGTCCTCATCAACACAGACTGTCAACACAGACTGTCCTCATCAACACATCAGACTGTCCTCATCAACACAGACTGTCCTCATCAACACAGACTGTCCTCATCAACTCAGACTGTCCTCATCAACACAGACTGTCCTCATCAACTCAGACTGTCCTCATCAACACAGACTGTCCTCATCAACACAGACTGTCCTCATCAACACAGACTGTCCTCATCAACTGGCACCCAGACTGTAACCCCCCCCCTCCAGACTGTCATCAACTCAGACTGTCCTCATCAACACAGACTGTCCTCATCAACTCAGACTGTCCTCATCAACACAGACTGTCCGGCTGACACCCCCCCCTCCCACAGAGCCAGTAATGGTCGGCACCAGTAACCCCCCCCAGGGTAAGACTGGTACCCGGGGCACCAGTAACCCCCCCCCCCAGGGTAAGACTGGCACCCAGGGGCACCAGTACCCCCCCCCCCCACCCAGGGTAAGACTGGCACCCGGGGCACCCCCCCCCCCGGGTAAGACTGGTACCCGGGGCACCAGTAACCCCCCCCCCCAGGGTTAGACTGGTACCCAGGGGCACCAGTAACCCCCCCCCCAGGGTAAGACTGGCACCCAGGGGCACCAGTAACCCCCCCCCCCCCCAGGGTAAGACTGGTACCCGGGGCACCAGTATGGTACCCGGGGCACCAGTAACCCCCCCCCCCCAGGGAAGACTGGTACATCAGTGAAATAGAGAGAAATCCGAAATATTTTTTTTCCTATGCAAAATCAAGATCAAAAACCACATCTAGTATCGGGCCCCTGCGAAAGGGAGATGGAACTTTCACAGATGACAACAAAGAAATGAGCGAGTTACTGAGGAAGCTGTACGACTCTGTTTTCAGTGAGCCATTAAATGCACTAAAGATTGATAACCCAAATGAATTTTTCATGGATATGATACAAACATCAAATCACATATCAGACGTCGCCCTATCCCCACTAGATTTTGAAGAAGCCATAAACAGTATGCCTATGCACTCTGCACCAGGCCCGGATTCTTGGAACTCCATATTCATCAAGAACTGTAAAAAACCACTATCGCAGGCCCTTCACATTCTGTGGAGACAAAGCCTAGATACTGGCGTTATCCCTGACATACTAAAAACAGCAGAGATAGCACCACTCCATAAAGGAGGAAATAAGGCAGAGGCAAAAAATTACAGACCGATAGCACTAACATCGCACATCATAAAAATTTTTGAGAGAGTGCTAAGAAGTAAGATCACAAAATACATGGAATCACAGCATCTCCATAACCCTGGACAACATGGTTTCAGAACAGGGCGCTCTTGCCTGTCGCAGTTGCTGGACCACTATGATATGGCATTAGATGCTATGGAAGACAAACAAAACGCTGATGTAATTTACACAGATTTCGCAAAAGCTTTTGATAAATGTGACCATGGTGTTATTGCACATAAAATGCGTTCAAAAGGAATTACCGGGAAAATAGGCAGATGGATCTACAATTTCCTGACTGACAGAACCCAATGTGTAATAGTCAACAAAATAAAATCCAGCCCATCAACCGTGAAGAGCTCAGTCCCCCAGGGTACTGTGCTTGCTCCAGTACTTTTTCTCATCCTCATATCGGACATAGACCAGAACACAACCTATAGCACTGTATCATCCTTTGCAGATGACACTAGGATTTAATGAGAGTTGGCAACATAGAGGACACGGCAAACCACAATCAGATGTAGATCAGGTCTTTCTATGGGCTACAGAAAATAATATGGTATTCAACGAGGATAAGTTTCAGCTCATGCGCTACGGAAAAATTGAAAATATAAAAACAGAAACCACGTACAAAACGCAGGCAAATCATAACATAGAACGAAAAGGCAATGTAAAGGACCTGGGTGTACTCATGTCGGAAGACCTTACCTTTAAAGAACACAATAAAGTAGCCGTCGCAACTGCAAGAAAAATGACAGGTTGGATAACAAGAACCTTTCACACTAGAGATGCTGTACCGTTGATGATACTCTTCAAGACGCTGGTGCTCTCTAGAGTGGAGTACTGCTGCACAATGACAGCACCTTTCAAAGCTGGAGAAATTGCTGACTTGGAGAGCGTGCAGAGATCCTTTACTGCTAGAATCCACTCAGTAAAACATCTAAATTACGTGGAAAATAATTGAGGGGCTGGTCCCAAACCTGCACACAGAAATAACACCACATGAGACCAGAAGGCATGGCAGGATGTGCAGAATACCCCCGTTGAAAAGCAGAGGTGCAACAGGTACTCTGAGAGAGAACTCTATCAACATCAGAGGCCCGAGACTGTTCAACACGCTTCCACTACACATAAGGGCATAACTGGCAAACCCCTCACAGTGTTCAAGAGAGAACTGGATAAGCACCTCCAAAGGATACCTGATCAACCAGGCTGTGACTCATACGTCAGGCTGCGAGCAGCCGCGTCTAACAGCCTGGTTGATCAGTCCAGCAACCAGGAGGCCTGGTCGACGACCGGGCCGCGGGGACACTAAGCCCCGGAAGCACCTCAAGGTAGCCTCAAGGTAAGGTACCCGGGGCACCAGTAACCCCCCCCCCCCAGGGTAAGACTGGCACCCAGGGGCACCAGTAACCCCCCCCCCCAGGGTAAGACTGGCACCCGGGGCACCAGTAACCTCCCCCCAGGGTAAGACTGGTACCCGGGGCACCAGTAACCTCCCCCCAGGGGAAGACTGGCACCCGGGGCACCAGTAACCCCCCCCCCGGGGAAGACTGGCACCCGGGGCACCAGTAACCCCCCCCCCCAGGGTAAGACTGGCACCCGGGGCACCAGTAACCCCCCCCCAGGGTAAGACTGGCACCCGGGGCACCAGTAACCCCCCCCCAGGGTAAGACTGGCACCCGGGGCACCAGTAACCCCCCCCCAGGGTAAGACTGGTACCCGGGGCACCAGTAACCTCCCCCCAGGGAAGACTGGTACCCGGGGCACCAGTAACCTCCCCCCAGGGGAAGACTGGCACCCGGGGCACCAGTAACCCCCCCCCCGGGGAAGACTGGCACCCGGGGCACCAGTAACCCCCCCCCAGGGTAAGACTGGCACCCGGGGCACCAGTAACCCCCCCCCAGGGTAAGACTGGCACCCGGGGCACCAGTAACCCCCCCCAGGGTAAGACTGGCACCCGGGGCACCAGTAACCCCCCCAGGGTAAGACTGGCACCCGGGCACCCACCAGTAACCCCCCCCAGGGTAAGACTGGCACCCGGGGCACCAGTAACCCCCCCCCCAGGGTAAGACTGGCACCCAGGGCACCAGTAACCCCCCCAGGGTAAGACTGGCACCCGGGGCACCAGTAACCGGGGCACCAGTAACCCCCCCCCAGGGTAAGACTGGCACCCGGGGCACCAGTAACCTCCCCCCAGGGAAACTGGCCCCCCCCAGGGTAAGACTGGCACCCGGGGCACCAGTAACCGGGCACCAGTAACCCCCCCCCCACCCGGGGCACCAGGTAAGACTGGCACCCGGGGCACCAGTAACCCCCCCAGGGTAAGACTGGTACCCGGGGCACCAGTAACCCCCCCCCAGGGTAAGACTGGTACCCGGGGCACCAGTAACCCCCCCCCCCCCCCCCCAGGGTAAGACTGGTACCCGGGGCACCAGTAACCCCCCCCAGGGTAAGACTGGCACCCGGGGCACCAGTAACCCCCCCCAGGGTAAGACTACCCGGGGCACCAGTAACCCCCCCCCCAGGGTAAGACTGGTACCCGGGGCACCAGTAACCCCCCCCCCAGGGTAAGACTGGTACCAGGGGCACCAGTACCCCCCCCAGGGTAAGGGCACCCGGGGCACCAGTAACCCCCCCCAGTAACCAGTAACCCCCCCCAGGGTAAGACTGGCACCCAGGGCACTGGCAACCAGTGCACCCAGGGCACCAGTAACCCCCCCCCCAGGGTAAGACTGGCACCCAGGGCACCAGTAACCCCCCCAGGGTAAGACTGGCACCCGGGGCACCCCCCCCAGGGTAAGACTGGCACCCGGGCACCAGTAACCCCCCCAGGGTAAGACTGGGGGCACCAGTAACCCCCCCAGGGTAAGACTACTGGCACCCGGGGCACCAGTAACCCCCCCAGGGTAAGACTGGCACCCGGGCACCAGTAACCCCCCCAGGGTAAGACTGGCACCCGGGCACCAGTAACCCCCCCAGGGTAAGACTGGCACCCGGGGCACCAGTAACCCCCCCAGGGTAAGACTGGGGGCACCAGTAACCCCCCCAGGGTAAGACTGGCACCCGGGGCACCAGTAACCCCCCCAGGGTAAGACTGGCACCCGGGGCACCAGTAACCCCCCCAGGGTAAGACTGGCACCCGGGGCACCAGTAACCCCCCCAGGGTAAGACTGGCACCCGGGGCACCCCCCCCAGGGTAAGACTGGCACCCGGGGCACCAGTAACCCCCCCAGGGTAAGACTGGCACCCGGGGCACCAGTAACCCCCCCAGGGTAAGACTGGAACCCGGGGCACATATTCTCCCACAATATACATGCAAATTTTTGGCGCACTTTAAATCACTTAGGAAAAAAGGCATGAATATATTTCCGAAGGAGTGGGGGTTGGGGGGGTTGGGGGGGGGTGGGGGGTTGGGGGGGTTGGGGGGGGTGGGGGGTTGGGGGGGTTGGGGGGGGGTTAGTTAGGGGTGAGTGTGGGGTGAGAGTTCCTGCTTGATGGGGTTCTGGGAGTTGTTCTACTCCCCAAGCCCGGCCCGAGGCCAGGCTTGACTTGTGAGAGTTTGGTCCACCAGGCTGTTGCTTGGAGCGGCCCGCAGGCCCACATACCCACCACAGCCCGGTTGGTCCGGCACTCCTTGGAGGAAACTATCTAGTTTCCTCTTGAAGATGTCCACGGTTGTTCCGGCAATATTTCTTATGCTCGCTGGGAGGACGTTGAACAACCGCGGACCTCTGATGTTTATATGAGTGCGAGAGTGAGTGCCAGAGTGAGAGTACAAGTGCCAGAGTGAGAGTACAATAGGCCAGATGGAAAGAAAGAGTGCCAGAGGGAAAGAACGAGTGCCAGAGTTAGATCAAGCCTAAGTGCAGTGAAAAGTTCTGTACCTCAAGGCACAGTCCTTGCACCGCTGCTATTTCTCATTCTTATCTCTGATATAGACCAAAATACTAGTACCAGCTTCGTGTCATCCTTTGCTGATGATACAAAAATCAGCATGAAAATTACCACTGTAGAAGACACTGAAAAACTACAGTCAGATATTAATAAAGTCTTAGATTGGCCAACTGAAAATAACATGATGTTTAACGGTGACAAGTTCCAGGTACTGAGGTATGGTGGAGACGAGGAAGTTAAACGACACACAGGGTACAGGACACAGGGTACAGGACACAGGGTACAGGACACAACTAGACACAATCATAGAAGGAAAGCAACAGGTAAAAGTTATGTGAATAATGATGTCTGACGACCTGACATTTAGTGAACATAACCGAGCAAATATAGCGGCGGCCAGGACCATGATAGGATGGATTATGAGAACGTTTAAATCCAGGGAACCCATAGCAATGCTAATACTATTTAAATCACTGGTGTTGTCCCGTCTTGAGTATTGCTCGGTACTCACTTCCCCCTTCAGAGCGGGAGAGATCTCTGAATTAGAGGGAATATAGAGAACATATACGGCACGCATAGACACGATAAAACATCTAAATTATTGGGACCGTCTCAAAGCTCTCAAAATGTATTCTCTGGAAAGGAGACGAGAAAGGTATCAAATAATATATTCATGGAAGATACTGGAGGACCAGGTCCCAAGGTCCCACAGTAGAATAACAACATACTGGAGCGAAAGGCACGGAAGGAAATGCAGAATAGAACCAGTGAGGAGTAGAGGTGCCATAGGCACAGTCAGAGAACACTGTCTGAACATCAGAGGTCCACAGCTGTTCGGTGTACTCCAGGTATGCTCCAGGTTTGCTCCGGGTATGCCCCGGGTATGCCCCAGGTATGCTCCAGGTATGCCCCAGGAATGCTCCAGGTATGCTCCGGGTATGCCCCGGGTATGCCCCAGATATGCCCCAGGTATGCTCCAGGTATGCCCCAGGTATGCCCCAGGTATGCTCTAGGTATGCCCCAGGTATGCTCTAGGTATGCCCCAGGTATGCTCCAGGTATGCTCCGGGTATGCCCCAGGTATGCTCCAGGTATGCCCCAGCTCAGATTGCCAAAGCGAGAGTAGGATTGCTAGTGAAAGTATGAGTGACATACAGAGTGCCAGAGTGTTATTTAGAGTGCCAGTCTGAGCAAGACCGTAGGGTGAGAGCAAGATTTTCAGAGTGAAAGTAAGAGTGCCAGAGTACAGGGCAAGGTGCGAGCCCTTCCCCCCCCCCCACCCACCCACCCACCCCCGACTATTGGCAAAGTGCAGCGAACCTAAAGTTGTATTCCTCGACCACCAGCCCACCCTGGTCACCCACCCTGGCCACCCACTTCCCAGCTCACCCACTTCCCAGCTCACCCACTTCCCAGCCCACCCACTTCCCAGCCCACTTCCCAGCCCACCCACTTCCCAGCCCACCCTGGCCGCCCACTTCCCAGCCCACCCTGGCCGCCCACCTCTCAGCCCACCCTGGCCGCCCACTCTCAGCCCACCCTGGCCGCCCACCTCTCACAGCCCACCCTGGCTGCCCACCTCTCAGCCCACCCTGGCCGCCCACCTCCCAGCCCACCCTGGGTGCCCACCTCTCAGCCCACCCTGGCTGCCCACCTCCCAGCCCACCCTGGCCGCCCACTTCCCAGCCCACCCTGGCCGCCCACTTCCCAGCCCACCCTGGCTGCCCACCTCTCAGCCCACCCTGGCTGCCCACCTCTCAGCCCACCCTGGCTGCCCACCTCTCAGCCCACCCTGGCTGCCCACCTCCATTACTTAAATGGAGGTGAACCAAGCTCCGGCCCTATGTTATCAATATTATCACTATTACTGCACTTATTATTCTTGGAGGAGGAGAAGGAGGAGGAGGAAGGAAGAGGTTCTTGCAAGGAGTGCCGGACCAACCGGGCTGTGGTGGGTATGTGGGCCTGCGGGCCGCTCCAAGCAACAGCCTGGTGGACCAAACTCTCACAAGTCGAGCCTGGCCTCGGGCCGGGCTTGGGGAGTAGAACAACTCCCAGAACCCCATCAACCAGGTATCAACCAGGTGGTGGAGAACATGTAACTATCCCAGCAGGTGGTGGTGAACACGTAACTATCCCAGCAGGTGGTGTGAACACTTAACTATCCCAGCAGGTGGTGGTGAACACGTAACTATCCCAGCAGGTGGTGGTGAACACGTAACTATCCCAGCAGGTGGTGGTGAACACGTAACTATCCCAGCAGGTGGTGTGAACACTTAACTATCCCAGCAGGTGGTGGTGAACACGTAACTATCCCAGCAGGTGGTGGTGAACACGTAACTATCCCAGCAGGTGGTGGTGAACACGTAACTATCCCAGCAGGTGGTGGTGAACACGTAACTATCCCAGCAGGTGGTGGTGAACACCTAACTATCCCAGCAGGTGGTGGTGAACACGTAACTATCCCAGCAGGTGGTGGTGAACACCTAACTATCCCAGCAGGTGGTGGTGAACACCTAACTATCCCAGCAGGTTGTGGTGAACACCTAACTATCCCAGCAGGTGGTGGAGAACATGTAACTATGCCGGACCAACCGGGCTGTGGTGGGTATGTGGGCCTGCGGGCCGCTCCAAGCAACAGCCTGGTGGACCAAACTCTCACAAGTCGAGCCTGGCCTCGGGCCGGGCTTGGGGAGTAGACGAACTCCCAGAACCCCATCAACCAGGTAACCAGGTAACCAGGTAACTATCCCAGCAGGTGGTGGTGAACACCTAACTATCCCAGCAGGTGGTGGTGAACACCTAACTATCCCAGCAGGTAGTGAAGAACACCTAACTACCCCAGCAGTGAAGTTATTGAAGAACTATAGTAACAGTTCTACCGGAACAGATGATAACACCTGTGTTCACCGCCTCTAAGACTCGGTGGAGCACCAGAGCCACAACACCTGCTCCAGGGCCTTGACTGTGTCAGGTATTGTCTTGTCAGGTGTTTTAAAGCGCTTTCCCACAACAATCACAGAACTTAGCGACACCGTGATTGTTCTGTGAACTTCTCCAGGATGTGAACACACTTCCAGATTTGCAAATGTTGTACAGTATGTTGAGCTGCAGACTGCTGTAACCAACAGCCTTCTAGATCAAGTTATCACTAGACACGTCTTGCCCCAAGCCGGGCTCAAGGGTGCAGTAACTCAAAGAACTCATTCCAGTATTCTCCTGGCCCATATTCCTCAAGCATTTCACAACCGCTTACGAAATCTATACATCTTTCCCTAATTAATTCCCTGTTTAACTGTTATTAAACAGTTTTTATCGCGTTATTGTCATCTGTAATGATGTTAAGTCACTTATAATGATTAATTAATGTTGACCAGACCACACACTAGAAGGTGAAGGGACGACAACGTTTCACAATCGACTTGAGAATGGTCCAGGACGGAGCGAAACGTCGTCGTCCCTTCACCTTCTAGTGTGTGGTCTGGTCAACATACTTCAGCCACGTTATTGTGACTCATCGCCTGCGATTAATTAATAATTAACTAACGTCACTAATGGAGTTATCTTAAACAAGAACCCAAAACCTTGCATATTATAAATGGCGTATACATGTATACCAGATATGGGGATGAACGAATGAGGCATACAAATACGATGACCTTAGGAAGTGTTGGAATATTCCTGGCACGGAGAAATGTTCCATAAGCTGTGAATTTTTCCACCCAGAAATTTGCCAGCGCTTTTTAAACAAGAGAGAAAATGTTTCAACACACCATGTCCAGCTTTTCATATAAGAGGATCCGTGCGTATAAACCCGACAGACCACCACTATGAAAACAGCCACAACTCTACACACACCAGAAGATTGTCTAGCAAGAGGAGGAGGAGAAGAATGGCTAAAAGTGACCAGACTCTACCACCGACTCTGTCAAATGCTGGAGAGGACACAAACAACAGTGGCCTCCTTACCAGAGCCTCAGATATTAACACCTAGTAAAGCATCCACCACTTCCACTAACACGATAACATCATTTATATTTGCCAACATCCAGGGTATAAAAACACGCAAATCTAACAAGGTGCACTTCATAGATGGTCTCCTGCATGAGGCAAATGCAGTGTTTGCAGCCCTAACAGAAACTCACACAAAGGACTACCATGATGGTGAAATATGGATCTCAGAGTACAATCTTTTCAGATGTGATAGGAAACACCGGTTACAGGGTGGGGTCAGCCTCTACATCATGGACACACTCATCTGTACTGAGCTGTTAAACACCTCAAATGATATGGTGGAAGTGCTAATAATCAAAATAGAGATCCTAAATGTAGTTATTGTCCTTGTATATAAGTCACCAGAGGCAAATCATCAGCAGTTTAAAGACCAACTAATGAAAATAGAACACTGCTTGGAAAACCTCACAAATCCAGCCCCGAACATCATCCTGCTTGGAGACTTCAACCTACGGCATCTGAAATGGAAGACCATAGCAGATACAGTTATATCAGAAGAATACCAGGAAGTAGCCTAATTGAACAGGCACATGCAAATGACCTGCTACGGATGTGCGACAGGTTTGCCTTAAACCAGCAAATAGTAGAACCAACTAGGAAGGAGAACACGTTGGACCTCATTTTCACTAATAATGATGAATTAATAAGGAACATAATGATTACAAATACCTGTTACTCAGATCACAACTTAATTGAAGTTCTAACAAGCATGGGGAATGGACCTTCAAAACCAGTCCAGATTCCCGGTGGAGGAGATTTCAGCAAATTCAACTTCAATAATAAACAGATAAACTGGGAGCAAATAAACCAAGACTTCACAGAAATAAACTGGGAAGAACAGCTAGAAAATGCAAACCTGAACCAGTGCCTGGAAAAAATAAGCTCAGTAGCACTAGAAATATGTTCAAACCGCATACCTCTAAGAAAAAACGAGGAAGAGATGCAGATTGGAACGGGAACGTCGTTCCCTATATAGGCGAAGAAAACGAATCGTGGAACAACTTGAGAGTCGCACTCTATCTCAAGAACGGCGAAGAAGGTTAGGTAGAGAAATAGAAACAATTGAACTCAAGCTACAAGAATAATACAAAACCCAGGAGAGGCAAAGAGAGCAAAAGGCCATCAGTGAAATACAGAGAAATCCGAAATATTTTTTCTCCTATGCAAAATCAAGATCAAAAACCACATCTAGTATCGGGCCCCTGCGAAAGGGAGATGGAACTTTCACCGATGACAACAAAAGAAATGAGCGAGCTACTGAGGAAGCAGTGCGACTCTGTTTTCAGCGAGCCATTAAATGCACTAAAGATTGATAACCCAAATGAATTTTTCATGGATATGATACCAACATCAAATCCTATATCAGACGTCACCCTATTCCCACTGGATTTCGAAGAAGCCATAAACAGTATGCCTATGCACTCTGCACCAAGCCCGGATTCTTGGAACTCCTTATTCATCAAATACTGTTAAAAACCACTATCGCAGGCCCTTCACATTCTGTGGAGATAAAGCCTAGATACAGGCACTATCCCTGACATATTAAAAACAGCAGAGATAGCACCACTCCATATAAAGGAGATAATAAGGTAGAGGAAAAAAAGTCAGACACCTTTTGCACTAACATCACACATAAAAATCTTTGAAAGAGTGCTAAGAAATAAGATCACAAAATACATAGCCTCACAGCATCTCCATAACCCCGGACAACATGGTTTCAGAACAGGGCGCTCTTGCCTGTCACAGTTGCTGGACCACTATGACATGGCACTAGATGCTATGGAAGACAAACAAAACGCTGATGTAATTTACACAGATTTCGCAAAAGCCTTTGACCCATGTGGCCATGGTGTTATTGCACACAAAATGCGTGCAAAAGTAATTACAGGCAAAGTAGGGAGATGGATCTTCAACTTGCTAACGAACAGTGACGCAGAGTGTAATGGTCAACACAGTAAAATCCGGATCATCTACTGTGAAAAGCTCAGTCCACCCCCCCCCCCCCCCCCAGGTACCGTACTTACTCCGGTACTTTGTCTCATCCTAATATCAGACGTAGACAAGGATACAAATTACAGCACTGTATCATTATTTGCACATGACACCAGGATTTTTATGAGTAGACAATATAGAGGACACGACAAACCTCCAATTGGATGTAAATCGAGTTTTTCAATGGGCCACAGATAATAATATGTTTAATGAAAATAAGTTTCAGCGGCTGCGCTATGGAATAAAAAAAAATTAAAAACGGAAACCATATATAAAACGGAATCAAATCACACTATAGAGGGAAAAACCAATGTAACGGAGAAGACTTGACACAAAAAGTTGCTGTCACGACTGCAAGAAAATGACAGATTGGATAACAAGAGCCTTCCAAACAAGGGATGTCATACCAATGATGATACTTTTTAAGACACTAGTGCTCTCTACGGTGGAATATTGTTGCACAAGAACAATAACGCTGGGAGGGTGTTGAACAGCCGCGGACCTCTGATGTTTATACAGTGTTCTCTGATTGTGCCTATGGCACCTCTGCTCTTCACTGGTTCTATTCTACATTTTCTTCCATATCGTTCACTCCAGTACGTTGTTATTTTACTGTGTAGATTTGGGACCTGGTCCTCCAGTATTTTCACAAGTGTATATTATTTGGTATCTCTCTCGTCTCCTTTCTAGAGAGTATATTTGGAGAGCTTTGAGACGATCCCAATAATTTAGGTGTTTTATCTCGTCTATGCGTGCCGTATATGTTCTCTGTATTCCCTCTATTTCAGCAATCTCTCCTGCTCTGAAGGGGGAAGTGAGTACTGAGCAGTACTCAAGACGGGACAACACAAGTGACTTGAAGAGTGCAACCATTGTGATGGGATCCCTGGATTTGAAAATTCTCGTAATCCATCCTATCATTTTTTGGCTGACGCAATATTTGCTTGGTTATGCTCCCTAAACGTTAGGTCGTCAGACATCATTATTCCCAAATCCTTCACATGCAGTTTCCTACAATGAGCAGATTTTATTGAGTTTTGTACCCTGTATTATGTTAAAGGTCCTTATTTACCGTATCTGAGTACCTGAAATTTATCACTGTTAAACATCATGTTATTTTCTGCTGCCCAGTCGAAAACTTTTATTATTATCTGTTTGAAGTTTTTCAATGTCTTCAGCTGAGGTAATTTTCATGCTGATTTTTGTGACATCTGCAAAAGATGATACGAAGCTGACTTGTATTTTTGTCTATATCTGATATGAGATATCATTGAGTGTTACTCTTTGTGTTCTGTTTGATAGAAAATTTAATATCCACTGTCCTACTTTACCAATTATTCCCAATAAACTTATTTTGTGTGCTATCACTCCATGGTCACATTTATCAAATGCCTTTGCCAAGTCCGTGTATACCACATCTGCATTCTGGTTTTCTTCTAATGGCTCAGTGATTTTGTCGTAGTGGTCAAGTAGCTGTGAGAGGCATGATCTTCCCGCTCTAAATCCATGTTGGCCTGGGTTGTGGAGGTCATTGGTCTCCATGAAACTAGTGACCTGACTCCTGATCACTCTCTCAAATACTTTTATTATGTGGGACGTTAGTGCAACTGGTCTATAATTCTTTGCCAATGCTTTGCTCCCTCCCTTGTGTAGAGGGGCAATGTCTGCTACTTTAAGTGCATCTAGTATCTCCCCCGTGTCCAAGCTCTTCCTTCACACTATACTGAGTGCCTGTGCTACGAGCACTTTGCATTTCTTTATAAATATCGAATTCCATGAGTCTGGCCCCGGGGCTGAGTGCATGGGCATGTTGTCAATTTCTCTTTCAAAATCTGCCACGCTCGTGTTGATATCAGTTATATTTACAGGGGTTTGGATATCAATCATAAAGAAATTGTCCGAATCTTCCACTTTCATGCTGTTATTGGAGTGCTAAACATGTCCTCATATTGCTTTTTTCAGGATTTCATTAATTACTTTTACTACCCAAAACCAGTAAAAATAAAAAACTTCTACATTATAGGGACTGCTTGCAATTTTTAAATTTGCAATCCCTTGAGCAGGGTTTTATAAACTGTGGGTCCCGACCCATTTGAGGGTCGCAAAATAAATAAAATGGGCTGCGATAAATAGAAAAAAGCACTACACATAAGGGACATAACTGGCCGACCCCTCACAGTGTTCAAGAGAGAACTATCAACATCAGAGGCCCGAGACTGTTCAACACGCTTCCACTACACATAAGGGACATAACTACATAACTGGCCGACCCCTCACAGTGTTCAAAAGAGAACTATCAACATCAGAGGCCCGAGACTGTTCAACACGCTTCCACTACACATAAGGGACATAACTGGCCGACCCCTCACAGTGTTCAAAAGAGAACTATCAACATCAGAGGCCCGAGACTGTTCAACACGCTTCCACTACACATAAGGGACATAACTGGCCGACCCCTCACAGTGTTCAAGAGAGAACTATCAACATCAGAGACCCGAGACTGTTCAACACGCTTCCACTACACATAAGGGACATAACTGGCCGACCCCTCACAGTGTTCAAGAGAGAACTATCAACATCAGAGGCCCGAGACTGTTCAACACGCTTCCACTACACATAAGGGACATAACTGGCCGACCCCTCACAGTGTTCAAGAGAGAACTATCAACATCAGAGACCCGAGACTGTTCAACACGCTTCCACTACACATAAGGGACATAACTGGCCGACCCCTCACAGTGTTCAAGAGAGAACTATCAACATCAGAGGCCCGAGACTGTTCAACACGCTTCCACTACACATAAGGGACATAACTGGCCGACCCCTCACAGTGTTCAAGAGAGAACTATCAACATCAGAGGCCCGAGACTGTTCAACACGCTTCCACTACACATAAGGGACATAACTGGCCGACCCCTCACAGTGTTCAAGAGAGAACTATCAACATCAGAGGCCCGAGACTGTTCAACACGCTTCCACTACACATAAGGGACATAACTGGCCGACCCCTCACAGTGTTCAAGAGAGAACTATCAACATCAGAGGCCCGAGACTGTTCAACACGCTTCCACTACACATAAGGGACATAACTGGCCGACCCCTCACAGTGTTCAAGAGAGAACTATCAACATCAGAGGCCCGAGACTGTTCAACACGCTTCCACTACACATAAGGGACATAACTGGCCGACCCCTCACAGTGTTCAAGAGAGAACTATCAACATCAGAGTCCCGAGACTGTTCAACACGCTTCCACTACACATAAGGGACATAACTGGCCGACCCCTCACAGTGTTCAAGAGAGAACTATCAACATCAGAGGCCCGAGACTGTTCAACACGCTTCCACTACACATAAGGGACATAACTGGCCGACCCCTCACAGTGTTCAAGAGAGAACTATCAACATCAGAGGCCCGAGACTGTTCAACACGCTTCCACTACACATAAGGGACATAACTGGCCGACCCCTCACAGTGTTCAAGAGAGAACTATCAACATCAGAGTCCCGAGACTGTTCAACACGCTTCCACTACACATAAGGGACATAACTGGCCGACCCCTCACAGTGTTCAAGAGAGAACTCTATCAACATCAGAGGCCCGAGACTGTTCAACACGCTTCCACTACACATAAGGGACATAACTGGCCGACCCCTCACAGTGTTCAAGAGAGAACTATCAACATCAGAGTCCCGAGACTGTTCAACACGCTTCCACTACACATAAGGGACATAACTGGCCGACCCCTCACAGTGTTCAAGAGAGAACTCTATCAACATCAGAGGCCCGAGACTGTTCAACACGCTTCCACTACACATAAGGGACATAACTGGCCGACCCCTCACAGTGTTCAAGAGAGAACTATCAACATCAGAGGCCCGAGACTGTTCAACACGCTTCCACTACACATAAGGGACATAACTGGCCGACCCCTCACAGTGTTCAAGAGAGAACTATCAACATCAGAGACCCGAGACTGTTCAACACGCTTCCACTACACATAAGGGACATAACTGGCCGACCCCTCACAGTGTTCAAGAGAGAACTATCAACATCAGAGGCCCGAGACTGTTCAACACGCTTCCACTACACATAAGGGACATAACTGGCCGACCCCTCACAGTGTTCAAGAGAGAACTATCAACATCAGAGGCCCGAGACTGTTCAACACGCTTCCACTACACATAAGGGACATAACTGGCCGACCCCTCACAGTGTTCAAGAGAGAACTATCAACATCAGAGGCCCGAGACTGTTCAACACGCTTCCACTACACATAAGGGACATAACTGGCCGACCCCTCACAGTGTTCAAGAGAGAACTATCAACATCAGAGGCCCGAGACTGTTCAACACGCTTCCACTACACATAAGGGACATAACTGGCCGACCCCTCACAGTGTTCAAGAGAGAACTATCAACATCAGAGGCCCGAGACTGTTCAACACGCTTCCACTACACATAAGGGACATAACTGGCCGACCCCTCACAGTGTTCAAGAGAGAACTATCAACATCAGAGGCCCGAGACTGTTCAACACGCTTCCACTACACATAAGGGACATAACTGGCCGACCCCTCACAGTGTTCAAGAGAGAACTATCAACATCAGAGGCCCGAGACTGTTCAACACGCTTCCACTACACATAAGGGACATAACTGGCCGACCCCTCACAGTGTTCAAGAGAGAACTATCAACATCAGAGGCCCGAGACTGTTCAACACGCTTCCACTACACATAAGGGACATAACTGGCCGACCCCTCACAGTGTTCAAGAGAGAACTATCAACATCAGAGGCCCGAGACTGTTCAACACGCTTCCACTGCACATAAGGGACATAACTGGCCGACCCCTCACAGTGTTCAAGAGAGAACTATCAACATCAGAGGCCCGAGACTGTTCAACACGCTTCCACTACACATAAGGGGCATAACTGGCCAACCCCTCACAGTGTTCAAGAGAGAACTGGATAAACACCTCCAAAGGATACCTGATCAACCAGGCTGTGACTCATACGTCAGGCTGCGAGCAGCCGCGTCCAACAATCTGGTTGACCAGTCCAGCAACCAGGAGGCCTGGTCGACGACCGGGCCGCGGGGACGCTAAGCCCCGGAACAAAGAACATGTCAACAGGTAGTCAGATAGATTGTCTAATTCCGTAACAAACGCGACGTATTGGGTTCAAGGACCCCCCGCCCCCCAGGAGAGGGCTGAGAACGGGACACACATACTCTCAGCTTGAGTAAGCTCCCCTCAAGCTGTAGGGTAACGCTGGAGCGTGGTGCCATGCTCCTCCCTACACGGCAGCTTACATATGGCAACAACATATAAATGACAACATATAACATATGGCAAGAGACAATAAATGTAAATAACAGTTTGGAGTCCACCATACAAACGGTGGTGGAGGATTAACCCTAAGAACATGAAGTGAACATTCTATAAGAAGTAACCCCAACTTGATAACCTCTGTGAACCAACCCACCATAATAACCTCAAGATAACCCACACCCGAAGAGTATAACCTGCAGGGGTTGACAACTCCCACAGTGACTCAAGGAACACATTAAAACAAGTGAGGATCACAGCAAAACACACGGAATGGAGCCCAAGAAAAATCAATAGGATTAAGTTCCTTTATAATGGAGGGGGGAAGAGAGGGTTCCGGGCGGAGGTTCACTGTCCATCACTGCTCAGTGTGGCTCCAGGTGTAGGAGGGGCAGGTGCTGGTGCTCCTCTCGTAGCAGTAGAGGGGGTGCCTGTGTACACATATGTGCCTCCTGGTGTGGTGAGGCGACCCCCGCCACACCTAGCGTGTGGCTCTCAGGGCCACACTGGTCCACACACACCAAAAACACATGTGATATTGATCAGCTGGAGGAGGGGGGTGGTGGCCCAACACACTGAGCCACCCCCCACTCGCTTCCGCCCCCCCTCTCCTTCCCCCTTCCACACACTGTTTCCACTCTTCACTACAACACTGCTGAATGAGGTGTACATGTGTGTACACACCTGCGGGTCCCGGGGCAGGTGTGTGCCAGCCTCTACCGTCACAAATGCCGCCATATTCTCACTGTGTTGACATTGTGGCGACACGTCTAGTTAGCTCCGTGGCTCACACACCTGCCTCTGTTCCAGGTGTGTGTGTGGAGGGGTTCCTAGGGTTGATGTAGGGGGGAGGCTGCGGGGGATGGTGGGGGTGGCGTGGGGTGGCGTGGGGTGGCGTGGGGAGGCGGGGGAGCTCACAATGGTCCTCACCAAAGTATGGGTGTGTCTGCCAGGCTAACACACACCGACACACCTCTCATTCCCCGTGTCCCCAGAGGGAGGGGGGGTGTGGGGTGAGGGGATGAGGGGGGGCGGGCACACGACTCCGCGGGTGTAGTACACTAACGGGGTTTGGGTGTAGCGTAGACACGAGGGGAGAGTGAAGGTAGCGGGGCCGTGGTGGCGCACGGTGCTCTCCCGCACACAGCTAGAGACACACTGAGGGGAAGGTCGGCCCTCTGGCACCACCACCCCTCGTCTCACCACCACCACCACCACCCCTCGTCTCCCCTCTCACCACCACCACCCCTCGTCTCCCCTCTCACCACCACCACCACCCCTCGTCTCCCCTCTCACCACCACCCCTCGTCTCCCCTCTCACCACCACCACCCCTCGTCTCCCCTCTCACCACCACCACCACCACCCCTCGTCTCCCCTCTCACCACCACCACCACCACCCCTCGTCTCCCCTCTCACCACCACCACCACCACCACCCCTCGTCTCCCCTCTCACCACCACCACCACCACCACCACCCCTCGTCTCCCCTCTCACCACCACACCACCACCACCACCCCTCGTCTCCCCTCTCACCACCACCACCACCACCCCTCGTCTCCCCTCTCACCACCACCACCACCACCACCCCTCGTCTCCCCTCTCACCACCACCACCACCACCACCACCCCTCGTCTCCCCTCTCACCACCACCACCACCACCACCACGTCCCTCGTCTCACCCCCTCTCACCACCACCACCACCCCTCGTCTCCCCTCTCACCACCACCACCACCACCACCCCTCGTCTCCCCTCTCACCACCACCACCACCACCACCCCTCGTCTCCCCTCTCACCACCACCACCACCACCCCTTGTCTCCCCTCTCACCACCACCACCACCACCCCTCGTCTCCCCTCTCACCACCACCACCACCACCCCTTGTCTCCCCTCTCACCACCACCACCACCACCACCCCTCGTCTCCCCTCTTACCACCACCACCACCACCCCTTGTCTCCCCTCTCACCATCACCACCCCTCGTCTCCCCTCTCACACCACCACCACCACCACCCCTCGTCTCCCCTCTCACCACCACCACCCCTCGTCTCCCCTCTCACCACCACCACCACCACCCCTCGTCTCCCCTCTCACCACCACCACCCCTCGTCTCCCCTCTCACCACCACCACCCCTCGTCTCCCCTCTCACCACCACCACCACCACCCCTTGTCTCCCCTCTCACCACCACCACCACCACCCCTTGTCTCCCCTCTCACCACCACCACCACCACCCCTTGTCTCCCCTCTCACTACCACCACCACCACCCCTCGTCTCCCCTCTCACCACCACCACCACCACCACCCCTTGTCTCCCCTCTCACCACCACCACCACCTAACTCTTCCCTACACACCCGCCAGCACAAGTAGGTCAGCACAGGATCCTTCAATATACTGGCAAGTGCCTTGAGGCCAAAACTGGAGCAATAGGGAGCAGTTCCCCATTATCGGGGAGAGGGGGAGCCTGTTAGGCTTACAGAGCCCCCCTTCCCCCTTGGGCCAACTACTGGACCCTCCTTCAGTACGCAACCCTTAACAGGTCTCTAGGTACCGAGGACCTGTTTAATGCAAAAGGACCCCCACACCCATCCTGTGGGTGGTAGTGGACCCCACACCCATCCTGTGGGTGGTAGTGGACCCCCACACCCATCCTGAGGGTGGTAGTGGACCCCCACACCCATCCTGTGGGTGGTAGTGGACCCCCACACCCATCCTGTTGGTGGTAGTGGACCCCCACACCCATCCTGTTGGTGGTAGTGGACCCCCACACCCATCCTGTTGGTGGTAGTGGACCCCACACCCATCCTGTGGACGGTAGTGGACTCCACACCCATCCTGTGGGTGATAGTGGACCCCACACCCATCCTGTGGACGGTAGTGGACCCCATATCACTCTTATAATTGAAATCACTGGTGTTGTCCCGTCTTGAGTATTGCTCAGTACTCACTTCCCCTTTCAGAGCGGGAGAGATCTCTGAAATAGAGGGAATACAGAGAACATATACGGCACGCATAGACACGATAAAACATCTAAATTATTGGGACCGTCTCAAAGCTCTCAAAATGTACTCTCTGGAAAGGAGACGAGAAAGGTATCAAATAATATATACATGGAAGATACTGGAGGGCCAGGTCCCAAGGTCCCACAGTAGAATAACAACATACTAGAGCGAAAGGTACGGAAGGAAATGCAAAATAGAATCAGTGACGAGGCCTGGTCGACGACCGGGCCGCGGGGACGTTAAACCCCGGAAGCACCTCAAGGTAGGAGTAGAGGTGCCATAGGCACAATCAGTGAACACTGTCTGAACATCAGAGGTCCACGGGTAGTTACACTAGGCAAACTTGGGATATTTCGCTATGATTTTTGTTAGTAAATCACCTTGATATAAATACTTAGATATTTATTGAACATTTATGATAAGAATGATCAGAAATTTCTTATATTTCGTCACAGTCCATAACATAATGCGAATAATTTTGTCGACACAGTTAACATTTGGTCAGGTCTACATCAGCAGGTAGACTCCCAGAGATCCTTATAGCAGAGTGCTAAGCCGCGCAGTAGTAACATCTTGGAGTCTGGGATTATACTGCAACCCGTTCTCGCACTTTCTTACAGTCAATATTGACTTATTAAATAAGTGCATATATGACATACTAATTTACTGTGAATATTTTAGTTTACCTTGAAAAGCTTCATAGAAAACACCGACCTTACCTAACCTTCTTAGTATGTTAAGATAAGCATCTTATTGCTTCGTAATTACAATTATTACTTAACCTACACCTATTATAGGTATAGGTTAAGTAATGATCCATACATGTGTGGCTCCTCTGGCATGATAGGATAATAGATGTAACTGCTAGTGTAGATTTCACTGTCTCAGATCTGCAAGCTTCTCTTGTTCTTCGGGCTTTATTCTCAAGTTGCTTGTAGACAATCCAAGACTCTTCTCCACTCTTCTAATGACAGATTCTTTGGCTAACTCGTCAGTTTTATCTTACATTCGACGGCCAAGATGTGACGGAACCTCCACTCAAAAGAGACTCTGTTATCATTAATAATGTTGTATTTATGTTAGCTTGAGACACGAGCATGTTACAGTTATGTCTTAAAGAGTTGAGAGCAATTAAGGATGATAAAGAGTCACTGATACTTAATGTGTAAAGTTTTTAGACATTTGAGTGCAAGAAGTCAAACAGTTGGAGGTGAAGTGTTCATTGTGTTTAATGTGTTCAGATGAACTTGGACGTGAAACTTGATGATTTTTGGTTGAAAAATATGGATTAATTTTGTGGCAGATGCAATTATTGGTGTGGACGACTAAGTGAGCCTGGTGGTTAAGTGAGCCTGGTGGTTAAGTGAGCCTGGTGGTTAAGTGAGCCTGGTGGTTAAGTGAGCCTGGTGGTTAAGTAAGCCTGGTGGTTAAGTGAGCCTGGTGGTTAAGTAAGCCTGGTGGTTAAGTAAGCCTGGTGGTTAAGTGAGCCTGGTGGTTAAGTGAGCCTGGTGGTTAAGTGAGCCTGGTGGTTAAGTGAGCCTGGTGGTTAAGTAAGCCTGGTGGTTAAGTGAGCCTGGTGGTTAAGTAAGCCTGGTGGTTAAGTAAGCCTGGTGGTTAAGTGAGCCTGGTGGTTAAGTGAGCCTGGTGGTTAAGTGAGCCTGGTGGTTAAGTAAGCCTGGTGGTTAAGTAAGCCTGGTGGTTAAGTGAGCCTGGTGGTTAAGTGAGCCTGGTGGTTAAGTGAGCCTGGTGGTTAAGTAAGTGCCGTACCTCACTGTAGCACAGGAACCTCCATCTTTATTCAAGATGAAAAGTGCCTCAAGTTTAAATATTAAATAAAATTATCTTTCAGCAATTGAGCGCGTCCACAGACAGTATCTTGGAGACGGTAACAGCACCCCCCCCCCCCCGCCAGGATCGTCTTGGGAGAGCGGGAATCCAACCCGTAAAGTTGCAACAAGTGTTTAAAGAGGTCTTGTGAGCACTTACAACATCTCCGCCGTGATAATGGGCAGCACTAGAAATATAAATTGTATATTGGAAGTGAATAACTGAGTTGACTACAAATATCCCATTTAGAAATAGGTCTGCCTGTTAGGGTTAACTGTAATAGGTCTCAGTAGTTCACTGACAGTAACAGAGTCTCCACAGCAAGGCACTGTGATTTATCTCAATAAATTACCAGCAAACTAAATAGTTTTTTTTCAGTATATACATTACGTGAACAATGATTGAGTGGTCACTACCCTGAGGGCCAACATGAGCGGTGGCTAACATTAATGACCTGCCACGACACCCACAAATGACTAACTACACCTCAGTAAACTGAGTGGACACTCAAGGATAGTAAACTAACTGTTAGTTCTGATAATTAACCCCCAGACCTTTGTTAACAGGGCAGAGAGTTCGCTGAAGTAGAGTGATTGAAGTAGAGTGTTCCAAGTTATCAGAATAATTAGGCAACCTTAATTACTTGTGTAGACTAGTGATTAATAATTGTATTTTTCAGTAAAATTTATCTATAACTGATGATAACAGTCGGACAATAATTACACTGATTCCTTCAGATATAATTCCCAGATAAGGGAAGGAATTATCAGGGGAACCACCAAGCCATTACGACTACATACCACTTGGAGAGGGGGGGGGGTCAGGATTTAGGATGGGAGGGAGGGAGAAAGAATGCTGCCCAACCACTTGGACGGTCGGGGGATTGAACGCCGACCTGCATGAAGCCAGACCTCTTCTAGCAGTAAGTAGTTGATACCTGGTTGATGGGGTTCTGGGAGTTGTTCTACTCCCCAAGCCCGGCCCGAGGCCAGGCTTGACTTGTGAGAGTTTGGTCCACCAGGCTGTTGCTTGGAGCGGCCCGCACGGCCACGTACCCACCACAGCCCGGCTGATCCGGAACTTCTCTTAGAAAGCCGTCCAGTTTCCTCTTGAAGATGTCCACGGTTGTTCCGGCAATATTTCTTATGCTCGCTGGGAGGACGTTGAACAACCGCGGACCTCTGATGTTTATACAGTGTTCTCTGATTGTGCCTATGGCACATCTGCTCTTCACTGGTTCTATTCTGCATTTTCTTCCATATCGTTCACTCCAGTACGTTGTTATTTTACTGTGTAGATTTGGGACCTGACCCTCCAGTATTTTCCACGTGTATATTATTGGCATCTCTCTCGTCTCCTTTTTAGAGAGTACATTTGGAGAGCTCTGAGACGATCCCAATAATTTAGGTGTTTTATCTCATCTATGCGTGCCGTATATGTTCTCTGTACTCCCTCTATTTCAGCAATCTCTCCTACTCTGAAGGGGGACGTGAGTACTGAGCAGTACTCAAGACGGGACAACACAAGTGACTTGAAGAGTACAACCATTGTGATGGGATCCCTGGATTTGAAAGTTCCCGTAATCCATCCTATCATTTTTCTGGCTGTCGCAATATTTGCTTGGTTATGCTCCCTAAACGTTAGGTCGTCGGACATCATTATTCCCAAATCCTTGACATGCTGTTTTCCTAATATGGGCAGATTTGTTTGTGTTTTGTACCCTGTGTTATGTTTCAGATCCTCATTTTTACCGTACCTGAGTACCTGGAATTTATCACTGTTAAACATCATATTACTTTCTGCTGCCAATCAAAAACTTTGTTGACATCTGATTGTAGTTTTTCAATGTCTTCAGCAGAGGTAATTTCCATGCTGATTTTTGTGTCATCTGCAAAGGACGATGTTACGAACTCCTAGCTGGATACGTATATAAATTTAAATAAACTTATTTTGTTCCATTTCATCATTATCTGTATATGTACATATATTATATTTTTGTATATTATCGTGTGGTGTGGCAGCATCAGTGGGGACAGGAGCGCGGTGGCTCTTCACACGTCTAATACCTGTTGGATTCGGGAAATTAGAATTGCTGGACCTGTTCAGTTATGATAGTTCCAGATGTCACTTCTTAAATTTCATATATTTATTAATTTACTGTAATTAAGCAGGTGGCATTGTACTTATATATTTTGAAAGTAACTATTATATTTTATTTGCATTCTTATGTATTTTGAGAACAAGTGGTTGTTCAATTAGTTTTAAAAAAGTCTTTATTTTCCATCCCTCATCCTGGATGAGGCAGGGGGGGGGGGAGAGAATTATGGGTAGAGACGGTGCGCGAGAGTCAGTAGCTTCAAGTAAGTAAGTAAGTAAGTAATTATCAAAAGAAGGCACCAAACCGGGAAGGCTATGTAGCACCATCAAATACGCAAAATAATCAGAGGGCGCTAAATATCACCAAGGATGCCAATACGAGAACAAAAACGCATAAGGCGAACGATATCAAAAGTATCCGAGTCACCAAGAATTCTATCGAGGGACAGGTGACCGCGAGGGGCGGTTGGAAAGCAAGACACACGCTCGTCCTGGAAGTCAGGACATTCAAGAAGGACATGCACGACCGTAAGAGGGACAATGCAACTAGGACAATAAGGAGCAGGGCGGCGCTCCATCAAGTGACCATGGGTTAAGCGAGTATGGCCAATACGCAACCTCGCCAGAGCTGTTTCCCACCGCCGGTTACGGTGGAAGGAGGACGGCCACGAGGAAACACAACATTTAAGAGTACGGAGCTTGTTACCAGTAACAGACAACCAAGAAGCCTGCCAACGGGTAAGAACTGAGGAATGGATAACTGGGTAAAAGTCGGAATACGGAATGCCTTTACGAGAGATGGGACAAGAGCGGACAGCTTCCTTAGCGGCAGCATCCGCACGCTCATTTAAAGACACACCAATATGGCTGGGAACCCAACAAAACTCAACCGACTTAAATTTACTGTGAACGAGAAACAGCCAATGCTGGATCTCGACAACTACTGGACCCATCGGTGAAAGACAGAAACGGAGCGGAGAGAGAGTGAGAAGAAAAGTGCTCGAGGGAAAAGGCGTTTTAGAACCGTAGGAGGGGTAAAAGCTTTAGTGATACGGGTCAAGGAAGTACAAAACCGCGGAAGAGGGACCCTCCACGGGGGCAAAGAAGGAACAACACGAGGAGAAACATCAGAAATACGAACGGAGAGAGAATCCTGTAGGCGAGATAACCGGACAGAAAGAGGGAGGTGGTGAAGAGGAACAGGAACCGCAGGAGGGGTAAAAGTTAAAGCACGACAGAGGCGAGAGGAAGGATGTTGCAAGGACCGCGCAAGATAGCGAAGACAGTAGCGATCACGGCGGTCCTGGAGAGACAGGAAGCCAGTGTCAACATACAAGCTAAGGATGGGAGTCGAACGAAAGGCACCAGAACTGAGGCGCAACCCAGTATGGTGCAAAGCATCAAGACGGCGAAGAGTAGAAGGAGAAGCAGACGAGTAAGCAGGGCAACCATAATCGAGCTTAGACAGGACGAGAGAGGAATGTAAAGCAAGGAGAGTGCGCCTATCTGCCCCCAAGAAGTATGGGACAAGACCCGAAGGAGGGTAAGGGCCTTAGAGCACTCAACACGGAGGTAAGAGATATGGGGAGACCAAGACAAACGAGTGTCAAGGAATAACCCCAAAAGCTTCGCGGAATCTTTGTATTCAAGGGGATGACCATAAAGTGACAAAGAGGGACGAAGAACAACCCGTTTCCGCGTAAAAGTCATGGCACAAGTCTTAGAAGTAGAGAGAGAACGAAGCCATGACCTGTGGCCCAAGACGACACGGCATCAATTGCAAGTTGAAGCCGGCGTTGAAGGAGAGGCGAATCATCACCCTGACAACAAAGGGTAAGATCATCGACATAGAGAGCGGAGAAGACACCAGAAGGAAGAGAGGAAAGAAGAACATTGAGGGCAACAAGAAAAAGAGTAGTGCTCAGAACACTACCCTGGGGCACACCTTCGTATTGCTGAAAAGAGGGAGAGAGAGCGGTACCAAGGCGCACCCGAAAGGAACGACGAGAGAGGAAGCTGCGGAGAAAGAGAGGGAGATGACCACGAAGGCCAAAAGAATGAAGTTGAGATAGGATATGATAACGCCAAGTGGTGTCGTAAGCTTTTCAGGTCAAAAAGGACGGCAACAACGGAGGTCTTCGCAGCAAAAGCAGTACGAATATAGACCTCCAAGTTCACCAGGACATCTGTCGTGCTGCGGCACTTTCGGAAACCAAATTGAGAAGGGGAGAGGAGGTGATGGTGTTCCAGGAACCACATCAGACGAACGTTAACCATACGTTCAAAGAGTTTGCAGACACAACTTGTGAGAGCAATAGGGCGCGAAAGTCCTTAGGGGAAGTACCCAGAGACCCCGTTTGCGAACAGGGAGGACAACGGCATCGAGCCAGTCCTCAGGGACTGACGACGACTCCCAGATCCGATTATACAGACTCAGTAAATACTGAGACGTGCTCGGAGGGAGATGGCGAAGCATCTCATAATGAATACCATCGGAGCCCGCCGCCGTAGAACCGCAGAGGGCAGGGCAGAACGAAGTTCAGAGAGAGAGAAGGGATCATTATAGGGAAGCTGAAGATGAGTGCAGAAATCTAAAGGACGAGACTCAAGGACAGGTTTACGAAGAAGGAAAGATTGGGGAAGATGAAGACCAGAGCTAACAGAAGAAAAATGGGAACCCAGTTCGGAAGCGATGCAACGGGTCCGCCACAAGAGTATCATGGAGGTGAAGGACCGGTGAAACAGGACCCGCTATCTTGCGGATACGCTTCCAGATCTGGGCCAGAGGGGTCTCACGTAATTGTTGAGACATAAGAGAGTAGCCGTACGGATGGCCCTACGGGCCACCGCACTCGCTTTCCGAAAGAAAAGAAAAGAATCGGTCGTCTGCCTACGGCGGTGCCTCTTCCAGGCTGCACGCTTACAGCGGACAGCCCGAGCACAGTCCGCATTCCACCAGGGACGCACTTCCGTGGACCCGAGAGGAAGAGCGAGGAATAGAGCGGACAGCGGTGAAGACAGTCATGAAAAAGGAGGAGAGCGCGAGAGAGAGGCAGAAGGGAGAGGTCAGAGAGTAGCACTGAGGGTAAATAGGGTCCAGTCTGCCTTAGCAAACTGCCACCTAGGGAAAGAGAGGGAAGGGCGAAAAGAGAAAAAGGAAACAAGGATGGGGAAATGATCACTTCCATGGAGGTCATCAAAACCTGCCACGTGAAATCTAAAGAGAAGAAGAGCCAAGACAAGAAAGGGTGCGAGTCCGAGAGTCCAAATGAGTGGGCTCACAGAATTCAGAAGAGACAGGGAAGAAGAGAGAGAGAAACGGCTCAAGGAGGCGACCCCGGGTATTCGTCAGACGTCACCCCAAAGAGAATGACGACAATTGAAGTCACCCAGCAGGAGCAAGGCTCCGGCAAGGAGTCCCAGGAGGTGTTTCAAATCAGGAAGAGAGAGCGGGACACTCGATAAATGGAACAAAACCGTGTACCATTTCCCCACAAAGATGACAATGGAGAGGCGAAGGAAAAAGTAAAGGAACAAAGAACATCAGCCCGAATCAAAAGAGCAGAAGAATTAGAAGCCCCAGCAATGGCTGGGGGGGGGGGGGAGAGAAAGGAATAACGGAGCGAGGAGTGGAGGACAGACACAAAGGGGCGAAAACCGCGAAATCAGAAGAAGAAAAGTGCTCGAGGAAAAGGCGTTTTAGAACCGTAGGAGGGGTAAAAGCTTTAGTGATACGGTCAAGGCAAGTACAAAACCGCGGAAGAGGGACCCGCCGGGGAAGAGGAAGGAGAGGAGCCAGGCTTACGCTTCTGACTTAAAGAGACGGTGTCCCAGCAACTACGTACCGGGCAACGGATTCCAGTGTCTCAACAGGAGAAGCCCGAACGAGAGCACACACGACGGCCGTTAGGAGAGCGATGGACATCCGCCCGCACCGACAGGCGGTGGGGAGAGCCAATAGATGGAGGAAGAGGATGGGAAGGAGGATCGGAGGGGGACGAGGAAGAAGACACAGAAGACACGACAGACCGGGTAGAAGGAAGGGGAACCCCAGACAGAGGACCAGGAGGAGGATCCATCGGGAGAGAACCCAAAGGAACAGGGAGGGGGGCAGGTGGGCGCATCAGGGTCCAAGGCCCGGAAACGGTTGTGAGTCTGAGGAAGGCGGGAAGGACGAGGAGAGGAAGCAAAACGAAGACGAACACGCGAGCATAAGAGATATTAGCATAAGGCGGGAGCCGGCGAACCTGGCGCCTCGCCTCAGGAAAAGATAAACGCTCCCGGTGCTTCAGGTTGAGGACGGCTGCCTCAAGCTTGTAATGGACACACGCACGGGAGAAGGTAGGATGGGCCTCACCGCAGTTGAGGCAACGAGCCTGGGGAGAAGTGCACTCCGACTTAGAGTGACCTTCGCCACCACACAAAGGACAGAGAGAGACAGTCCCGGAGCAGCGGAGGGCACCATGCCCAAACCTCCAGCACTTGTTGCAGAGCCGAGGAGAAGGAATGTACTCCTGGGCAGAGCACCTGGCACCAGCAAGAATGACAGAGGGTGGAAGGGTCCTACCATCAAAGGTAATCTTCACAACCCTGAGGGGTTGACGGCGACTACCACGAGGGGGACGAGTAAACGTGTCCACCTGGAGAATAGAATGGCCCTGGGCAGCGAGGATATGGCGAATATCGTCGTGGCAGTCGCGCAGGTCCCGAACACCGGTTGCAAACATGGGGCGGGAGCAAAATAGTGCCAACACTGGCATTCAATTGAGCGTTCTTCGAGACCCGAACGGGGGTCTCGCCAAGGCAGGATAAGGCAGCCAAGCGGGAAGCAGCATCCTGAGAAGGAGCAGCAACGACACGTGTACCGAGACGAGTGGGGTTGAAAGTAATGGAGGCATCCATGGAATCAACGAGATGTCGATGAAGGGAGAAATCGTCAGGAGGCGCAGAATCAAGAGGGAGGAGAGATCAAAATATTTGGCCCACGAAGCGGGACCAAACAAGGCTTGATAGGTAGCAGAACTGGAAGGAATCGAGCGAGGGCGGCCGTGACGAGGACGGCGGTGAGAACCCCCAGAGAGAGAGGGGTTAAAAGGCGCAGTAGTAACAACTAGAGAAGGAGCCGCGCCAGGGGACGAGGTAGTCACTACTGGGGCTTGGGGCTCGACCCAACCACAGAGGAGGGAGGGGAGCCAGGGGAAGGAGTCAGAGAGGCCAAAGGAGGAGCAAGGTCGGGGCCCAATGCAGCGGAGGCTACAGAGCCCGGTCTTCCAATACGGACAAATCGGGGGCTTGGTCGCCCACCCCACGAGCCTGAAAAGGTAAGCCAGAGAAGCAGCCGAAACAGGGGGTTATCATCTTGACGAAATTAAGAATTCACTCACGAATGTGCCCCCACACCCACCATGGAGCCACAATTAGAGGCAGGACACCCAACAAGAAGCTATCGCCGATCTTGTCGGGGCCTCCTAGGGGTGCGTCGTGAGTATACGCCCCACAAACGCCACCTTAAGAAACCGACAGTCCGTCGAGATCGGGTTCAGTGACGAAGTGGGGATTGACAATAAAAGGTTCCCCTCGCTCTCGACGTCGGGTACTGCAGTTCTACGGGTGCATGAGTATGCCTCCTCAAGCACCCGGGCGTCAAAATAGAAGTCCATGGAAGAACCAGAACGAGCAAAAGGTCGGCAGGAAACGGCAAGCAGATAGGAGAAGAGGGGGGAGAAAAACGAAACAGAAGGAAAAAGGAAAAGGTGCCCAGCAGAATTGGAGAGGACGGCAGCAGGAGCACAAGGCTAGAAAAGGACAGAGGACTGTCCTAAGGAGCATCACACTCCAGCAGCCGCCCACGAAGCCCCACACGGCGACAACGAGCTGAGCGGGGAGGGGGTCAGTAGCTTCAAGGGACCAGGAGAGATTACATCTTTGTTTAGTTAAGTCTGTAACATTCATGTTGTGCCATATTTTTATATATTATATTATATGAGAGACAATACTTTTTGTTTGGTTGTATAAGTTAACTTGTCCATCTGGGCTGTATATTATACTGTATTGATTATATTGAATATATATATTATAATTTATATATATTTCTTCAGTCCCAAGGGAAAATTTACTTATTGCCGGTTATCAATGAAGGCGTTATACTGGTGACCCGCTTTAGACAACATCAGTTGTAGTATTCTTAGACATGTAAAGTTTGGCTGTTGTAGGGTCACGAGCCGTAACGAACGATAGGTAACAGACGATACGAAGCTGTGACGTGTATTTTTGTCTTTATCAGATATGAGAATTAGGAACAGCAGTGGTGCAAGGACTGTACCCTGAGGTACAGAGCTTTTAACATCGCTTGGACTCGATTTTATCTGATTGACTGTTAATCTTTGTGTTCTGTTCGACAGGAAATTGAGTATCCAGCGTCCTACTTTACCAGTTATTCCCATTGACCTCATTTTGTGTGCTATCACTCCATGGTCACATTTGTCGAACGCCTTTGCAAAGTCTGTGTATACAACATCTGCATTTTGCTTTTCTTCTAAAGCTTCTGTGATTTTGTCATAGTGGTTGAGTAACTGTGACAGACAGGATCTTCCCGCTCTAAATCCATGTTGTCCTGGATTGTGCAATTCATTGTTTTCCATAAAACTAGAAATTTGATTCCTAATCACTCTTTCAAACACTTTTATTATGTGTGATGTTAGTGCAACTGGTCTATAATTTTTTGCCAAGGCTTTACTCCCCCCCTTGTGCAGAGGAGCTATATCAGCAGATGTAAGTGCTGCTGGTATCTCCCCTGTATCCAGGCTCTTTCTCCATATTACGCTGAGTGCTCTCGCTACTGGTACTTTACATTTCTTTATGAATATTGAATTCCATGAGTCAGGCCCAGGAGCTGAGTGCATAGGCATATTGTCAATTTCTCTTTCAAAGTCTTCCGAGTTTGTGGTAATATCCGTTATATTATCTGCAGCTTGCAACTCTACCCAGGTACACCCAGGTACAACCAGGTACACCCAGGTACACCCAGGTACAACCAGGTACACCCAGGTACACCCAGGTACACCCAGGTACAACCAGGTACAACCAGGTACAACCAGGTACACCCAGGTACAACCAGGTACAACCAGGTACAACCAGGTACAACCAGGTACACCCAGGTACAACCAGGTACACCCAGGTACAACCAGGTACACCCAGGTACACCCAGGTACACCCAGGTACAACCAGGTACACCCAGGTACACCCAGGTACACACTGTTATAACAGGCAGACACATCACTCTGCATGTAAATTAATTAATTAGTCTAATGCTGAGACAGCTGCTGGCGACTCCCCCACCACAGCTGCAGGTGTACACCCCCTCCACAGCTGCAGGTGTACACCCCCACCACCACAGCTGCTGGCGACTCCCCCACCACAGCTGCAGGTGTACACCCCTCCACAGCTGCAGGTGTACACCCCCACCACCACAGCTGCTGGCGACTCCCCCACCACCACAGCTGCAGGTGTACACCCACCACCACAGCTGCAGGTGTACACCACCACCACAGCTGCAGGTGTACACCACCACCACAGCTGCAGGTGTACACCCCTCCACAGCTGCTGGCGACTCCCCCACCACAGCTGCTGGCGACTCCCCCACCACAGCTGCAGGTGTACACCCCCTCCACAGCTGCAGGTGTACACCCCCACCACCACAGCTGCTGGCGACTCCCCCACCACCACAGCTGCAGGTGTACACCCACCACCACAGCTGCAGGTGTACACCACCACCACAGCTGCAGGTGTACACCACCACCACAGCTGCAGGTGTACACCCCCTCCACAGCTGCAGGTGTACACCCCCTCCACAGCTGCTGGCGACTCCCCCACCACAGCTGCAGGTGTACACCCCCTCCACAGCTGCAGGTGTACACCCCCTCCACAGCTGCAGGTGTACACCCCCACCACCACAGCTGCAGGTGTACACCCCCTCCACAGCTGCAGGTGTACACCCCCACCACAGCTGCAGGTGTACACCCCCACCACCACAGCTGCAGGTGTACACCCCCTCCACAGCTGCAGGTGTACACCCCCACCACAGCTGCAGGTGTACACCCCCTCCACAGCTGCAGGTGTACACCCCCTCCACAGCTGCAGGTGTACACCCCCTCCACAGCTGCAGGTGTACACCCCCACCACAGCTGCAGGTGTACACCCCCTCCACAGCTGCAGGTGTACACCCCCACCACAGCTGCAGGTGTACACCACCACCACAGCTGCAGGTGTACACCACCACCACAGCTGCAGGTGTACACCCCCTCCACAGCTGCAGGTGTACACCACCACCACAGCTGCAGGTGTACACCCCCCCCCCACAGCTGCAGGTGTACACCCCCTCCACAGCTGCAGGTGTACACCCCCCACCACAGCTGCAGGTGTACACCCCCACCACAGCTGCAGGTGTACACCCCCTCCACAGCTGCAGGTGTACACCCCCACCACAGCTGCAGGTGTACACCCCCTCCACAGCTGCAGGTGTACACCCCTCCACAGCTGCAGGTGTACACACCCCACCACAGCTGCAGGTGTACACCCCCTCCACAGCTGCAGGTGTACACCCCCACCACAGCTGCAGGTGTACACCCCCTCCACAGCTGCAGGTGTACACCCCCTCCACAGCTGCAGGTGTACACCTCCTCCACAGCTGCAGGTGTACACCACCACAGCTGCAGGTGTACACCCCCTCCACAGCTGCAGGTGTACACCCCCTCCACAGCTGCAGGTGTACACCACCACCACAGCTGCAGGTGTACACCCCCTCCACAGCTGCAGGTGTACACCCCCTCCACAGCTGCAGGTGTACACCCCACCACCACAGCTGCAGGTGTACACCCCCACCACCACAGCTGCAGGTGTACACCCCCACCACCACAGCTGCAGGTGTACACCCCCACCACCACAGCTGCAGGTGTACACCCCCACCACCACAGCTGCAGGTGTACACCCCCACCACCACAGCTGCAGGTGTACACCCCCTCCACAGCTGCAGGTGTACACCCCCTCCACAGCTGCAGGTGTACACCCCCTCCACAGCTGCAGGTGTACACCCCCTCCACAGCTGCAGGTGTACACCACCACCACAGCTGCAGGTGTACACCCCCACCACAGCTGCAGGTGCACACCCCCTCCACAGCTGCAGGTGTACACCACCACCACAGCTGCAGGTGTACACCCCCTCCACAGCTGCAGGTGTACACCCCTTCCACAGCTGCAGGTGTACACCCCCTCCACCGCTGGTGTACACCCCCTCCACAGCTGCAGGTGTACACCACCACCACCACAGCTGCAGGTGTACACCCCCTCCACAGCTGCAGGTGTACACCCCCTCCACAGCTGCAGGTGTACACCACCACCACCACAGCTGCAGGTGTACACCCCTCCACAGCTGCAGGTGTACACCACCACAGCTGCAGGTGTACACCCCCTCCACAGCTACAGGTGTACACCACCACCACAGCTGCAGGTGTACACCCTCACCACCACCACAGCTGCAGGTGTGCACCACCACCACAGCTGCAGGTTTACACCCCCTCCACAGCTGCAGGTGTACACCCCCTCCACAGCTGCAGGTGTACACCCCCTCCACAGCTGCAGGTGTACACCCCCTCCATAGCTGCAGGTGTACACCCCTTCCACAGCTGCAGGTGTACACCCCCTCCACAGCTGCAGGTGTACACCACCACCACAGCTGCAGGTGTACACCCCCTCCACAGCTGCAGGTGTACACCCCATCCACAGCTGCAGGTGTACACCCCCTCCACAGCTGCAGGTGTACACCACCACCACCACAGCTGCAGGTGTACACCCCCTCCACAGCTGCAGGTGTACACCACCACCACCACAGCTGTAGGTGTACACCACCACCACCACAGCTGTAGGTGTACACCACCACAGCTGCAGGTGTACACCACCACCACCACAGCTGTAGGTGTACACCACCACAGCTGCAGGTGTACACCACCACCACCACAGCTGCAGGTGTACACCCCCACCACAGCTGCAGGTGTACACCACCACCACCACAGCTGCAGGTGTGCACCACCACCACAGCTGCAGGTGTACACCACCACCACAGCTGCAGGTGTACACCACCACCACAGCTGCAGGTGTACACCCCCTCCACCACCACAGCTGCAGGTGTACACCACCACCACCACCACAGCTGCAGGTGTACACCCCCTCCACCACCACAGCTGCAGGTGTACACCACCACCACAGCTGCTGGTGTAGACACCCACCACAGCTGCTGGTGTACACACAAACCACCACAGCTGCAGGTGTACACCACCACCACAGCTGCAGGTGTACACCCCCACCACCACCACAGCTGCAGGTGTACACCCCCACCACCACCACAGCTGCAGGTGTACACCACCACCACAGCTGCAGGTGTACACCACCACCACAGCTGCAGGTGTACACCACCACCACAGCTGCAGGTGTACACCACCACCACAGCTGCAGGTGTACACCACCACCACAGCTGCAGGTGTACACCACCACCACAGCTGCTGGTGTACACACCCACCACCACAGCTGCAGGTGTACACCACCACCACAGCTGCAGGTGTACACCCCCACCACCACAGCTGCAGGTGTACACCCCCACCACCACCACAGCTGCAGGTGTACACCACCACCACCACAGCTGCAGGTGTACACCCCCACCACCACAGCTGCAGGTGTACAGCCACCACCACCACCACAGCTGCAGGTGTACACCCCCACCACAGCTGCAGGTGTACACCACCACCACCACAGCTGCAGGTGTACACCACCACCACAGCTGCAGGTGTACACCCCCACCACCACAGCTGCAGGTGTACACCACCACCACAGCTGCAGGTGTACACCCCACCACCACAGCTTACACACCACCACCACAGCTGCAGGTGTACACCCCCACCACCACAGCTGCAGGTGTACACCCCCACCACCACAGCTGCAGGTGTACACCCCCACCACCACAGCTGCAGGTGTACACCACCACCACCACAGCTGCAGGTGTACACCACCACCACAGCTGCAGGTGTACACCACCACCACAGCTGCAGGTGTACACCACCACCACAGCTGCAGGTGTACACCACCACCACAGCTGCAGGTGTACACCACCACCACAGCTGCAGGTGTACACCACCACCACAGCTGCAGGTGTACACCACCACAGCTGCAGGTGTACACCCCCACCACCACAGCTGCAGGTGTACACCACCACCACAGCTGCAGGTGTACACCACCACCACAGCTGCAGGTGTACACCACCACCACAGCTGCAGGTGTACACCACCACCACCACAGCTGCAGGTGTACACCACCACCACAGCTGCAGGTGTACACCACCACCACAGCTGCAGGTGTACACCACCACCACAGCTGCAGGTGTACACCACCACCACAGCTGCAGGTGTACACCACCACCACAGCTGCAGGTGTACACCACCACCACAGCTGCAGGTGTACACCACCACCACAGCTGCAGGTGTACACCACCACCACAGCTGCAGGTGTACACCACCACCACAGCTGCAGGTGTACACCACCACCACAGCTGCAGGTGTACACCACCACCACAGCTGCAGGTGTACACCACCACCACAGCTGCAGGTGTACACCACCACCACAGCTGCAGGTGTACACCACCACCACAGCTGCAGGTGTACACCACCACCACAGCTGCAGGTGTACACCACCACCACAGCTGCAGGTGTACACCACCACCACAGCTGCAGGTGTACACCACCACCACAGCTGCAGGTGTACACCACCACCACAGCTGCAGGTGTACACCACCACCACAGCTGCAGGTGTACACCACCACCACAGCTGCAGGTGTACACCACCACCACAGCTGCAGGTGTACACCACCACCACAGCTGCAGGTGTACACCACCACCACAGCTGCAGGTGTACACCACCACCACAGCTGCAGGTGTACACCACCACCACAGCTGCAGGTGTACACCACCACCACAGCTGCAGGTGTACACCACCACCACAGCTGCAGGTGTACACCACCACCACAGCTGCAGGTGTCCACCACCACCACAGCTGCAGGTGTACACCACCACTACAGCTGCAGGTGTACACCACCACCACGGCTGCAGGTGTACACCACCACCACAGCTGCAGGTGTGCACCACCACCACAGCTGCAGGTGTACACCACCACCACAGCTGCAGGTGTACACCACCACCACAGCTGCAGGTGTACACCACCACCACAGCTGCAGGTGTACACCACCACCACAGCTGCAGGTGTGCACCACCACCACAGCTGCAGGTGTACACTGGAAGACATTAGAGCTCAGGGAGACATAACCACCACATACATAAGTGGAGGAATAAGGGATGCATGGCAAGAGAAGGGGGAGTGGTGGGGGATGGAGTAGTGAGTGTGGGAGGGGTGGGGGTCAGCCAGGGGGGGGGGGCGACCAGCATGACCCTTCACCGAGAAGGAGGTCAATCATAATCCATGGATTACTTGAAGCCAAGGCATCATCGCGGCAGGAAAGGATGGAGATTGAAGATTTTGAGTGGCAGGTGATCTTGAGAGATATCAGAGCCGAAACGGCACTTAATGAGGTGGGAATTCACTGCCAAATTGGGGCTTACAACTGTAACAAGAAACGACCTGTCCTGGTACAGTTCACTAACGAAGAGCGAAAACTATTACAATGTGTATATTGACAGATACATGACCAAAGATGAGCAAATAGCCCACAGGGCGAGCCGTCCTCGACACTCCTCGTCATATTTGAGTGTAGTTACACACCCCAGTGCTAACCCACCCCGTGCTAACCCACCCCAGTGCTAACCCACCCCGTGCTAACGAGCCCACACCTGCCTCCCAGGTCACACCCTCCCCAAATCTGCCCTCCCTGCCCCTGCTTATCTCCCCAATATCTCCCGCGACTCCTTTGACCCCATTGCTTTCGAATCCATCTGTTTCATCCCACATTCCAGGATCCCCTCATCCCCTCAACCCCCAAATCCCACTCAGCCCTAACCCCTCCTCAACCCCCTCCTTCCATATGACCCCCTACCCTTGCGAGGGGGGCACATGGACCCCCGTGGGGGGATGGGGGCCCCTCCACTTCTTCCTCCATTTCCCTCTTCCCTCCTTCTGCCCCAATGCCCACACCTACCCCTGAGTTCCCCCTGACTAATATATCCTCCCTCCCACTCTCACTCTCCATGTTCCATCAGCCACTCTTTTTCCCCACCCCCTCTATTCTTTTCCCTGCCTCATACTCCTCATCCCTCCGTGCCTCATACTCCTTCCTCCCTGCCTGCCTCATACTCCACCTCCCTCCCTGCCTCATACTCCACCTCCCACCCTGCCTCATACTCCACCTCCCTCCCTGCCTCATACTCCACCTCCCTCCCTGCCTCATACACCTCCTCCCTCCCTGCCTCATACTCCACCTCCCTCTCTGCCTCATACTCTTCCTCCCTCCCTGCCTCATACTCCTCCTCCCTCCGTGCCTCATACTCTTCCTCCCTCCCTGCCTCATACTCCTCCTCCCTCCCTCCCTCATACTCCTCCTCCCTCCCTGCCTCATACTCCTCCTCCCTCCCTGCCTCATATTCCACCTCCTTCCCTGCCTCATACTCCTCCTCCCTCCCTGCCTCATACTCCTCCTCCTTCCGTGCCTCATACTCCTCCTCCCTGCCTGCCTCAAACTCATCCCTCCGTGCCTCATACTCCTCCTCCCTCCCTGCCTCATACTCCACCTCCCTCCGTGCCTCATACTCCTCCTCCCTCCGTGCCTCATACTCCTCCTCCCTCCGTGCCTCATACTCCTCCTCCCTCCGTGCCTCATACTCCTCCTCCCTCCGTGCCTCATACTCCTCCTCCCTCCGTGCCTCATACTCCTCCTCCCTCCGTGCCTCATACTCCTCCTCCCTTCGTGCCTCATACTCCACCTCCCTGCCTGCGTCATACTCCGCCCACCTAGCGCCAGGTCCTTGCTCACGACTCCGGGTCCTCAGCGAGGGAGCGGGGCCCTGAGGGCGTCCCTCCAACCTTCTTGTTAGTGAAGCGACGCTGCTGCCGTCTGGGCTTGACATCCTCTTGCCGAGGACCTCTTACGACCTCCCGCGCTGGTAACTATCGTCTTCCTACCTCTTACGACCTCCCGCGCTGGTAACTATCATCTTCCTACCTCTTACGACCTCCCGCGCTACCTGCTTGACACCTGGTTGATGGGGTTCTGGGAGTTGTTCTACTCCCCAAGCCCGGCCCGAGGCCAGGCTAGACTTGTGAGAGTTTGGTCCACCAGGCTGTTGCTTGGAGCGGCCCGCAGGCCCACATACCCACCACAGCCCGGTTGGTTCGGCACTCCTTGGAGGTAACTATTTAGTTTCCTCTTGAAGATGTCCACGGTTGTTCCGGCAATATTTCTTATGCTCGCTGGGAGGACGTTGAACAACCGTGGACCTCTGATGTTTATACAGTGTTCTCTGATTGTGCCTATGGCACCTCTGCTCTTCACTGGTTCTATTCTGCTTTTTCTTCCATATCGTTCACTCCAGTACGTTGTTATTTTACTGTGTAGATTTGGGGCCTGACCCTCCAGTATTTTCCATGTGTATATTATTTGGTATCTCTCTCGTCTCCTTTCTAGAGAGTACATTTGGAGAGCTTTGAGACGATCCCAATAATTTAGGTGCTTTATCGCGTCTATGCGTGCCGTATATGTTCTCTGTACTCCCTCTATTTCAGCAATCTCTCCTGCTCTGAAGGGGGAAGTGAGTACTGAGCAGTACTCAAGACAGGACAACACAAGTGACTTGAAGAGTACAACCATTGTGATGGGATCCCTGGATTTGAAAGTTCTCGTAATCCATCCTATCATTTTTCTGGCTGCCGCAATATTTGCTTGGTTATGCTCCCTAAACGTTAGGTCGTCAGACATCATTATTCCCAAATCCTTTACATGTTGCTTTCCTACTATGGGCAGATTTGATTGTGTTTTGTACCCTGTATTATGTTCAAGGTCCTCATTTTTGCCATACATGAGTACCTGGAATTTATCACTGTTAAACATCATGTTATTTTCTGCTGCCCAGTCGAAAACTTTATTAATATCAGCTTGAAGTTTTTCAATGTCTTCAGTAGAGGTAATTTTCATACTGATTTTTGTTTCATCTGCAAAGGATGACACGAAGCTGTGACTTGTATTTTTGTCTATATCTGATACGAGAATAAGGAACAGCAGCGGTGCAAGGACTGTACCTTGAGGTACAGAGCTTTTAACTGCGCTGCGATTATATTTGATTGACTGTTACTCTTTGTGTTCTGTTCGACAGGAAATTGAGTATCTAGCGTCCTACTTTACTAGTTATTCCCATTGACCTCATTTTGTGCACTATCATTCCATGGTCACATTTGTCGTTGCATTCGACAAATCTGTCGAATGCAAAGGCATTCGACTGCGACACAAATCTGTCGAATACACAGAAGTCTGTGTATTCTGTTTTTCTTCTAATGCCTCAGTGATTTTGTGGTAATAGTAACTATCGCAGGTAACTATCATCACACTACCTATTACGACCTACCACTTCACCCACCACCAATGAAGGGGGAGGTGGGGGGCCTGACCCACCACCAGTGAAGGGGCAGGTGGGGGGCCTGACCCACCACCAGTGAAGGGGCAGGTGGGGGGCCTGACCCACCACCAGTGAAGGGGCAGGGGGGGCCTGACCCACCACCAGTGAAGGGGCAGGTGGGGGGCCTGACCCACCACCAGTGAAAGGGCAGGTGGGGGGCCTGACCCACCACCAGTGAAGGGGCAGGTGGGGGGCCTGACCCACCACCAGTGAAGGGGCAGGTGGGGGGCCTGACCCACCACCAGTGAAGGGGCAGGTGGGGGGCCTGACCCACCACCAGTGAAGGGGCAGGTGGGGGGCCTGACCCACCACCAGTGAAGGGGCAGGTGGGGGCCTGACCCACCACCAGTGAAGGGGCAGGTGGGGGGCCTGACCCACCACCAGTGAAGGGGCAGGTGGGGGGCCTGACCCACCACCAGTGAAGGGGCATGTGGGGGGCCTGACCCACCACCAGTGAAGGGGCAGGTGGGGGGCCTGACCCACCACCAGTGAAGGGGCAGGTGGGTTGCCGGCTTCGCATCTCCCCTTTAAAAAGTACACATAACCTTGCATGGACCTCCAGGTGCTCCCCGTCCTTGGTCCCACTGTCTTCCCACGGTCTTATCCTGCCCTCCCATGGTCTTATCCTGCCCTCCCACGGTCTTATCCTGCCCTCCCATGGTCTTATCCTGCCCTCCCATGGTCTTATCCTGCCCTCCCATGGTCTTATCCTGCCCTCCCACGGTCTTATCCTGCCCTCCCATGGTCTTATCCTGCCCTCTCACGGTCTTATCCTGCCCTCCCACGGTCTTATCCTGCCTTCCCATGGTCTTATCCTGCCCTCCCATGGTCTTATCCTGCCCTCCCACGGTCTTATCCTGCCCTCCCATGGTCTTATCCTGCCCTCCCACGGTCTATCCTGCCCTCCCATGGTCTTATCCTGCCCTCCCATGGTCTTATCCTGCCCTCCCATGGTCTTATCCTGCGGTCCTGCCCCCATGGTCTTATCCTGCCCCTCACGGTCTTATCCTGCCCCCATGGTCTTATCCTGCCCTCCCATGGTCTTATCCTGCCCTCCCACGGTCTTATCCTGCCCTCCCATGGTCTTATCCTGCCCTCCCACGGTCTTATCCTGCCCTCCCATGGTCTTATCCTGCCCTCCCATGGTCTTATCCTGCCCTCCTATGTCTTATCCTGCCCTCCCGGTCTTATCCTGCCTCCCACGGTCCTGCCCTCCCACGGTCTTATCCTGCCCTCCCATGGTCTTATCCTGCCCTCCCACGATCTTATCCTGCCCTCCCATGGTCTTATCCTGCCTTCCCATGGTCTTATCCTGCCCTCCCACGGTCTTATCCTGGTCTTATCCTGCCCTCCCATGGTCTTATCCTGCCCTCCCATGGTCTTATCCTGCCCTCCCATGGTCTTATCCTGCCCTCCCATGGTCTTATCCTGCCCTCCCATGGTCTTATCCTGCCCTCCCATGGTCTTATCCTGCCCTCCCACGATCTTATCCTGCCCTCCCATGGTCTTATCCTGCCCTCCCACGCTCTTATCCTGCCTTCCCACGGTCTTATCCTGCCTTCCCACGGTCCTATCCTGCCCTCCCACGGTCTTATCCTGCCATCCCACGGTCTTATCCTGCCCTCCCATGGTCTTATCCTGCCCTGCCACGATCTTATCCTGTCCTGCCATGGTCTTATCCTGCCCTCCCACGGTCCTATCCTGCCCTCCCACGGTCTTATCCTGCCCTCCCACGGTCTTATCCTGCCCTGCCACGGTCTTATCCTGTCCTCCCACGGTCTTATCCTGCCCTGCCACGGTCTTATCCTGTCCTGCCACGGTCTTATCCTGCCCTTCCACGGTCCTATCCTGCCCTCCCACGGTCCTATCCTGCCCTCCCACGGTCTTATCCTGCCCTCCCACGGTCTTATCCTGTCCTGCAATGGTCTTATCCTGCCCTCCCACGGTCCTATCCTGCCCTCCCACGGTCTTATCCTGCCCTCCCACGGTCTTATCCTGTCCTCCCACGGTCTTATCCTGCCCTCTCACGGTCTTATCCTGTCCTCCCACGGTCCTATCCTGCCCTCCCACGGTCTTATCCTGCCCTCCCACGGTCTTATCCTGCCCTCCCACGGTCTTATCCTGTCCTCCCACGGTCTTATCCTGCCCTCCCACGGTCTTATCCTGTCCTCCCACGGTCTTAACCTGTCCTCCCACGGTCTTATCCTGTCCTGCCATGGTCTTATCCTGCCCTCCCACGGTCTTAACCTGTCCTCCCACGGTCTTATCCTGCCCTCCCATGGTCTTATCCTGTCCTCCCACGGTCTTAACCTGTCCTCCCACGATCTTATCCTGCCCTCCCACGGTCTTATCCTGTCCTCCCACGGTCTTATCCTGTCCTCCCACGGTCTTAACCTGCCCTCCCACGGTCTTATCCTGCCCTCCCATGGTCTTATCCTGTCCTCCCACGGTCTTAACCTGTCCTCCCACGGTCTTATCCTGCCCTCCCACGGTCTTATCCTGTCCTCCCACGGTCTTATCCTGTCCTCCCACGGTCTTAACCTGTCCGTCCCACGGTCTTAACCTGTCCTCCCACGGTCTTAACCTGTCCTCCCACGGTCTTATCCTGTCCTCCCACGGTCCTATCCTGCCCTCCCACGGTCCTATCCTGCCCTCCCACGGTCTTATCCTGCCCTCCCACGGTCTTATCCTGTCCTCCCACGGTCTTAACCTGTCCTCCCACGGTCTTATCCTGCCCTCCCATGGTCTCATCCTGCCCTTCTATGGTAATACCCTGCCCCCCCATTGAATAATCCTACACAGTGTTCAAGAAAGAACTTGATAAGCACCTCCAAAGGATACCTGATCAACCAGGCTGTGATTCATATGTTAGGCTGCGAGCAGCCGCGTCCAACAGCCTGGTTGACCAGTCCAGCAACGAGTAGGCATGGTCGACGACCGGGCCGCGGGGTCGCTAAGCCCCGAAAACACCTCAAGGTAACCTGTGGTGGGAGTGGTATTGATCAGTCCACAGGAAACCTGGCGTCATACCCGACACCCACACCTGACACCCACACACGTGACACACACACCTGACACCCACACTTGACACCCAGACCTGTCACCCACACCTGATACCCAGACTTGACACACACCTGACACCCACACCTGACACACACACCTGACACCCACACCTGACACACACACCTGACACACACACCTGACACACTACATTCTATACCCACCCAACAAACGGGTACCCTTCTCAAACTTGCACAAAGGATCCTTCAGAATCCTATATTCAACCTAGGTGAGACCTACTCTTGAGCGTGTAGCCCTGAAATAGACTTATCCTGTCGTCGCATTGATAGGTCCAATTTTGTATACCTGGAGCATACCCGGAGAGGGTTCTGGGAATTCTTCTACTCCCCGAGCCCGGCCAGAGGCCAGGCTTGACTTGGGATAACTTGGTCCAACAGGCTGTTGCTGGGAGCGGCCCGCAGGCCCACATACCCACTAAAGCCCGGTTGGTCCGGCACTCCTTGCAGGAACTGATCTAAGTGCCTCTTGAATACATCCACCTTTGTTCCGGCAATATTTCTAATGCTTGCTGGGAGGGTGTTGAACAGCTGTGGACCTCTGATGTTCAGACAGTGTTCACTGATTGTGCCTATGGCAACTCTACTCCTCACTGGTTCTATTCTGCATTTCCTTCCGTACCTTTCGCTCCAGTATGTTGTTATTCTACTGTGGTACCTTGGGGCCTGGTCCTCCAGTATCTTCCATGTATAAATCCAGCCCATCCTCGTGTTGTGGTGGTACTGACAGTAACGATGAGACCCATAGTATATATACCCACGTATAGCGAAATTAGAAAGTAGAAATTTGAACTATTGACTTGGAGAAACTGGAAAACTATTTTTTACTTGTGTTGCTTTGACAAACTAATTTGAACTAACTTAACCTTCCTAGGCCTAATACACGATATCTAAGGCCTAATATAGTACATGTGTGTGTGCTATATTAGGCCTAGGAATATTTAAATTTGTTTTTTAGCTTCATTTATTTTAAAACAATTCCTTACTAGTCAGTATACTACTATCTAAAAGCTAAGTACGTACGAATGCTGACTATTGACGATAGTCACAATAGGTACTGTCTAAACAGGAGGATGGGTTGATATATTATTTGATACCTCTCTCGTCTCCTTTCCCGAGAGTACATTTTAAGAGCTGTGAGACGGTCCCAATAATTTAGATGTTTTATCGTGTCTATGCGTGCCGTATATGTTCTCTGTATTCCCTCTAATTCACAGATCTCTCCTGCTCTGAAGGGGAAAGTGAGTACCGAATACTGAAGACGGGACAGCACCAGTGATTTCAATAGTATTATCATTGCTGTGGGGAGTCTGGATGTGAACGTTCTCATAATCCATCCTATCATGGTCCTGACCGCCGCTATATTTGCTCGGTTATGTTCAAATGTCTTCAAATGTCAGGTCGTCAGACATCATAATTACCAGATCTTTTACATGTTGTTTTCCTTCTATGAGTAGGTCGCATTGTGTCCTGTACCCTGTGTCCTGTACCCTGTGTTTGGTTTAACTTCCTCGTTTCCACCATACCTCAGTACCTGGAACTTATCACGGGTAAACATCATGTTATTTTCAGTTGGCCAATCGAAGACTTATTTATATCTGCCTGCAGTTTTTCACTGTCTTCTACAGAGGAAATTTTCATGCTGATTTTTGTATCATCTACATTAGATGAATCGAAGCTGTGACTAGTATTTTTGTATATAAGAGAAAAGAATGGGAAATAGCAGCGGTGCAAGGACTGTGCCCTGGGGTACAGAACTTTTCGCTGCACTTGGGCTTGATCTTACTTGAGTGACCGTCACTCTCTGCATTCTGTTTGACAGAAAGTTGAAAATCCAACGCCCAACTTTACCCGTTATTCCTATTGATCTCATTTTGTGTGCTATCACTCCATGGTCACATTTGTCCAATGCCTGTACAAAGTCTGTGTATACAACATCTGCATTTTGCTTTTCTTTTGAAGTTTCTGTGATTTTTGTCATAGTGGTTGAGTAACTGTGACAGACAGGATCTTCCCGCTCTAAATCCATGTTGTCCTGGATTGTGTAGCTTATTATTTTCTAGAAAACTTTAAATTTGGTTCCTAATCATTCTTTCAAACACTTTTATTATGTGTGATGTTAGTGCAACTGGCCTATAATTTTTAGCCAAAGCTTTACTCCCCCCCCCTTGTGCAGAGGAGTTATATTTGCAGATTTAAGTGCTGCTGGTATCTCCCCTGTATCCAGGCTCTTTCTCAATATTACACTGAGTGCTCGCGCCTGCTTCACAAGATGCTGTGAAGCGAAAATTTATTTTTAAATTGCAATTGTTTCACTGTGTCTGATATAGCAACTTCCCAAACCCTTAACCCCCATTCTAGATTCACAATGAATTTACAATAACAAATTATATGTTATAAGGTCATCACTCAAATATAAGCCAAATGTTTTGACATTAATCTAAACTGTAAGTTTAATTTACGATGCTCTACACCTGGTTCACCTGTTCTTTCCGGCCAGAGTTGAAAAGATTTAAGTTGCTACGAGTTGAGCTGTAATCGACTGTGATCCAGTGCCCGTCAGTGTCCAGGCCATGAGTAGTGAAACCTGGCACCTCAAGTCCGGAGAGTTTACCCATGACGGATCTCTCCATCCTGAATTAGATCTAGGTATCCCCATCTCTGCTGTCAAAACTGTATTGGTCCAAACATTCAGATCTGATAGGAAAGAACTTACTGACTCCCAACGACCTGAAAGTACTAGTATAAAAAGCTATGATTTGTTCAGATCTGAAACCTACATCTATGGACAGCACAAAACGTCCACTAGACTGTGTGACACAGTGATTGCAAGGATCAGGTTGGGTTACCGTTACCTGTGGCAGGTGGCTGCAGGTGACGGGTCTCCCAATCCTGAGCACTCCAGGTGTGTACAAACTCTGTGAGCAGGAACTACGGCATGATCTCCCACACTACATCACTGAATGCCCAGTTATTAGACCTTTCAGACCCGTTGGCATGAGGTACCTGGAGCTTTGCAATTACTTTATTCACTCTCGTGTTCTTGAAGATATCCTTATATTGCACCCAACGTTTGCCAGTGCAGACTACTGAACATGTGGCCCTGTATGACTGACCATCCTGCGTGATGGGGATGTTTAGCATCACGTAGATGGTTTTTTGACACACACTGTACTCCCCCTTCATATAGTCTAGGGCAGCTAGTTCTTGACACACACTGTACTCCCCTTCATATAGTCTAGGGCAGCTAGTTCTTGACACACACTGTACTCCCCTTCATATAGTCTAGGACAGCTAGTTCTTGACACACACTGTACTCTCCTTCATATAGTCTAGGACAGCTAGTTCTTGACACACACTGTACTCTCCTTCATATAGTCTAGGACAGCTAGTTCTTGACACACACTGTACTCTCCTTCATATAGTCTAGGACAGCTAGTTCTTGACACACACTGTACTCTCCTTCATATAGTCTAGGACAGCTAGTTCTTGACACACACTGTACTCCCCTTCATATAGTCTAGGGCAGCTAGTTCTTGACACACACTGTACTCTCCTTCATATAATCTAGGGCAGCTAGTTCTTGACACACACTGTACTTCCCTTCATATAGTCTAGGGCAGCTAGTTCTTGACACACACTGTACTCTCCTTCATATAGTCTAGGGCAGCTAGTTCTTGACACACACTGTACTCTCCTTCATATAGTCTAGGGCAGCTAGTTCTTGACACACACTGTACTCTCCTTCATATAGTCTAGGGCAGCTAGTTCTTGACACACACTGTACTCTCCTTCATATAGTCTAGGGCAGCTAGTTCTTGACACACACTGTACTCCCCTTCATATAGTCTAGGGCAGCTAGTTCTTGACACACACTGTACTCTCCTTCATATAATCTAGGGCAGCTAGTTCTTGACACACACTGTACTTCCCTTCATATAGTCTAGGGCAGCTAGTTCTTGACACACACTGTACTCTCCTTCATATAGTCTAGGGCAGCTAGTTCTTGACACACACTGTACTCCCCTTCATATAGTCTAGGGCAGCTAGTTCTTGACACACACTGTACTCTCCTTCATATAGTCTAGGGCAGCTAGTTCTTGACACACACTGTACTCTCCTTCATATAGTCTAGGGCAGCTAGTTCTTGACACACACTGTACTTCCCTTCATATAGTCTAGGACAGCTAGTTCTTGACACACACTGTACTTCCCTTCATATAGTCTAGGGCAGCTAGTTCTTGACACACTCTGTACTGCCCTTCATATAGTCTAGGACAGCTAGTTCTTGACACATACTGTACTCCCCTTCATATAGTCTAGGGCAGCTAGTTCTTGACACACCCTGTACTCCTTCATATAATCTAGGGCAGCTAGTTCTTGACACACACTGTACTCCCCTTCATATAGTCTAGGGCGGCTAGTTCTTGACACACACTGTATTCCCCTTCATATAGTCTAGGGCAGCTAGTTCTTGACACACACTGTACTCCCCTTCATATAGTCTAGGGCAGCTAGTTCTTGACACACTCTGTACCCCCCTTCATATAGTCTAGGGCAGCTAGTTCTTGACACACACTGTACTCCCCCTTCATATATTCTAGGGCAGCTAGTTCTTGACACACACTGTACTCCCCTTCATATAGTCTAGGGCAGCTAGTTCTTGACACACACTGTACTCCCCTTCATATAGTCTAGGGCAGCTAGTTCTTGACACACACTGTACTCCCCTTCATATAGTCTAGGGCAGCTAGTTCTTGACACACACTGTACTCTCCTTCATATAGTCTAGGGCAGCTAGTTCTTGACACACACTGTACTCTCCTTCATATAGTCTAGGGCAGCTAGTTCTTGACACACACTGTACTCCCCTTCATATAGTCTAGGGCAGCTAGTTCTTGACACACACTGTACTCCCCTTCATAGGCTCTCCAATAAGCCTACTAGGTACCGGATTAATTTAAAATAAAGTCATAAGCTTGTTTTTACTCCAATATGGAAAACTTGTGGACAGAAAGTCATAAAGGTTTGAACATCTTGACTGATACACAAAGAGCAGGACCAAAGAGGCGGGACCAAAGAGCCAAAGCTCAACCCCCGCAAGCACAAATAGGTGAGTACAAACATCACCAGACAAATACGTCGTGTTAAGTGACCTGATCGCTGATTGGTCAACGGCTCCCCCCCCCTTCCCCACTACGTACTGGCAACGGTCATAATTAATCTAACACTTTTTCCTTAAACTGTTTATGAATGGAATGCCATATACTCCCAGGGGGTACAGAGACCCCCAGGGGGTACAGAGACCCCCAGGGGGTACAGAGACCCCCAGGGGGTACAGAGACCCCCAGGGGGTACAGAGACCCCCAGGGGGTACAGACACCCCCGGGGGTACAGAGACCCCCAGGGGGTACAGAGACCCCAGGGGGTACAGAGGGGGTACAGAGACCCCCAGGGGGTACAGAGACCCCCAGGGGGTACAGAGACCCCCAGGGGGTACAGACACCCCCGGGGGTACAGAGACCCCCAGGGGGTACAGACACCCCCAGGGGGTACAGAGGGGACCCCCAGGGGGTACAGAGACCCCCAGGGGGTACAGAGACCCCCAGGGGGTACAGAGACCCCCAGGGGGTACAGACACCCCCGGGGGTACAGAGACCCCCAGGGGTACAGAGACCCCCAGGGGGTACAGAGACCCCAGGGGGTACAGAGACCCCCAGGGGGTACAGAGAACCCCAGGGGGTACAGAGACCCCCAGGGGGTACAGAGACCCCCGGGGGTACAGAGACCCCCAGGGGGTACAGAGACCCCCGGGGGTACAGAGACCCCCAGGGGTACAGAGACCCCAGGGGACAGAGAACCCCAGGGGGTACAGAGAACCCCCAGAGGGGGTACAGAGACCCCCAGGGGTACAGAGACCCCCAGACCCCAGGGGTACAGAGAACCCCAGGGGGTACAGAGACCCCAGGGGGTACAGAGACCCCCAGGGGGTACAGACACCCCCAGGGGGTACAGAGACCCCCAGGGGGTACAGAGAACCCCCAGGGGGTACAGAGACCCCAGGGGGTACAGAGACCCCAGGGGGTACAGAGACCCCCAGGGGGTACAGAGACCCCCAGAGGGGTACAGAGACCCCAGGGGGTACAGAGACCCCCAGGGGGTACAGAGACCCCCAGGGGGTACAGAGACCCCCAGGGGGTACAGAGACCCCCAGGGGGTACAGAGACCCCCAGGGGGTACAGAGAACCCCAGGGGTACAGAGACCCCAGGGGGTACAGGGGGTACAGAGACCCCCAGGGGGTACAGAGACCCCCAGGGGGTACAGAGACCCCCAGGGGGTACAGAGACCCCCAGGGGGTACAGAGAACCCCCAGGGGGTACAGAGAGGGGGTACCCCAGGGGGTACAGAGGACCCCCAGGGGGTACAGAGAACCCCAGGGGGTACAGAGAACCCCAGGGGGTACAGAGACCCCCAGAGAAACCCAGGGGGTACAGAGACCCCCAGGGGGTACAGAGACCCCCAGGGGGTACAGAGACCCCCAGGGGGTACAGAACCCCAGGGGGTACAGAGACCCCCAGGGGGTACAGAGACCCAGGGGGTACAGAGACCCCCAGGGGGTACAGAGACCCCCAGGGGGTACAGAACCCCAGGGGGTACCCCCAGGGGGTACAGAGAACCCCAGGGGGTACAGAGACCCCAGGGGGGTACCCCAGGGGGTACGAGACCCCAGGGGTACAGAGACCCCCCACCCTGGGGGTACAGAGACCCCCAGGGGGTACAGAGACCCCCAGGGGTACAGAGAACCCCTGGGGGTACAGAGACAGAGACCCCAGGGGGTACAGAGTACCCATGGGGGTCTCAAGCCCCCGGGGGTACAGAGACCCCGGGGGTACTGAGAACCCTGGGGGTACTGAGACCCCCAGGGGGTACTGTAACCCCAGGGCTGGTACAGAGACCCACTGGGGGTACGAGAAACCCCAGGGGGTGACATCAGAGACCCCAGGGGGTACAGAGAAACCACAGGGGGTACAGAGACACCCAGGGGGTACAGAGACCCCCAGGGGGTACAGGAGACCCCCAGGGGGTTACTGACCCCCGGGGGTACAGAGACCACCTGGGGGTACAGAGACCCCAGGGGGTACAGAGGACCCCCAGGGGGTACAGAGACCCCCAGGGGGTACAGAGACCCCTGGGGGTACAGTAGACCCCGGGGGTACAGAGACCCAGGGGGACAGAGACCCCCAGGGGGTACAGAGAACCCCAGGGGGTACAGAGACCCCCAGGGGGTACAGAGACCCCCAGGGGGTACAGAGACCCCCAGGGGGTACAGAGACCCCCAGGGGGTACAGAGACCCCAGGGGGTACAGAGACCCCCAGGGGGTACAGAGACCCCCAGGGGGTACAGAGACCCCCAGGGGTACAGAGACCCCCAGGGGGTACAGAGACCCCCAGGGGGTACAGAGACCCCCAGGGGGTACAGAGAACCCCAGGGGGTACAGAGACCCCCAGGGGGTACAGAGACCCCCAGGGGGTACAGAGACCCCCAGGGGGTACAGAGACCCCCCAGAACCCCAGGGGTACAGAGACCCCCAGGGGGTACAGAGAACCCCAGGGGGTACAGAGACCCCCAGGGGGTACAGAGACCCCCAGGGGGTACAGAGAACCCCAGGGGGTACAGAGACCCCCAGGGGGTACAGAGACCCCCAGGGGGTACAGAGAACCCCAGGGGGTACAGAGACCCCCAGGGGGTACAGAGACCCCCAGGGGGTACAGAGACCCCCAGGGGGTACAGAGAACCCCAGGGTACAGAGACCCCCAGGGGGTACAGAGAACCCAGGGGGTACAGAGACCCCCAGGGGTACAGAGACCCCCAGGGGTACAGAGACCCCCAGGGGGTACAGAGACCCCCAGGGGGTACAGAGACCCCCAGGGGGTACAGAGACCCCCAGGGGGTATAGAGAACCCCAGGGGGTACAGAGACCCCCAGGGGGTACAGACACCCCCAGGGGGTACAGAGACCCCCAGGGGGTACAGAGACCCCAGGGGGTACAGAGACCCCCAGGGGGTACAGAGACCCCCAGGGGGTACAGAGACCCCCAGGGGGTACAGACACCCCCGGGGGTACAGAGACCCCCAGGGGGTACAGACACCCCCGGGGTACAGAGACCCCCAGGGGGTACAGAGACCCCCCAGGGGGTACAGAGACCCCCAGGGGGTACAGAGACCCCCAGGGGGTACAGACACCCCCAGGGGGTACAGAGACCCCCAGGGGGTACAGACACCCCCGGGGGTACAGAGACCCCCAGGGGGTACAGACACCCCCAGGGGGTACAGAGACCCCCAGGGGGTACAGAGACCCCCGGGGGTACAGAGACCCCCAGGGGGTACAGAGACCCCCAGGGGGTACAGAGACCCCCAGGGGGTACAGAGACCCCCAGGGGGTACAGAGACCCCCAGGGGGTACAGAGACCCCCAGGGGTACAGTACCCCCAGGGGGTACAGACACCCCCGGGGGTACAGAGACCCCCAGGGGGTACAGAGACCCCCAGGGGGTACAGAGACCCCCAGGGGGTACAGAGACCCCCAGGGGGTACAGAGACCCCCAGGGGGTACAGAGACCCCCAGGGGGTACAGAGACCCCCAGGGGGTACAGAGACCCCCAGGGGGTACAGAGAACCCCGGGGGTACAGAGACCCCCAGGGGGTACAGAGACCCCCGGGGGTACAGAGACCCCCAGGGGGTACAGAGACCCCCAGGGGGTACAGAGACCCCCAGGGGGTACAGAGACCCCCAGGGGGTACAGAGACCCCCAGGGGGTACAGAGACCCCCAGGGGGTACAGAGACCCCCAGGGGGTACAGAGACCCCCAGGGGGTACAGAGACCCCCAGGGGGGTATCAAGTCCTGATGTGCCGCACCATCAGAAATATTGCCGGATTTTCGCTGGGAGGACGTTGAACAACCGCGGATATCTTCCATATCGTTCACTCCAGTACGTTGTTATTTTACTGTGTAGATTTGGGACCTGTCCCTCCAGTGTTTTCCATGTGTATATTATTTGGTATCTCTCTGGTTGTGGAGGTCATTGGTCTCCATGTTGGCCTGGGTTGTGGAGGTCATTGGTCTCCATGTTGGCCTGGGTTGTGGAGGTCATTGGTCTCCATGTTGGCCTGGGTTGTGGAGGTCATTGGTCTCCATGTTGGCCTGGGTTGTGGAGGTCATTGGTCTCCATGTTGGCCTGGGTTGTGGAGGTCATTGGTCTCCATGTTGGCCTGGGTTGTGGAGGTCATTGGTCTCCATGTTGGCCTGGGTTGTGGAGGTCATTGGTCTCCATGTTGGCCTGGGTTGTGGAGGTCATTGGTCTCCATGTTGGCCTGGGTTGTGGAGGTCATTGGTCTCCATGTTGGCCTGGGTTGTGGAGGTCATTGGTCTCCATGAAACTAGTGACCTGACTCCTGATCACTGTCTCAAATACTTTTATTATGTGGGATGTTAGTGCAACTGGTCTATAATTCTTTGCCAATGCTTTGCTCCCTCCCTTGTGTAGAGGGGCTATGTCTGCTGCTTTAAGCGCATCTGGTATCTCCCCCGTGTCCAAGCTCTTCCTCCACACTATACTGAGTGCCTGTGCTACTGGCACTTTGCATTTCTTTATAAAAATTGAATTCCATGAGTCTGGACCCGGGGCTGAGTGCATGGGCATATTGTAAATTTCTCTTTCAAAATCTGCCACGCTCGTGTTGATATCAGTTATATTTACAGGTGTTTGGATATCACGCATAAAGAAGTTATCCGGATCTTCCATTTTCATGTTGTGTATCAGAGTGCTAAACATGTCCTCATACTGCTTTTTAAGGATTTCACTAATTTCTTTGTCATCCTCTGTGTATGAACCTTCACTTAGGCCACGTTTGTGGTAGAAAAAAGAAAAACTTGTACGAATAGGTCCAATACTGGCAGTGTTTTTTTTGCTTTTGATTTCGCATATGTCAAGAAATATTTTGGGTTCTATTTTATTTCTTGAATTGCTTTCTGATCTAGTTGCCTTTCTTCAGGCTGATACGAATGCTTCAGTCTCTGTTCAATTTCTTCAATCTCCCTGTTTAAATTATTCCTTCTTTGTATGGAAAATCGTGTCTGCTTAAGCATTTCCGTGAATTTGTTTCTTCTTTTATAGTGTCTGCTCTATAGTATATTTGTTTCTTCTTTATAGTGTCTGTCTATAGTGACCTCTTTCTGGCTTTCCTCAAAGGAACATGTTTCAGACAGACTTCATATGCTTCAGAAGTCAGTTGTTCTATTCCTTGTGTAGGATTTTTATTACTTAGAACATTTTCCCATTGAATGTTTGTAAGTTCCCTGTTTATTTTCTCCCAGTCTGTCCTTTTATTATTAAAATTGAATTTATTGAATAGCCCTTCTCGCTTGTTGTTTCTCTTGGGCCTACTACCGTTATTAATGTTAGTTTGCACTTCAATGAACTTGTGGTCCGAGTACGTAGTGTCTGAGAGTGTAATGCCTCTGATTAGCTCCTCATTGTTCGTGAATATCAGGTCCAGCGTGGTTTCGTTCCTAGTTGGTTCTGTAATCTGCTGACTGAGCAGAATTTGTCACAGAATCTCAGTAGTTCTCTGACCTGTGGTTGGTTATTTCCAGGTTAATTTCCTGCTATAATGTTATTGTTTACTATTCTCCATTTTAAACTGGGTAGATTGAAGTCTCCAAGGAAGATAATATCTGGTACTGGGTTTGATAGGTTATCAAGGATATTCTCTATTCTGTGGATCTGTTCAGTGAATTCCTCAACTGTTGTATCTGGCGGTTTGTATATTAAAATAATAATTAGATTTATATTTCCTACCTTGATTCCAAGTACCTCTACCACCTCATTGCTCGAGTTCAGGAGTTCTGGGCATGCCAGCTCCTCTTTAATATACAGACCTACTCCTCCACTTGACCTAATTACTGTCACATCTATATAGATTATAATTTGGGATCCAGATTTCACTATCCATGTGGTCTTTTGTGTGCGTTTCTGTAAATGCACCAAATATTGAGTTTAATTCTATTAGAAGGCCATTTATGAACTTAACTTTATTTCTTGAATTTGGTTTTAGACCTTGTATGTTTGTAAATATGAATGACTTGCCATATTGCGTGTCACTTCTGGTGGGCTTTGGTAGTTCTCCCCCCCCCCTCTCCACCCAGGTCCAGGGTGTGTTGTTTTGGTATATTGGCGGTTGTGGAGGGGCGGGGGGGGGGGGGGGTATTCACCTAGTTATGCTTGCGGGGGTTGACCTTTGCTCTTTCGACCCTCCTCTCAACTGTCAATCATTTTGTTTTTCTCTCACACACAACCCCAGGAAGCGGCCCGTAGCAGCTGTCTAATTCCCACTCCTATTTATTGCTAGGCGAACAGTGCATCAGGGTGAAAGAAGCACTGACCATTTGTTTTCCCCCATCGCTGGGGATAGAACCCGGAATGTAGGATTATAAGTCCCAAGCGCTGTCCACTCAGCCACAGGCTCCCTCCATAAGTGTTACGGGAGGGGGTTGTGATGGGTAGGGGTGTGGAGGGAGGGGGTTGTAGAGGGAGGGGGTTGTGGAGGGAGGGGGTTGTGGAGGGAGGGGGTTGTAGAGGGTGGGGGTTGTTATGGGTGGGGGGGGGGGGTGGAGGGATGGGGTGTAAACAAAGGGATGACATTTAAGTACATTACTCAAACTGTTTACATGTTCAACCAAACACACTCTCCCTTCTGAACCCCCCTCTTTCCCCTCTCTCCCTCCCTCACTCTCCCTCTCTCTCCCTCTCTCTCCCTCTTTCTCCCTCCCTCCCACCCTCCCCCTCCCTCCCTCCCCCCCTCCCTTCCTCCCATCCTCCCCCTCCCTCTCTCCCACCCTCCCCCTCCCTCCCACCCCCTCCCTCCCTCCCCCCCTCCCTTCCTCCCATCCTCCCCCTCCCTCTCTCCCACCCTCCCCCTCCCTCCCACCCCCTCCCTCCCTCCTCCCCCTCCCTCCCTCCCTCCCTCCTCCCCCTCCCTCCCTCCCTCCCTCCCTGGTGAGAGAGTTGGAGCTATTAAACAAACACAGGTTGACATCACTTCTAAATCCGGAGGAGATAATGTCAACAGTGTATGTCAAATATATCCTCCCCCCCCCCCCTGCTTTACCCTCCCCCCCCCCCCCCCACCCTTGTCCAGCCACCACCACCCCGTCACGTCCACACCCTGTATCATCCACACACAGGGTCACACTTCCGTGTCACACCGTGTCACACTCCCGTGCGACAGGCAAGAGCGCCCTGTTCTGAAACCCATGTTGTCCGGGTTATGGAGATGCTGTGATTCCATGTATTTTGTGATCTTACTTCTTAGCACTCTTTCAAAGATTTTTATGATGTGTGATGTTAGTGCTATCGGTCTGTAATTTTTTGCCTCTGCCTTATTTCCTCCTTTATGGAGTGGTGTTATCTCTGCTGTTTTTAGTATGTCAGGGATAACGCCAGTATCTAGGCTTTGTCTCCACAGAATGTGAAGGGCCTGCGATAGTGGTTTTTACAGTTCTTGATGAATATGGAGTTCCAAGAATCCGGGCCTGGTGCAGAGTGCATAGGCATACTGTTTATGCTGTATGCCCCCTATCCTAATACTGAGGATACGGTGACGTCTGATATATGATTTGATGTTGGTATCATATCCATGAAAAATTAATTTGTGTTATCAATGTTTAGTGCGTTTAATGGCTCGCTGAAAACAGTCGTACTGCTTCCTTAATATCTCGATCATTTCTTTGTTGTCATCTCTCAGACAAGATTGTGATTAACGTAGAGTGCTTTGTCGTTGACTGTCTACTTGACAGTGAATTAACGTAATTAATCACTGAGACTAATTAGTGTAATTTATTAGACTATTGGTTTGATTGTCGACTGCATTGTTAACATTGACTTAATTGCTTTTTTTGTTGTAATTACTTTAATTGCAGTTCGAGTCCTAAGTGAGCACCAGTATTGTTCAGTTAGTTCATTTATCGGCCCGAAGCGACACAGACATTTGTTGTTAAACTGAGAGCGGCACAGAAGAGGACTTCTTGCTGAACTTGCTGTGTGATAAGCTCACTTTAATGTGTCACTTAAGGACATTAACGTAACGTTAAGATTGTTTGGTTTAGAATTAGATTTGGTTCTTAATGAATAAATTGTTATTGTTGTCAAAGAAACGTTATGTCAATACCTTCCAATATTATTGTCCCACACACATACTGCGACATATTGAACAGTTGTTGACCAGACCACACACTAGATGATGAAGGGACGAAGACGTTTCGGTCCGTCCTGGACCATTCTTGACACAATCGACTTGAGAATGGTCCAAGACGGACCGAAACGTCGTCGTCGTCCCTGCACCTTCTAGTGTGTGGTCTGGTCAACATACTTCAGCCACGTTATTGTGACTCCTCGCCTGCATATTGAACTGTTCTTGCGAGTAGTTAATAAAGGCTTGCTGCTGAATTCGAACCTGATTCATAGCCGCACACATCAAATTAAATTTAGAGTGAGAACTGGTGAGCTCCCTTAATACTGCCCTATGCACTCGAGTAGCTCAGCGCCCTAGTGGATAAGGGCCGCCATTGTTTTGGAACCCGGCCGGTTGATCCACCCGTTATTTATTTCAGCTTTAAAGTATTTAATCTGCTCTAGCACTTAACGCCCAGGCTCGGGCAGTCCTTTCCGAGTTCAAAAATAAATTGACAAATCTCACAATCTGCACCCCCTCATTGTTATATCTGCACCCCCTCATTGTTATATCTGCACCCCCTCATTGTTATATCTGCACCCCCTCATTGTTATATCTGCACCCCCCTCATTGTTATATCTGCACCCCCTCATTGTTATATCTGCACCCCTCATTGTTATATCTGCACCCCCCTCATTGTTATATCTGCACCCCCTCATTGTTATATCTGCACCCCCTCATTGTTATATCTGCACCCCCTCATTGTTATATCTGCACCCCCTCATTGTTATATCTGCACCCCCTCATTGTTATATCTGCACCCCTCATTGTTATATCTGCACCCCCCTCATTGTTATATCTGCACCCCCTCATTGTTATATCTGCACCCCCTCATTGTTATATCTGCACCCCCCTCATTGTTATATCTGCACCCCCTCATGTTATATCTGCACCCCCTCATTGTTATATCTGCACCCCCTCATTGTTATATCTGCACCCCCTCATTGTTATATCTGCACCTCCTCATTGTTATATCTGCACCCCCTCATTGTTATATCTGCACCCCCTCATCGTTATATCTGCACCCCCTCATTGTTATATCTGCACCCCCTCATTGTTATATCTGCACCCCCTCATTGTTATATCTGCACCCCCTCATTGTTATATCTGCACCCCCTCATTGTTATATCTGCACCCCCCTCATTGTTATATCTGCACCCCCCTCATTGTTATATCTGCACCCCCTCATTGTTATATCTGCACCCCCTCATGTTATATCTGCACTCCCTCATTGTTATATCTGCACCCCTCATGTTATATCTGCACCCCCTCATCGTTATATCTGCACCCCTCATTGTTATATCTGCACCCCCTCATTGTTATATCTGCCACCCCTCATTGTATATCTGCACCCCCTCATTGTTATATCTGCACCCCCTCATTGTTATATCTGCACCCCCTCATTGTTATATCTGCACCCCCCTCATTGTTATATCTGCACTCCCTCATTGTTATATCTGCACCCCCTCATTGTTATATCTGCACCCCCTCATCGTTATAACTGCACCCCCTCATTGTTATATCTGCACCCCCTCATTGTTATATCTGCACTCCCTCATTGTTATATCTGCACCCCCTCATTGTTATATCTGCACCCCCTCATTGTTATATCTGCACCCCCTCATTGTTATATCTGCACCCCCTCATTGTTATATCTGCACCCCCTCATTGTTATATCTGCACCCCCTCATTGTTATATCTGCACTCTCTCATTGTTACATCTGCACCCCCTCATTGTTATATCTGCACTCCCTCATTGTTATATCTACACTCCCTCATTGTTACATCTGCACCCCCTCATTGTTATATCTGCACCCCCTCATTGTTATATCTGCACTCTCTCATTGTTACATCTGCACCCCCTCATTGTTATATCTGCACTCCCTCATTGTTATATCTACACTCCCTCATTGTTACATCTGCACCCCTCATTGTTATATCTGCACCCCTCATTGTTATATCTGCACCCCCTCATTGTTATATCTGCACTCCCTCATTGTTATATCTATACTCCCTCATTGTTATATCTGCACCCCCTCATTGTTATATCTGCACCCCTCATTGTTATATCTGCACCCCTCATTGTTATATCTGCACCCCTCATTGGTATATCTGCACTCCCTCATTGTTATATCTGCACCCCCTCATTGTTATATCTGCACCCCTCATTGTTGTATCTGCACCCCTCATTGTTATATCTGCACTCCCTCATTGTTATATCCACACCCCCCTCATTGTTACATCTGCACCCCCCTCATTGTTACATCTGCACCCCCTCATTGTTACATCTACACCCCCCTCATTGTTATGTCTGCACCCCCCTCATTGTTACATCTACACCCCCCTCATTGTTATATCTGCACCCCCTCATTGTTACATCTACACCCCCTCATTGTTACATCTACACCCCCTCATTGTTACATCTGCACCCCCTCATTGTTACATCTACACCCCCTCATTGTTACATCTACACCCCCTCATTGTTACATCTGCACCCCCTCATTGTTACATCTGCACCCCCCTCATTGTTACATCTACACCCCCTCATTGTTACATCTACACCCCCTCATTGTTACATCTACACCCCCTCATTGTTACATCTACACCCCCTCATTGTTACATCTGCACCCCCTCGTCACATCCATGTTACTAACCAGGTAATTACATGATTCTCACTGATAATTACATATGCATAATATTATATTCATCCCGCCTCAGTTGGCATATATATATATTGCAATTTGCATGTTGTGTTTTTATTTACATAGAGTTATGTTATACCATTGTCTTACAGCATAGTGTATATTAGAGTGTATTGTATATTGTATGTGCACGACACTGTTGACAATTATGCGTTGTGTTACATAATGTATTATTTTCTCTTTCTGAAATTCATTTTTACTGAGTTATTTTCCAGAATGTTTAAAATATTACAAACTTATGTTTTATACGTGTTTGTGAGAGATTATCTCAGTGTGAAGTGTGTGAGTTAAGAGTGTTTGGCAGTCATGGTTGGTGATTGGTCTTGGTGAGTGGAGCCAGTCAGTCTGTGAGGGAGTTCCTACCTCACAGTCTGTCACGGAGTGTAGCTCCTGGGTGACTGGTGTGTGATGTGCTTGGGGTGGTGACTGGTGTGTGATGTGCTTGGGGTGGTGACTGGTGTGTGATGTGCTGGGGGTGGTGACTGGTGTGTGATGTGCTTGGGGTGGTGACTGGTGTGTGATGTGCTTGGGGTGGTGACTGGTGTGTGATGTGCTTGGGGTGGTGACTGGTGTGTGATGTGCTGGGGGTGGTGACTGATGAGTGATGTGCTGGGGGTGGTGACTGGTGTGTGATGTGCTGGGGGTGGTGACTGGTGTGTGATGTGCTGGGGGTGGTGACTGATGAGTGATGTGCTGGGGGTGGTGACTGGTGTGTGATGTGCTGGGGGTGGTGACTGGTGTGTAATGTGCTTGGGGTGATGACTGGTGTGTGATGTGCTGGGGGTGGTGACTGATGAGTGATGTGCTGGAGGTGGTGACTGATGGGTAATCTGCTGGGGGTGGTGACTGATGGGTCTGGTATGATGATGAGTCATTATACCTGTCCTCTTAATAATGTTATATGTGTCAATGGTCATCAGCTCATTAGTGTTTTATTTTCTAGTTAACTATTTGTGTCGTGCCATATATTCTGGTGATATGTAATTTGTTCTTTAATTGTCCGGCCATAAAGTAACCTGGAGTGTTTGTGTCATGACTTGGTTTACAACCCCCGGGTATGTTGGTGGTGAACTATAACCGTTGGAGACCAGTATACCAGTACTGCTGCCATGTGTTGTGGTGACACTCCTCTTTGACACATCCTCACCCCCCTTGATATCCACCACCCCCTTGATATCCACCCCCATTGATATCCACCACCCCCTTGATATTCACCACCCTTGATATCCACCCCCCTTGATATACACCACCCCCTTGATATTCACCACCCTTGATATCCACCCCCCTTGATATCCACCACCCCCTTGATATTCACCACCCTTGATATCCACCCCCCCTTGATATCCACCACCCCCTTGATATTCACCACCCTTGATATCCACCCCCCCTTGATATACACCACCCCCTTGATATTCACCACCCTTGATATCCACCCCCCCTTGATATCCACCACCCCCTTGATATCCACCAACCCCTTGATATCCACCAACCCCTTGAAATCCACCCCCTTGATATCCACCACCCCCCTTGATATTCACCACCCCCTTGATACCCACCATCCCCTTGATATCCACCTCCCTTGATATCCACCACCCCCCTTGATATTCACCACCCCCTTGATATCCACCACCCCCTTGATATTCACCACCCCCTTGATATTCACCACCCCCTTGATATCCACCACCCCTTGATATCCACCCCCCCTTGATATCCATCACCCCTTGATATCCACCCCCACTGATATCCACCACCCCCTTGATATTCACCACCCCCTTGATATCCACCACCCCCTTGATATCCACCCCCCCCTTGATATCCATCACCCCCTTGATATCCACCCCCACTGATATCCACCACCCCCTTGATATTCACCACCCCCTTGATATCCACCACCCCTTGATATCCACCACCCCCTTGATATCCACCACCCTTGATATCCACCGCCCCTTGATATCCACCACCCCCTTGATATCCACCCCCCCCCCCTTGTTACGAATGGAATCCATTAGACAGTCACGTGGTGGAGGCAGACTCCACAGTGTGAAAATACACATTTTCACATGTAAGTATGATAAGAGCCCAATAGGCTCAGGAATCTGAGCCTATTGAGACTGAGCCTATCTGTTCACCAGTTGATCGACGGTTGGGAGCCGGGATGAAAGAGCCGAAGCTCAACCCTCGCAAGCACAACTAGGTGAGTGCTAGAGTAAACCCAAATGACAGTACATCACACAACGGTATACACCCGAGTATATCCAGCTGCACGTATACCAGAACATCACACCATGGTATACACTTGGGTATACTCCGAGGCACTTGGCACTGTGGAGTTACTTATCTAGCGTCCAGAGCTTGACACGGAGCGCCAGAATAGTGCCAATAGTCAAGAATTTATGACTTTAAAGCCGAGCTCTGGGATGGCACCCTCTGGGATGGCACCCTCCAGGGCTGGCACCCTCCAGGGCTGGCACCCTCCAGGGCTGGCACCCTCCAGGGCTGGCACCCTCCAGGGCTGGCACCCTCCAGGGCTGGCACTCTCCAGAGCTGGCACTTTCCAGGGCTGGCACCCTCCAGGGCTGGCACCCTCCAGGGCTGGCACCCTCCAGGGCTGGCACCCTCCAGGGCTGGCACCCTCCAGGGCTGGCACTCTCCAGAGCTGGCACCCTCCAGGGCTGGCAACCTCCAGGGCTGGCACCCTCCAGGGCTGGCACCCTCCAGGGCTGGCACTCTCCAGAGCTGGCACCCTCCAGGGCTGGCAACCTCCAGGGCTGGCACCCTCCAGGGCTGGCACCCTCCAGGACTGGCACCCTCCAGGGCTGGCAACCTCCAGGGTTGGCACCCTCCAGGGCTGGCACCCTCCAGGGCTGGCACCCTCCAGGGCTGGCAACCTCCAGGGCTGGCAACCTCCAGGGCTGGCACTCTCCAGGGCTGGCACTCTCCAGAGCTGGCACCCTCCAGGGCTGGCACTCTCCAGAGCTGGCACCCTCCAGGGCTGGCACCCTCCAGGGCTGGCAACCTCCAGGGCTGGCAACCTCCAGGGCTGGCACTCTCCAGGGCTGGCACTCTCCAGAGCTGGCACCCTCCAGGGCTGGCACTCTCCAGGGCTGGCACTCTCCAGAGCTGGCACCCTCCAGGGCTGGCACCCTCCAGGGCTGGCAACCTCCAGGGCTGGCAACCTCCAGGGCTGGCACTCTCCAGGGCTGGCACCCTCCAGGGCTGGCACTCTCCAGGGCTGGCACTCTCCAGGGCTGGCACTCTCCAGAGCTGGCAGGACACCGTGCAGAGTGTCGGGTGCCATTCCAGCCTGGAACACATTCTCCAGGTCAGGCCAACAAAAGAAGAAGGCTGAATAATTAGTGTGACCAGCCAGACATCATCATGCATGAATCATTCAACGAACATGATTCCTCGAAGACTGTGAGCAACGTTTGAAAATGATGAGCACGTCGTGCACTCCCAGTGTTCGACCACCCTGACCACACACTCAAAATACTCACTTTCCTTAAATATATATACTGTACCTGTAGTAACAATTTTGCTCCAGTACACCAGGACAAAGTTCACGACGGTGCATCAGGAAACAGCTTGAGGCTAGAAGGAAAGTCTACCCTAATATGTCTTCTTGAGTGACTAAAGGGATATAATTACTCCCGTGATGTAGTCTTCATACAGAGGTCTAAGAAACTGCTTGAGCCTTCGTCGAGAAAAAAGGAGAAGTTCAACGTTTAGAAGAAACGTTGAACTAAAACGTCTGGATGCACATTTAACCTTTGTGTTAACCAGTAGCTCCTACTTTTTAACAAAAGATGGAACACTACACATGATCGAACACTCCCAATACTGTATCTGGATAGGGTTCTGGGAGTTCTCCTACTCTCCAAACCCAGCTCAAGGCCAGGGTCGACTTGTGGTCGCCAGGCTGTTGCTTGGAGCGGAGGTATACCATTGTGATGGGATCCCTGGATTTGAAAGTTGTCGTAATCCATCCGATCATTTTTCTGGCTGACACAATATTTGCTTGGTTATGCTCCCTAAACGTTAGGTCGTCGGACATCATTATTCCCAAATCCTTGACATGTTGTTTACCTATTATGGACACATTCGATTGTGTTTTGTACCCTGTATTATGTTTAAGGTTCTAATTTTTACCGTACCTGAGTACCTGGAATTTATCACTGTTAAACATCATGTTATTTTCTGCTACCCAGTCGAAAACTTTGTTAATATCTGCTTGAAGTTTTTCAATGTCTTTAGCAGAAGTAATTTTCATGCTAATTTTTGTATCATCTGCAAAGGATGACACGAAGCTGTGACTTGTATCTTTATCTATATCTGATATGAGAATATGGAACAGCAATGGTGCAAGGACTGTACCTTGAGGTACAGAGCTTTTAACTGCGCTTGGACTTGATTTGAACTGATTGACTGTTACTCTTTGTGTTCTGTTCAACAGGAAATTGAGTATCCAGCGTCCTACTTTGCCAGTTATTCCATTGATCTCATTTTGTGTGCTATCACTCCATGGTCACATTTGTCGAATGACATTGCAAAGTTTGTGAACTCATTATTTTCCATAAAACTAGAAATTTGATTCCTCATCACTCTTTCAAAAACTTTTATTATGTGTGATGTTAGTGCAACTGGCCTATAATTTTTTGCCAAGGCTTTACTATCCCCCCCCCTTGTGCAGAGGAGCTATATCTGCAGATTTAAGTGCTGCTGGTATCTCCCTTGTATCCAGGCTCTTTCTCCATATTACACTGAGTGCTCGCGCTACTGGTACTTTACATTTCTTTATGAATATTGAATTCCATGAGTCAGGCCCAGGAGCTGAGTGCATAGGCATATTGTCAATTTCTCTTTCAAAGTCTTCCGAGTTTGTGGTAATATTCGTTATATTATCTGCAGCTTGAATGTCAGTCATAAAGAAGCTGTCTGGGTCATCAACTTTCATGTTGTTTATTGGTGTGCTAAACATAGCCTCATACTGAATTAGAATTTCACTAATTTCTTTGTTGTCCTCTGTGTACGTACCTTCAGTTATAATTAATGGTCCAATACTGGTCGAGGTTTTTTATTTTGATTTTGCATATGTGAAAACATATTTTGGATTTTTCTTTATCTCTTGTATAACTTTCTGTTCCAATTCCATTTCCTCAGACTCATATGATCGCTTCAACGTTTGTTCTATTTCTTCGATCTCCCTGTTTAGGCTTATTTTCCTTGCTTGTGATAGTTGTGTCTGCCGAAGCATTTCCGTTATTTTGTTCCTTCTCCTGTACAGTCGTCTGCGTTCTCTTTCTAGAGTGGTCCTCTTTCTGCCCCTCCTCACAGGCACGTGCTTCAAGCAGACCTTGTAAGCTTCAGCTGTCAGTTGAGCTATTCCCTGTGTGGGAGTTTTGTCGCTTAACACCGTCTCCCATTGAATGGTTGCAAGGTCTACATTTATTTTTTCCCAGTCAATCCTCTTATTGTTGAAATTGAATTGATTGAATACCCCTTCTCGCTTGTTGGGTCTCTTAGACCTACAACCGTTATTTATGCTAGTTCGCACTTCAATGAGCTTATGGTCTGAGTATGAAGTATCTGAGATTGTGATATCCCTGATTAGTTCATCATTGTTTGTGAATAACAAGTCTAGTGTGTTTTCGTTCCTAGTTGGTTCTGTAATCTGTTGATTGAGCGAGAATTTGTCACAGAATCTCAACCTTTGTACACTGTGGAAGGGAAGAGTTAACAGCAACAAAGCCAGGACTAAGATTCATGTTGGGTATGTTGTGTATAAGAGCATGTTGGGTATGTTGTGTATGAGAGTATGTTGGGTATGTTGTGTTTGGGAGCATGTTGGGTATGTTGTGTATGAGAGCATGTTGGGTATGTTGTGTATGAGAGCATGTTGGGTATGTTGTGTATGAGAGCATGTTGGGTATGTTGTGTATGAGAGTATGTTGGGTATGTTGTGTATGAGAGCATGTTGGGTATGTTGTGTATGAGAGTATGTTGGGTATGTTGTGTATGAGAGCATGTTGGGTATGTTGTGTATGAGAGCAGTAAAGGAGAAAGCAGTTGAGGAAATCAGTAAAGGAGACAGACCTGAGAGTGGACATGACCCCAGACAAAGGTGAACAGCAGCATAAGGTGAAGGGAAGACAGACCTGAGAGTGGACATGACCCCAGACAAAGGTGAACAGCAGCATAAGGTGAAGGGAAGACAGACCTGAGAGTGGACATGACCCCAGACAAAGGTGAACAGCAGCATAAGGTGAAGGGAAGACAGACCTGAGAGTGGACATGACCCCAGACAAAGGTGAACAGCAGCATAAGGTGAAGGGAAGACAGACCTGAGAGTGGACATGACCCCAGACAAAGGTGATGCCAGAAGCCCACATTAGCAGAGTAACAACAGTTGTGTAAGTCATACTCCCCAACATCCGGGGATCCTTCTGACACTGGCACAAGGGGGGAGGGGAGCTTCCTGGGCCCCCCTTGTACAGCGATGGTCAGACCCACTCTGGAGTATGCAGCACCAGCATGGAACCCTTACCTCAAGGGGGGGGGGGGAGCTTCCTGGGCCCCCCTTGTACAGCGATGGTCAGACCCACTCTGGAGTATGCAGCACCAGCATGGAACCCTTACCTCAAGGGGGGGGGGGGGAGCTTCCTGGGCCCCCCTTGTACAGCGATGGTCAGACCCACTCTGGAGTATGCAGCACCAGCATGGAACCCTTACCTCAAGGGGGGGGGAGCTTCCTGGGCCCCCCTTGTACTGCGATGGTCAGACCCACTCTGGAGTATGCAGCACCAGCATGGAACCCTTACCTCAAGGGGGGGGGGCTTCCTGGGCCCCCTTGTACAGCGATGGTCAGACCCACTCTGGAGTATGCAGCACCAGCATGGAACCCTTACCTCAAGGGGGGGGGGGCTTCCTGGGCCCCCTTGTACAGCGATGGTCAGACCCACTGTGGAGTATGCAGCACCAGCATGGAACCCTTACCTCAAGGGGGGGAGCTTCCTGGGCCCCCCTTGTACAGCGATGGTCAGACCCACTCTGGAGTATGCAGCACCAGCATGGAACCCTTACCTCAAGGGGGGGAGCTTCCTGGGCCCCCCTTGTACAGCGATGGTCAGACCCACTCTGGAGTATGCAGCACCAGCATGGAACCCTTACCTCAAGGGGGGGAGCTTCCTGGGCCCCCCTTGTACAGCGATGGTCAGACCCACTCTGGAGTATGCAGCACCAGCATGGAACCCTCACCTGTGTAACACGGGACGGGGTTTAGACTCTCTCTCGTCCTTTAATGTCCCGTAAATAAACTTAATTCCAAGACCCTAGAGCTAACTCTCAGCTGAGTCCCAGGCCACGTGGTCTTACACGTTCGATCGTCTAAGGTTCAACAGCCGCGTGACGTCGACACGAGGCTCTCTAGCCAACTCAATGGATCTTTTGACGCCGCCGCCACCAAACCCACACAATTCAGATTAATTAATCGGGGTTTGGGCCAATTAATTAACTATTAACCCTTGGGGTAGGTTATCCCCAATTTCGTGGAACTGGAGGTATTACTTACGTTAAGTGCGGTAATTAGCTTGCAAACAAGGGAATATATCAGATAATGACGTGGACTAGCCTGGCTGCCACTCAGCCTCGGCTCAGCCCAACACAGCAGGCTCGTCCACACCCCGGTAAAGACAGTCATATATTAATGTAATAATGGAACACTCACTGATACTAAATATTATAAAACAACGTTTATTAACAAAACTATAAAAAGTAACTAATAAAAATCACTCCGTAAAAACTTAACACTTCCTAAATGACCTATTTTCCTACTGAGGCCCTGAGGCACGGAGGCCCTGAGGCACGGAGGCACGGAGGCACTGAGGCACTGAGGCACTGAGGCACTGAGGCACTGAGGCACTGAGGCCCTGAGGCACTGAGGCACTGAGGCACTGAGGCACGGAGGCCCTGAGGCACGGAGGCCCTGAGGCCCTGAGGCACGGAGGCCCTGAGGCACTGAGGCACGGAGGCACTGAGGCACGGAGGCCCTGAGGCACTGAGGCACGGAGGCCCTGAGGCACTGAGGCACGGAGGCCCTGAGGCACTGAGGCACGGAGGCCCTGAGGCACGGAGGCCCTGAGGCACTGAGGCACGGAGGCCCTGAGGCACTGAGGCACGGAGGCCCTGAGGCACTGAGGCACGGAGGCCCTGAGGCACGGAGGCCCTGAGGCACTGAGGCACGGAGGCCCTGAGGCACTGAGGCACGGAGGCACGGAGGCCCTGAGGCACTGAGGCACGGAGGCCCTGAGGCACTGAGGCACGGAGGCCCTGAGGCACGGAGGCACTGAGGCACGGAGGCCCTGAGGCACTGAGGCACGGAGGCCCTGAGGCACGGAGGCACGGAGGCCCTGAGGCACGGAGGCCCTGAGGCACTGAGGCACGGAGGCCCTGAGGCACTGAGGCACGGAGGCCCTGAGGCACTGAGGCACGGAGGCCCTGAGGCACGGAGGCCCTGAGGCACTGAGGCACTGAGGCACGGAGGCCCTGAGGCACGGAGGCCCTGAGGCACTGAGGCCCTGAGGCACGGAGGCCCTGAGGCACGGAGGCCCTGAGGCACGGAGGCACTGAGGCACGGAGGCCCTGAGGCACGGAGGCCCTGAGGCACTGAGGCACTGAGGCCCTGAGGCACGGAGCGTGATTTGACTCTACTAAACTTCACAACAACTTTTACCTTAATCTAAGAAGACCAGCCGCTGGTGTTTCTGGGCTCTGGAGGTGAGAATGGTTGACCTCCGAGAGCTGCTAATCAAGATTGATTGATAAAGATTAAGCCACCCAAAAGGTGGCACGGGCATGACTAGCCCGTAAGTGGTGGCCCTTTTGAGCCATTACCAGTATCAAGAGCTGATACTGGAGATCTGTGGAGGTGCGCCTGCACCCCGCGTGACGGGAGATGTCTCCCGTCTGCTCCTCAAAACCACACTGACCTTTTCTACTCGTCTCTCAAGCCGAGACAGCTGTCCTAGTATTCCTCAGCCTAGTTATCACTTACAGGGCAGGGTTAACTGATCACACTAATGTTATTTACTAGCCAACTCAGATAGTTAAATGCTTTTTTTTTTTTTTTGAGATATATACAAGAGTTGTTACATTCTTGTACAGCCACTAGTACGCGTAGCGTTTCGGGCAGGTCCCTGGAATACGATCCCCGCCGCGAAGAATCGTTTTTTAAACTTATTGAAACTGATGGTAACTCTGTTAAGCATCTTTCAAAAAGCAATATCCAATTACAATATTGGCAAGTGATCTGAATTTTGTACTTTGTGAATTAATGAATATGGAAGTTGTGGTGTGTGTGACGCCTTACCCTTGACCCAGGTGGGGTCGAGTACTCCGCTCGACGAACTAGTACCCTCCCTACTGACGTTACTTTCTCTGTAACAGACTACAAACCTTGGTCTTTTACTCTACAAACATGTAACTTAACATACATGCTACCTTGAGGCTACCTTGAGGTGCTTCCGGGGCTTAGTGTCCCCGCGGCCCGGTCGTCGACCAGGCCTCCTGGTTGCTGGACTGATCAACCAGGCTGTTAGACGCGGCTGCTCGCAGCCTGACGTATGAGTCACAGCCTGGTTGATCAGGTATCCTTTGGAGGTGCTTATCCAGTTCTCTCTTGAACACTGTGAGGGGTCGGCCAGTTATGCCCCTTATGTGTAGTGGAAGCGTGTTGAACAGTCTCGGGCCTCTGATGTTGATAGTTCTCTCTTGAACACTGTGAGGGGTCGGCCAGTTATGTCCCTTATGTGTAGTGGAAGCGTGTTGAACAGTCTCGGGCCTCCGATGTTGATAGTTCTCTCTTGAACACTGTGAAGGGTCGGCCAGTTATGTCCCTTATGTGTAGTGGAAGCGTGTTGAACAGTCTCGGGCCTCTGATGTTGATAGTTCTCTCTTGAACACTGTGAGGGGTCGGCCAGTTATGTCCCTTATGTGTAGTGGAAGCGTGTTGAACAGTCTCGGGCCTCCGATGTTGATAGTTCTCTCTTGAACACTGTGAGGGGTCGGCCAGTTATGTCCCTTATGTGTAGTGGAAGCGTGTTGAACAGTCTCGGGCCTCTGATGTTGATAGTTCTCTCTTGAACACTGTGAGGGGTCGGCCAGTTATGTCCCTTATGTGTAGTGGAAGCGTGTTGAACAGTCTCGGACCTCTGATGTTGATAGAGTTCTCTCTCAGAGTACCTGTTGCACCTCTGCTTTTCAACGGGGGTATTCTGCACATCCTGCCATGTCTTCTGGTCTCATGTGGTGTTATTTCTGTGTGCAGGTTTGGGACCAGCCCCTCAATTATTTTCCACGTGTAAATTATTATGCTTAAACCAGATTAGTTATTATTGTAATTACTGTGACTGCTGAAATATTCGTTACTTGTTGCATTAAAACAAAGGAGACGGCCATCTTGTATTGTAAACGTGTTGATCACTTTAATCCCTGGGGGATATGAGCCTTCCTGGCCACTCACATAGTAACTCTCGTGTGACTGCAACTCTCCAAGCCCCCGTCGACCAATGTAATCCCTGGGGGATATGAGCCTTCCTGGCCACTCACATAGTAACTCTCGTGTGACTGCAACTCTCCAAGCCCCCGTCGACCAATGTAATCCCTGGGGGATATGAGCCTTCCTGGCCACTCACATAGTAACTCTCGTGTGACTGCAACTCTCCAAGCCCCCGTCTGGCCACTCACATAGTAACTCTCGTGTGACTGCAACTCTCCAAGCCCCCGTCGACCAATGTAATCCCTGGGGGATATGAGCCTTCCTGGCCACTCACATAGTAACTCTCGTGTGACTGCAAACTCTCCAAGCCCCGTCTGGCCACTCACATAGTAACTCTCGTGTGACTGCAACTCTCCAAGCCCCCGTCTGGCCACTCACATAGTAACTCTCGTGTGACTGCAACTCCCCAAGCCCCCGTCTGGCCACTCACATAGTAACTCTCGTGTGACTGCAACTCTCCAAGCCCCCGTCTGGCCACTCACATAGTAACTCTCGTGTGACTGCAACTCTCCAAGCCCCCGTCTGGCCACTCACATAGTAACTCTCGTGTGACTGCAACTCTCCAAGCCCCCGTCTGGCCACTCACATAGTAACTCTCGTGTGACTGCAACTCCCCAAGCCCCCGTCTGGCCACTCACATAGTAACTCTCGTGTGACTGCAACTCTCCAAGCCCCCGTCTGGCCACTCACATAGTAACTCTCGTGTGACTGCAACTCTCCAAGCCCCCGTCTGGCCACTCACATAGTAACTCTCGTGTGACTGCAACTCTCCAAGCCCCCGTCTGGCCACTCACATAGTAACTCTCGTGTGACTGCAACTCCCCAAGCCCCTGTCGACCAATGTAATCCCTGGGGGATATGAGCCTTCCTGGCCACTCACATAGTAACTCTGGTGTGACTGCAACTCTCCAAGCCCCCGTCTGGCCACTCACATAGTAACTCTCGTGTGACTGCAACTCTCCAAGCCCCCGTCTGGCCACTCACATAGTAACTCTCGTGTGACTGCAACTCCCCAAAACCCCCATGGACCTATGTAATCCCTATGACTGAGAATGTATAATAGATAATTTCCACAGCAAACTTAGTTTGTTACACCTGGAAAAGTACAAAGAGGAACTAGAAAGATACAAAGATATGCATGAGACTTGTTCCGGAATTGAAAGGATTGACCTATGAGGAAAGACTTAAGAGAGAAGTGGACCTTACTACACTGGAGGAAAAGAAATAGGAGGGGACATGATAATAACATACAAGATTTTAAGGTAAATTGACAAAATAGACAAAGCAGCGTTGTTCAAAGCTGAGGACAGCAGAAGGAGGGGATCATGAATGGTAATTGGAGACGCCAATGAATCAGTGACATCAAGAAGAAATTTTTAGTGTCAGAGCTGTCAATAAGTGGAGCAAGTTAGACCTAGAAGTCGTTGATGGTAATTCCATTCAAAATTAGTAATGTAAATATGATAAAAGCGTGAGAGATGAGTAGTGCTTGTATCACAGAGCATGCTCAGGGATGAGTAGTGCTTGTATCACAGAGCATGCTCAGGGATGAGTAGTGCTTGTATCACAGAGCATGCTCAGGGATGAGTAGTGCTTGTATCACAGAGCATGCTTAGGTGGGTCTGTGAGCCGAGCTCGACCCTGCACCACATCTAGGTGAGGAAACACGCACTCTCACACACCAAGGTCATCAATTCCAGGAATGGAGATTGAGAACGGTGACCTCTGATGTTCATACAGTGTTCTCTGAGTGTGTCTATGGCACCTCGTCGCTTCACTGGCTCTGTGTTTGCTATCACATCTTCAACCTGTCCTCAGGGATTCACTCAAGGGAATGGATTGGCAACGAGTGCTTAATTAGTGCTACTATCTTCTCTATCCATGGTTAGGTTAGGTTAAGGTTTCGTTAGGTTAGATTTCATTACGTTTGGTTACATTAATAGGGTGTTACAGTGTAACACAGCATCAGCCGGTACCTGGAAGATACCGCCGGCTACAAAGCTGGGAGAGAACACCAGGCACAACAGAGCTCACACAAGTGCTCGCACAAGACTTCATGAGTTGGTCTATCCAACAGTGTGAGGAGGCAGTCAACACGTTCGTCCGTGTAAAGATGGAACAGTTATCGACCCAGGATTAACCCATGGTATAACCAAGATTATAAGGAAGAGAAACAAGTGAAAACAATGGAGTGCAGTAACTACACAATGGCAGAGAGCAGCGGGAGGTGCTGAAGGTCCACCAATATACACCTGAGAGTAAAGAGAGAGAGGCGGAGAGTTAGTTTGAAGACGACACAGCAGTCAAAGCAAAGACTTAACCCAAGTAGCTTAACATCCATGTCAAGAAAAACACGACAGTTAAGGAACAAGTGATGAAACCGATGCTAGGGAATAAGACAATTATAGAGAATGACAGGGAGGTGTGTGAGGAATTCAACAAAAGATTCCAGGAGGTCTTCACAATAGTGCAAAGGAAATTATTTAAAGTGAGTGGGTAGGTATCAAAGGTAGTGGCAGTGAAGAGCTTTGCGACTACTGCGAGAGATGAGGCCAGGAGGCATCTGCTAGAGCTTGGATGATCAAGGCTGCAGCACCAGACACAATCTCAACATGGATATTAAAAATAAAGAAAAGAAGCTTTGCTCTGGCGTCTTTCTCTGCTGCAAAATAAACCATTGGAAATATGAGACCTGCCAGAAAGTTAGAAGCCAGCTAATATTGTGCCAATCTAGAAGAAGGTGATAGAGAAGATCTCGAGTCAGAGGCTAGCAGGTCATGCAGGATGGGCTCAGGGATGGTAAATCTTGCCTCACAAACCTCACAGAATTATGATCGAGCAAATTAAATCTGACAAGATAGAAAAGGGTGGGCAGACTGCATATTTGTGAACTGTCAGAAAGTCTTTGGCACAGTTCCCACAAGACTCTACATATGATGTGAAGATGGAGGCGGGAGCAGCAGGGAAGGTGCTCCCGGGGACAAGGAACTATCTAACCAATGACAATCATTGAGTGACAGTGAGGGGAAAGATGTGATAGTGGTAATGAGCTGGAAATGAGGAGAGAAGGTAGATAAGGGTAATTACATATATAGCTTCAAACAAAGATAGTACAAGAAGCAAGCACTGACCGAGGCAACTGTTACAGCAGCCAAGCCCCAACAGCTGAAGCTGGAGCCTGACAGTATGGGAGAGGACGGCGTACACACACACAGAGAGAGAAGTGTTGGTGTGAGAGGGCGGGAGTGGGAGCGTGCAGACCATTACTGGCGTACACAGCTCCCCCAGCACAGCTCTCGTCACAACACCGACTAACGCGACCTTCACCGCCTCCGGCGTAGGTGGGAAATAGCAAGAGTTGACGGCGTGTATATTTGAGGCGGCACATCCACTTTAACCCGGCTCCTGAAGCACATTACTGGGGGCCGGCCTCACTCCTCCACTACACCCACGCCACACTCTCTAGTACACTCCACATGATGCTCTCTTCCTCCTGATACACCCGTCGGTGTCTGAGGTTGACCTTCAGCTCTTGTGTCCCAGTCTCTCAAGCTCCAGCTCCCTGCTCCCTGGAGCAGAGTTCTTCAAACTTTTCAGTGACCCAGATTAAATTTCCTGTACTAACCTCACGACCCAGTCTTATATATGACCTACACGTGCATAGTACGACCACCACCTCTCACACACCTGCCTTGTGTAGCTTACGGGGATTAATGGCCCCGCGGCCCGGTCCTCGACCAGGCCTCCACCCCCAGGAAGCAGCCCGTGACAGCTGACTAACACCCAGGTACCTATTTTACTGCTAGGTAGCAGGGGCATAGGGTGAAAGAAACTCTGCCAATTGTTTCTCGCCGGCGCCTGGGATCGAACCCGGGACCATAGGATCACAAGTCCAGCGTGCTGTCCGCTCGGCCGACCGGCTCCCCTGGGTATGCAACAATGTTTTCACAGTCTCCAATATATTCAAACAACTCCTACATGCCATGACCCGAAAATTTCCCTCACTGAATGTCTACCACCATCTAGGGAGTGAGGGAAGAATGTCTACCAACCATCTAGGGAGTGAGGGAAGAATGTCTACCAGCCATCCAGGGAGTGAGGGAAGAATGTCTACCAGCCATCTAGGGAGTGAGGGAAGAATGTCTACCAGCCATCTAGGGAGTGAGGGAAGAATGTCTACCAGCCATCTAGGGAGTGAGGGAAGAATGTCTACCAACCATCTAGGGAGTGAGGGAAGAATGTCTACCAGCCATCTAGGGAGTGAGGGAAGAATGTCTACCAACCATCTAGGGAGTGAGGTAAGAATGTCTACCAACCATCTAGGGAGTGAGGTAAGAATGTCTACCACCATCTAGGGAGTGAGGGAAGAATGTCTACCACCATCTAGGGAGTGAGGGAAGAATGTCTACCGGCCGTCTAGGGAGTGAGGGAAGAATGTCTACCACCATCTAGGGAGTGAGGGAAGAATGTCTACCACCATCTAGGGAGTGAGGGAAGAATGTCTACCACCATCTAGGGAGTGAGGGAAGAATGTCTACCGGCCGTCTAGGGAGTGAGGGAAGAATGTCTACCAACCATCTAGGAAGTGAGGGAAGAATGTCTACCGGCCATCTAGGGAGTGAGGGAAGAATGTCTACCGGCCATCTAGGGAGTGAGGGAAGAATGTCTACCGCCATCTAGGGAGTGAGGGAAGAATGTCTACCACCATCTAGGGAGTGAGGGAAGAATGTCTACCGGCCATCTAGGGAGTGAGGGAAGAATGTCTACCGGCCATCTAGGGAGTGAGGGAAGAATGTCTACCGGCCATCTAGGGAGTGAGGGAAGAATGTCTACCGCCATCTGGGGAGTGAGGGAAGAATGTCTACCACCATCTAGGGAGTGAGGGAAGAATGTCTACCGGCCATCTAGGGAGTGAGGGAAGAATGTCTACCGCCATCTAGGGAGTGTGGGAAGAATGTCTACCACCATCTAGGGAGTGAGGGAAGAATGTCTACTAGCCATCTAGGGAGTGAGGGAAGAATGTCTACTAGCCATCTAGGGAGTGAGGGAAGAATGTCTACCACCATCTAGGGAGTGAGGGAAGAATGTCTACTAGCCATCTAGGGAGTGAGGGAAGAATGTCTACTAGCCATCTAGGGAGTGAGGGAAGAATGTCTACTAGCCATCTAGGGAGTGAGGGAAGAATGTCTACTAGCCATCTAGGGAGTGAGGGAAGAATGTCTACTAGCCATCTAGGGAGTGAGGGAAGAATGTCTACTAGCCATCTAGGGAGTGAGGGAAGAATGTCTACCAACCATCTAGGGAGTGAGGGAAGAATGTCTACTAGCCATCTAGGGAGTGAGGGAAGAATGTCTACTAGCCATCTAGGGAGTGAGGGAAGAATGTCTACCAACCATCTAGGGAGTGAGGGAAGAATGTCTACTAGCCATCTAGGGAGTGAGGGAAGAATGTCTACCACCATCTAGGGAGTGAGGGAAGAATGTCTACTAGCCATCTAGGGAGTGAGGGAAGAATGTCTACTAGCCATCTAGGGAGTGAGGGAAGAATGTCTACCTGCCATCTAGGGAGTGAGGTAAGAATGTCTACCTGCCATCTAGGGAGTGAGGGAAGAATGTCTACCTGCCATCTTGGGAGTGAGGGAAGAATGTCTACCAACCATCTAGGGAGTGAGGGAAGAATGTCTACCTGCCATCTAGGGAGTGAGGGAAGAATGTCTACCACCATCTAGGGAGTGAGGGAAGAATGTCTACCACCATCTACGGAGTGAGGGAAGAATGTCTACTAGCCATCTAGGGAGTGAGGGAAGAATGTCTACCTGCCATCTAGGGAGTGAGGGAAGAATGTCTACCACCATCTAGGGAGTGAGGGAAGAATGTCTACCACCATCTACGGAGTGAGGGAAGAATGTTTACTAGCCATCTAGGGAGTGAGGGAAGAATGTCTACCTGCCATCTAGGGAGTGAGGGAAGAATGTCTACCTGCCATCTAGGGAGTGAGGGAAGAATGTCTACCTGCCATCTAGGGAGTGAGGGAAGAATGTCTACCACCATCTACGGAGTGAGGGAAGAATGTCTACTAGCCATCTAGGGAGTGAGGGAAGAATGTCTACCTGCCATCTAGGGAGTGAGGGAAGAATGTCTACCTGCCATCTAGGGAGTGAGGGAAGAATGTCTACCACCATCTACGGAGTGAGGGAAGAATGTCTACTAGCCATCTAGGGAGTGAGGGAAGAATGTCTACTAGCCATCTAGGGAGTGAGGGAAGAATGTCTACCAACCATCTAGGGAGTGAGGGAAGAATGTCTACCACTATCTAGGGAGTGAGGGAAGAATGTCTACCAACCATCCAGGGAGTGAGGGAAGAATGTCTACCACCATCTAGGGAGTGAGGGAAGAATGTCTACCAACCATCCAGGGAGTGAGGGAAGAATGTCTACCACCATCTAGGGAGTGAGGGAAGAATGTCTACCAGCCATCCAGGGAGTGAGGGAAGAATGTCTACCAACCATCTAGGGAGTGAGGGAAGAATGTCTACCAGCCATCTAGGGAGTGAGGGAAGAATGTCTACCACCATCTAGGGAGTGAGGGAAGAATGTCTAACACCATCTAGGGAGTGAGGGAAGAATGTCTACTAGCCATCTAGGGAGTGAGGGAAGAATGTCTACCTGCCATCTAGGGAGTGAGGGAAGAATGTCTACCACCATCTAGGGAGTGAGGGAAGAATGTCTACCACCATCTACGGAGTGAGGGAAGAATGTCTACTAGCCATCTAGGGAGTGAGGGAAGAATGTCTACCTGCCATCTAGGGAGTGAGGGAAGAATGTCTACCACCATCTAGGGAGTGAGGGAAGAATGTCTACCACCATCTACGGAGTGAGGGAAGAATGTCTACTAGCCATCTAGGGAGTGAGGGAAGAATGTCTACCTGCCATCTAGGGAGTGAGGGAAGAATGTCTACCAGCCATCTAGGGAGTGAGGGAAGAATGTCTACCTGCCATCTAGGGAGTGAGGGAAGAATGTCTACCAGCCATCTAGGGAGTGAGGGAAGAATGTCTACCAACCATCTAGGGAGTGAGGGAAGAATGTCTACCACCATCTAGGGAGTGAGGGAAGAATGTCTACCAACCATCCAGGGAGTGAGGGAAGAATGTCTACCACCATCTAGGGAGTGAGGGAAGAATGTCTACCTGCCATCTAGGGAGTGAGGGAAGAATGTCTACCTGCCATCTAGGGAGTGAGGGAAGAATGTCTACCACCATCTACGGAGTGAGGGAAGAATGTCTACTAACCATCTAGGGAGTGAGGGAAGAATGTCTACCTGCCATCTAGGGAGTGAGGGAAGAATGTCTACCTGCCATCTAGGGAGTGAGGGAAGAATGTCTACCTGCCATCTAGGGAGTGAGGGAAGAATGTCTACCTGCCATCTAGGGAGTGAGGGAAGAATGTCTACCTGCCATCTAGGGAGTGAGGGAAGAATGTCTACCTGCCATCTAGGGAGTGAGGGAAGAATGTCTACCTGCCATCTAGGGAGTGAGGGAAGAATGTCTACCACCATCTAGGGAGTGAGGGAAGAATGTCTACCACCATCTACGGAGTGAGGTAAGAATGTCTACCAGCCATCTAGGGAGTGAGGTAAGAATGTCTACCAGCCATCTAGGGAGTGAGGGAAGAATGTCTACCACCATCTAGGGAGTGAGGGAAGAATGTCTACCACCATCTACGGAGTGAGGGAAGAATGTCTACTAGCCATCTAGGGAGTGAGGGAAGAATGTCTACCAACCATCTAGGGAGTGAGGGAAGAATGTCTACCAGCCATCTAGGGAGTGAGGGAAGAATGTCTACCAACCATCTAGGGAGTGAGGGAAGAATGTCTACCAGCCATCTAGGGAGTGAGGGAAGAATGTCTACCAACCATCTAGGGAGTGAGGGAAGAATGTCTACCAACCATCTACGGAGTGAGGTAAGAATGTCTACCAACCATCTACGGAGTGAGGTAAGAATGTCTACCAACCATCTAGGGAGCGAGGTAAGAATGTCTACCAACCATCTAGGGAGCGAGGGAAGAATGTCTACCAACCATCTAGGGAGTGAGGTAAGAATGTCTACAACCATCTACGGAGTGAGGTAAGAATGTCTACCAACCATCTACGGAGAGAAGCAAATAATACTGGTGCTGGAGCCATGGCTGTCAACAGGGGTATAACCGAGGAAGTAATTCTGGAAGCTGTAAACTGTGATTCAGTATACCAGGATAAAAATGATAGCAGACAGGAAAAAGCAACAGACAGCATTGACCGCTCGATAGGTACAGACACTACAACAGACCACAACAGACAGTCCAAAAAGACATTTGCAAAGGGCATTTACCGACATAATACTGTGACAAGGGATCACCATGCAGCTTCCCTCATCCCGTAAACTGTCTAAATATACTTGAGGAAAATGTCGTGGTGGGTCAACATGTAGACATTGGCACCCAGACATGTGACAGGCACGGAACGCTACAGGAAGGCACGGATCGCTACAGGAAGGCACGGATCGCTACAGGAAGGCACGGAACGCTACAGGAAGGCACGGATCGCTACAGGAAGGCACGGAACGCTACAGGAAGGCACGGATCGCTACAGGAAGGCACGGAGCGCTACAGGAAGGCACGGATCGCTACAGGAAGGCACGGAACGCTACAGGAAGGCACGGATCGCTACAGGAAGGCACGGAGCGCTACAGGAAGGCACGGAACGCTACAGGAAGGCACGGAACGCTACAGGAAGGCACGGAACGCTACAGGAAGGCACGGAGCGCTACAGGAAGGCACGGATCGCTACAGGAAGGCACGGATCGCTACAGGAAGGCACGGAGCGCTACAGGAAGGCACGGATCGCTACAGGAAGGCACGGATCGCTACAGGAAGGCACGGATCGCTACAGGAAGGCACGGATCGCTACAGGAAGGCACGGATCGCTACAGGAAGGCACGGATCGCTACAGAAAGGCACGGAATCGCTACAGGAAGGCACGGATCGCTACAGGAAGGCACGGAACGCTACAGGAAGGCACGGATCGCTACAGGAAGGCACGGAACGCTACAGGAAGGCACGGAGCGCTACACAAGGCACGGAACGCTACAGATCGCTACAGGAAGGCACGGAACGCTACAAAAGGCACGGCACGGATCGCTACAGGAAGGCACGGAGCGCTACACTACAAAGGCACGGAGCGCTACACAAAGGCACGGAGCGCTACACAAAGGCACGGAGCGCTACACAAAGGCACGGAGCGCTACACAAAGGCACGGAACGCTACACAAAGGCACGGAACGCTACACAAAGGCACGGAACGCTACACAAAGGCACGAACACTTCATAAAAGCCACGGAACGCTGCACAAAAGCACGGAACGCTACATAAAGGCACGGAATGCTGCACAAAGGCACGGAACGCTACACAAAGGCACGGAACGCTGCACAAAGGCACGGAACGCCACACAAAGGCACGGAACGCCACACAAAGGCACGGAACGCCACACAATGGCACGGAACGCTGCACAAAGGCACGGAACGCTACACAATGGCACGGAATGCAGCACAAAAGCAGCATTCCGTGCCTTTGTGTAGCATTCACAAAGGCAAAATAAAATCAAGTCCGAGCACAGTTAAAAGCTCTGCACCTCAAGGTACAGTCCTTGCACCACTGCTGTTCCTTATTCTCATAGTCACTACATATTAATAAAGTCTTCGATTGGGTAACGGAAAATAACATGATGTTTAACAGTGATAAATTCCAGGTACTGAGGTACGGCAAAAATGAGAACCTTAAACATAATACAGGGTACAAAACACAATCAAATCTGCCCATAGTAGGAAAGCAGCATGTCAAGGATTTGGGAATAATGATGTCTGACGACCTAACGTTTAGGGAGCATAACCAAGCAAATATTGCGTCAGACAGAAAAATGATCGGATGGATTACGAGAACTTTCATATCCAGGGATCCCATCACAATGGTTGTACTCTTCAAGTCACTTGTGTTGTCCCGTCTCGAGTACTGCTTAGTACTCACTTTCCCCTTCAGAGCAGGAGAGATTGCTGAAATAGAGGGAATACAGAGAACATATACGGCACGCATAGACGAGATAAAACACCTAAATTATTGGGATCTTCTCAAAGCTCTCCAAATGTACTCACTAGAAAGGAGATGAGAGACATACCAAATAATATACACATGGAAGATACTGGAGGGTCAGGTACCAAATCTACACAGTAAAATAACAACGTACTGGAGTGAACGATATGGAAGAAAATGCAGAATAGAACCAGTGAAGAACAGAGGTGCCATAGGCACAATCAGAGAACACTGTATAAACATCAGAGGTCCGCGGTTGTTCAACACCCTCCCAGCGAGCATAAGAAATATTGCCGGAACAAAAGTGGACGTTTTCTAGAAAATACTGAGCACTTTTCTGCAATAAGTGCTGGATCAAACAGGCTGTAGTGCATATGTGCGCCGTAGGAGCACATATGCACTACAAAAGCAAAAGCCAAAAGGTTTAGACCTATTGTCTTATGTATGACCCTCTGTCCTGCGTGACAGTGAATACTAGCATTATCCTCAATTTAATAAGACTATCAAAATCCTCAGATTAGGCAAAATTGTAATTAATTTTGTCAATAAAGATGTTAATAATAAATAATAAGCGAACCTGGATAGAGGGAGGTCAGCAACAGCCTGGTGGACCAAGCTTTCACAAGTCAAGCCTGGCCTCGGGCTGCTCTTGGTGAGAAGACCTCTCGGAACCCCATCCAGGTACAATCCAGGTACATTCCAACATACAGTCATATGTAAAATGTTCACATGTGCATTTTGGTGAAGTCTGATAGAATTCAAACTTGTAAGATGACCACAAATTTATATTAATAACATGCAGAAAGTAAAGTTGTGGATACATAATTAGGGCTTCTTATTGGGAAAGTTTGGTGGGCGTGTTCGGTGGCTGTAATCCCGGGCCAGTCCGGCTCTGGGGGGGAGGGGGGATAAGGCCACACGCATATTGGCCGTAGGGTTAAGGTGGTCTCTCTGTTTGGTCTTGAGCTTTGTTAGGGATGGGACGCAAGCCTGACACAAGTGGCTGCCACACACTCTCTTTACTCAAGTTGGGATATTCCTTGTATATACTCTGAGTGATGTCTTGTGCCTGACTCTTGATGAACTGTCACATGTAAGATGGGTTTACTGATCTTCCTGATCACGTCTGAAGTGCATCACACTCTGAGGTGGTAAATGGGTCTTTCATCCAGTGTTTTGTTTTCATATATACATTCTTCTCTTGTGGAAAATACTGTTTAAAACTCGCTGAGAAACTGAAGACCAGCTTCGTTTTCTCAAATTCTTCACCCATTTTTCCTTCCTGTTTCTTTCCTCAGTGTGTAGTGAAAATGTGGAGAAGCTGTAGATCATCTTGGGTCTACTTGAAGACATTTTCAGACATTCCCCCTCCCCTTCCCCCCTCCCCCCCGTCTTAAAGTTCACCCAGCTTTGAGGAAGTGTCTGCCAGACATGGCACCTTCACTGCCTACTCATCACTACTAAACACCTCTGCCCCCGGTGGTTTGTTTCTCCCGAGAAGGAAATTATGAGTCTGCGTCCTTGGCTCATCAACCCCCAGTTCGAATTCTTCCTCTGGAAAACCACCTCACTTGTGTATGATACAATAGTGTGATTGATCAGCTCCCGTGTTGACGCAAAGTTGTCCAAACACGCGGCTATTGACTCCACTTCCTTTGATGAGACTGACAACTTTTACTGCCTTATTTAGACCATTTGCAGTCAGGGATGTCACCAGGGACCAGGGTGTCACAGGGGATGTCTCCAGGGACCAGGGTGTCACGGGGGGTGTCTCCAGGGACCAGGGTGTCACGGGGGGTGTCTCCAGGGACCAGGGTGTCACGGGGGATGTCTCCAGGGACCAGGGTGTCACGGGAGGTGTCTCCAGGGACCAGGGTGTCACAGGGGATGTCTCCAGGGACCAGGGTGTCACGGGGGGTGTCTCCAGGGACCAGGGTGTCACAGGGGATGTCTCCAGGGACCAGGGTGTCACGGGGGATGTCTCCAGGGACCAGGGTGTCACGGGAGGTGTCTCCAGGGACCAGGGTGTCACAGGGGATGTCTCCAGGGACCAGGGTGTCACGGGGGGTGTCTCCAGGGACCAGGGTGTCACGGGGGGTGTCTCCAGGGACCAGGGTGTCACGGGGGGTGTCTCCAGGGACCAGGGTGTCACGGGGGTGTCTCCAGGGACCAGGGTGTCACGGGGGTGTCTCCAGGGACCAGGGTGTCACGGGGGGTGTCTCCAGGGACCAGGGTGTCACGGGGGATGTCTCCAGGGACCAGGGTGTCACGGGGGGTGTTTCCAGGGACCAGGGTGTCACGGGGGGTGTCTCCAGGGACCAGGGTGTCACGGGGGTGTCTCCAGGGACCAGGGTGTCACGGGGGTGTCTCCAGGGACCAGGGTGTCACGGGGGTGTCTCCAGGGACCAGGGTGTCACGGGGGGTGTCTCCAGGGACCAGGGTGTCACAGGGGATGTCTCCAGGGACCAGGGTGTCACGGGGGGTGTCTCCAGGGACCAGGGTGTCACGGGGGGTGTCTCCAGGGACCAGGGTGTCACGGGGGTGTCTCCAAGGACCAGGGTGTCACGGGGGTGTCTCCAAGGACCAGGGTGTCACGGGGGTGTCTCCAGGGACCAGGGTGTCACGGGGGGGTGTCTCCAGGGAGCAGGGTATCACGGGGGTGTCTCCAGGGACCAGGGTGTCACGGGGGGTGTCTCCAGGGACCAGGGTGTCACGGGGGATGTCTCCAGGGACCAGGGTGTCACAGGGGATGTCACCAGGGACCAGGGTGTCACGGGGGATGTCTCCAGGGACCAGGGTGTCACAGGAGATGTCTCCAGGGACCAGGGTGTCACAGGGGATGTCTCCAGGGACCAGGGTGTCACAGGGGATGTCTCCAGGGACCAGGGTGTCACAGGAGATGTCTCCAGGGACCAGGGTGTCACAGGACATGTCACCAGGGACCAGGGTGTCACAGGAGATGTCTCCAGGGACCAGGGTGTCACAGGAGATGTCACCAGGGACCAGGGTGTCACGGGGGATGTGTGCGCGCGCGCGTGTGTGTGCGCGTGTGCGTGTGTGTGTGTGTGTGTGTGTGTGTGTGTGTGTGTGTGTGTGTGTGTGTGTGTGTGTGTGCGTGTGTGTGTGTGTGTGTGTGTGTGTGTGTGTGTGTGTGTGTGTACTCACCTATATGTACTCACCTATATGTGCTTGCAGGATCGAGCATTGACTCTTGGATCCCGCCTTTCTAGCTATCGGTTGTTTACAGCAATGACTCCTGTCCCATTTCCCTATCATACCTAGTTTTAAAAGTATGAATAGTATTTGCTTCCACAACCTGTTCCCCAAGTGCATTCCATTTTTCTACTACTCTCACGCTAAAAGAAAACTTCCTAACATCTCTGTGACTCATCTGAGTTTCCAGTTTCCACCCATGTCCCCTCGTTCTGTTATTATTACGTGTGAACATTTGATCTATTTCCACTTTGTCAATTCCCCTGAGTATTTTATATGTCCCTATCATATCTCCTCTCTCCCTTCTTTTCTCTAGTGTCGTAAGGTTCAGTTCCTTCAGCCGCTCTTCATATCCCATCCCTCGTAGCTCTGGGACAAGCCTCGTCGCAAACCTCTGAACCTTCTCCAGTTTCTTTATGTGTTTCTTCAGGTGGGGGCTCCATGATGGCGCGGCATACTCTAAGACGGGTCTCACGTAGGCAGTGTAAAGCGCCCTAAAAGCTTCCTCATTTAGGTTTCTGAATGAAGTTCTAATTTTCGCCAGTGTAGAGTACGCTGCTGTCGTTATCCTATTTATATGTGCCTCAGGAGTTAGATTAGGTGTCACATCCACTCCCAGGTCTCTTTCTCGAATCGTTACAGGTAGGCTGTTCCCCTTCATTGTGTACTGTCCCTTTGGTCTCCTGTCACCTGATCCCATTTCCATAACTTTACATTTACTGGTGTTAAACTCCAGTAGCCATTTCTCTGACCATCTCTGTAGCCTGTTTAAGTCCTCTTGGAGGATCCTACAATCCTCGTCTGTCACAACTCTTCTCATTAATTTTGCGTCATCTGCAAACATTGACATGTATGATTCCACTCCTGTAAACATATCATTTACGTAAATTAGAAAGAGGATTGGTCCCAGCACCGATCCTTGAGGTACTCCACTTGTTACTGTTCGCGTGTGTGTGCGTGTGCGTGTGCGTGTGCGTGTGCGTGTGCGTGTGTGTGTGTGTGTGTGTGTGTGTGTGTGTGTGTGTGTGTAAGGTCAAGCAACACAGCCAACCCGGCAACAAGTTCTCTCTCCCTAGACACATAACCCCACAGCGTTATGTAAACAGCAAGGTTAGTACTTGTGTCTGGTTGGGGAGAAGCACCAGCAGACTGGAGACCGTCTGACTGTCAGTCGTCCTGAGCCTCACTACCTCGGTCACTTCCAGTCAGTCAGTCAGCCAGTCAGTCACGTGGCATCTTATCCCCAGACTGTCCATCAAGCACTGTACTCACTCTCTTCACATTTAGCTGGAAGACTAAACTTTTCACCCGGAAGATATGGTACCCATGCCCCATCCTGTGAGTGGTGGGTGGCACTCATGCCCCATCCTGTGAGTGGTGGTGGCACTTATGCCTCATCCTGTGAGTGGTGATGGCACTCATGCCCCATCCTGTGAGTGGTGGTGGCACTCATGCCCCATCCTGTGAGTGGTGGTGGACGTCATGCCCCATCCTGTGAGTGGTGATGGCACTCATGCCCATCCTGTGAGTGGTGGTGTCACTCATGCCCCATCCTGTGAGTGGTGGTGGACGTCATGCCCATCCTGTGAGTGGTGGTGTCACTCATGCCCCATCCTGTGAGTGGTGGTGGACGTCATGCCCATCAGAATATGGACATGAGGCTGGAAGGAAAGAGAAGGTTGATACCTGGTTGATGGGGTTCTGGGAGTTGTTCTACTCCCTAAACCCGGCCCGAGGCCAGGCTCGACTTGTGAGAGTTTGGTCCACCAGGTCCACATATGCGTGCCGTATATGTTCTCTGTATTCCCTCTATTTCAGCAATCTCTCCTGCTCTGAAGGGGGAAGTGAGTACTGAGCAGTACTCAAGACGGGACAACACAAGTGACTTGAAGAGTACAACCATTGTGATGGGATCCCTGGATTTGAAAGTTCTCGTAATCCATCCGATCATTTTTCTGGCTGACGCAATATTTGCTTGGTTATGCTCCCTAAACGTTAGGTCGTCAGACATCATTATTCCCAAATCCTTTACATGCTGCTTTCCTACTATGGGCAGATTTGATTGTGTTTTGTACCCTGTATTATGTTTCA
>NC_059615.1:22141204-22251204 GCF_020424385.1 Procambarus clarkii
GGAGTGCCGGACCAACCGGGCTGTGGTGGGTATGTGGGCCTGCGGGCCGCTCCAAGCAACAGCCTGGTGGACCAAACTCTCACAAGTCAAGCCTGGCCTCGGGCCGGGCTTGGGGAGTAGAAGAACTCCCAGAACTTCATCAACCAGGTATCAACCAGGTATCATACAGGTAATAGCATAATGATTTACAAGCATAACAATTCATGGTGGAATTGCTTGTTAATTTGAATGTGAAGCTGAATACATTATGCAAATGAAGCAGACATTTCTGTTCTGTAAACAGTAAAATATAATATCATTTGCATATCCTGGGTTTAGCATGTTACACGCCTTTAATTACAAATGGATTATTATTTGTAATGTTGTGCGACCAGCAGGCCTAGTTAATGTGTTTCAGAAATAATAATTATTATGTAGATAACACCCCCCCCCCCCCCCCGGTAGGGAGGAATTAAGGGTTATTTTCACTGAGTTGAGACACTCAGCTGATAAGATGTTGCCATGTCTAAAACCTCCCTGCCTAGTGTCGATACTTAAGGAGGCCAGTTTGTGGATTATATGTATAATTTTGTGAATACAGATTGATATGAATAATATCAAAGATTGGCTGTGCATTGTATACTTGTCAGTGATAACTTTTAAATGTCATAATTCGTAAGAAGAAAGTCGTTAAATGAGGATCTGTCAACGCTGCGCCTTAAGCCTGGCAACACAGCGCGCCAGATTTTTTAAACTGTCAGAAGGGCTGTGGCCACCATGGAGGTAGGACCTGCTGGCCGAGGGCTCCTCACTTATGTTAAGTACTCTATGATAAACCTTGTTAGGCCGCGTTTATTACCTCAGGCAGTAATACACATTTATAATTAAATAGGCGGTGATAACTGAAGTGGAAACTCGCCACTTATATAATATATTGGTGACAAAATAAATTGTGATTTCTTGTTTAAAGGGGAAGCTGGTACCTGGGTGACCATTGGTGGTGGTGTCTCAATGGTGCCTCCTACGGCAACGGTGCCTCCTACTGCAACGGTGCCTCCTACTACAATGGTGCCTGCTACTACAACGGTGCCTCCTACTACAACGGTGCCTCCTACTACAATGGTGCCTCCTACTACAACGGTGCCTACTGCAACGGTGCCACCTACAACGGTGGTGTCGACTGGACAACATTTCATCTAAGGCGCCTTAAATATTGTTTACTGAGCACATCTGCTGTTAACTGTATTTCCTGTACAGTGTGAACCCTTAGACTGCTCATCGTCGTATGTGATAGTAAGTCGCTGTACTTGGCGTAAATGAGAAGGGGCAGACCACGCCAATCTCTGGGCTGATTGGAAATAACTAGATAGCAACAGGCAGTCAGTAGGTGAACAGAGGCATAAGGTGAAATAATTGGAATTTAAATTCCTCTCCGGTGGGGGATTGGAACCCGGGCCCGACAGCTGAGAATTGATGTCGACCACCCAGTGATAACGAGGTCTCCCTCTTCATCAATCTCCCTTCCTCTCCTCTCCTCTCTCTCTTCCCCACTCTCTCCCATTGTCTCTCTCTCCCCCCCCCCCCCCCCGCTCTCTCTGCTTCTGTCTCTCGCTCGTTTCCCCCCTTCCCTCCCTTCCTTCCCTCCCGCCCTCCCTCCCCTCCACCCCAACAAGGGCTTACAAATCCTATCCCATCGCCAGTGCCGGGATGGCGTGAACCTGGTGATGTAATATTGTATCACCTCCAATTGTTTAATCGACCCTTCCTCCTCCTCCTCCTCCTCTGTGTCCCAGGAGGAGGAGGAGGAGGAGGGAGAAGCAGCACCACAGGTGTGGGGTTCCCACACTATACTCCTTACCCTCCCCCCCCCCCCCGGGTTAACACAGTCTTGCTCCCACCCTTCTGTACTACACCCTACTGTGGGGGAGGGGGGGGGGGAGGGTTAGCTCCCAAATGTACTCACTAGAAATGAGACGACGAGAGATATCAAATAATATACACGTGAAAGATACCGGAGGGACAGGTCCCAAATCTACGCAGTAAAATAACAACGTACTGGAGTGAACGATATGGAAGAAAATGCAGAATAGAACCAGTGAAGAGCAGAGGTGCCATAGGCACAATCAGAGAACTCTGTATAAACATCAGAGGTCCACGGTTGTTCAACACCCTCCCAGCGAGCATAAGAAATATTGCCGGAACAACCGTGGACATCTTCAAGAGGAAACTAGATTGTTTCCTCCAAGGAGTGCCGGACCAACCAGGCTGTGATGGGTACGTGGGCCTGCGGGCTGCTCCAAGCAACAGCCTAGTGGACCAAACTCTCACAAGTCAAGCCTGGCCTCGGGCCGGGCTTGGGGAGTAGAACAACTCCCAGAACCCCATCAACCAGGTATCATCCTCAGGAAGTTACAAGAGACTAAGGCAACAAAGGTGCCGAAAAAATATTAGATTTTTTTTTTCACAGAGTGGTAGACGGTTGGAACACGTTAGGTGATGTGGTGGTGGAGGCCAAGACCGTCAGTAGTTTCAAAGCGTTATATGACAAAGAGTGCTGGGAAGACGGGACACCACGAGTGTAGCTCTCATCCTGTAACTACAACTAGGTAATTACTTTTAGGTAACTATACTTAGGTAACTCTGCACATGCTCAGATACACAGAAAATATGAGATATATTTATTATCATAACATTGTCAGAAGATATACCGGTGTGGCGAGAGTCGCGGGTGAGGAACACTGGTTTATGTATTAACCGCTGCCCCTGACCCCCCCCCTCCCCGGCCAGACCTTGACCCCCCCTCCCCGGCCAGACCTTGACCCCTGACCTCTCAAGCGGTCAACCACCAGTGTCACCGTGCAGGTAACCCAGTTCTTGGCTCTCTACACACCTTCACCCTTGACCTTTGGCGCTGGCCTCAAGGAGTTCAGCCCTCGACAGGCGGTGACCCTGGCCACCACCTGACCCCTGGCCACCACCTGACCCCGGGCCACCACCTGACCCCTGGCCACCACCTGACCCCTGGCCACCACCTGACCCCTGGCCACCACCTGACCCCTGGCCACCACCTGACCCCTGGCTGTTGCTTGGAGCGGCCCGCAGGCCCACATACCCACCACAGCCCGGTTGATCCGGTTTTTTTTGTTGTTGTTGAAAACAATCTAGTTTTCTCTTGAAGCTGTCCACAGTTGTTCCGGCAATATTTCTTATACTCGCTGGGAGGACGTTGAACAACCGCGGACCTCTGATATTTATTCAGTGATCTCTGATGTGCCTATGGCACCTCTGCTCTTCACTGATTCTATTCTGCATTTTCTTCCATATCGTTCACGTTCCAGTTTGTTGTTATTTTACTGTGTAGATTTGGGACCTGGCCCTCCAATATATTCTACGTGTATATTATTTGGTATCTCTCTCGTCTCCTTTCTAGTGAGTACATTTGGAGAGCTTTGAGACTATCCCAATAAATTAGGTGCTTTATTGCGTCTATGCGTGCCGTAAATGTTCTCTGTATTCCCTCTATTTCAGCAATCTCTTCTGCTCTGAAGGGGGAAGTGAGTACTGAGCAGTACTCAAGACAGGACAACACAAGTGACTTGAAGAGTACAACCATTGTGATGGGATCCCTGGATTTGAAAGTTCTCGTAATCCATCCTATCAGTTTTTCTGGCTGACGCAATATTTGCTTAGTTATACTCCCTAAACGTTAGGATCGTCAGACATCATTATTGCCAAATCCTTTACATGCTGTTTACCTACTATGGGCAGATTTGATTGTGTTTTGTACTCTGTATTATGTTTAAGGTTCTCATTTTTACCGTACCTGAGTACCTGGAATTTATCACTGTTAAACTTATTATCTGCTGCACAGTCAGATGGTCATCTATGCATGTGTGACCTCTTGTTCTTGACATTGCGAGGGTCAAGATTTCCTCTTTGTCCTTTCCTTCTCTACCTGTTCCCATTGTGTAATGTATCACATTACCGCTTTTTCTTCTATCTTCTAGCTTTGGTATACTTAACACCTGTAGCCTCTCCTCGTAGCTCTTGCCTTTCACTTCTGGAGGCCATTCCATTGCATGTATTTGCACCTTTTCCAGTAAGTTGGTGCTTCTTGAGATATGGGCCCTTACAACCAATTTTGGTCTCACAAAAGTCGTGAACAATTTCTATAGTATTTCACCATTCATGTATTTAATAGTTATTGTGAAGTTGGAGGCTTCTACTGAAGCAGTCCAACACCTACATATATAACCCTCGTGCACTGTCGTGTGGGTAAAGTTGGACACTACCTACTGTACCTACATAAGAGTCCATGGGGTCACATGTCTAACTTTTACTGCCTACTGTACAAGCCGCCAGACTTCCTTGTGATTCACTGGCCTCCCATGTTGTATATGATACACCATGTCGCAGTACAGGAGTCAGGCGTGCGACTGAGAATAACTTGGTCGCTGGTTCCAGTCACCTCACTGCTCCAATATATTTTATCAATGTATATAGTGAGAATATCTTTTCTCATTATTTTCTCATTTTTCATATCACGTTAGTGTGATTTTTGTATGTAACAAAATGTATATGTTCTAAATGATGGAGGAGCCTTCTGTTGATCAGTCCCTGACCAGGGGCCAGATTCACGAAAGCACTTACGCAAGCACTTACGAACCTGTCCATCTTTTCTCAATCTTTAGCGGCTTTGTTTACAATTATTAAACAGTTAATGAGTTCCGAAGCACCAGGAGGCTGTTTATAACAATAACAACAGTTGATTGGCAAGTTTTCATGCTTGTAAGCTGTTTAATAAATGTAACCAAAGCCGTCAAAGATTGAGGAAAGATGTACACGTTCGTAAGTGCTTGCGTAAGTGCTTTCGTGAATCTGGTCCCTGGTCTTTTGGATGATGGTGTGGTCAAGCAGACTGTTGGACACGGCTGCTCGCAGCCTGAATGTTGATGCTTCGAGACAAAATATAAATGTTCTAAAAGATCACGGAGCCGTCTGTTGATCAGTGCCTCTAACAGCTTACAAGGAAGACTTGTTAGTGACACTTCAGTCACTCCCGTCTTTCTCCTCACTTGTGTATAGCTGCCACAGTTGTCACTCTCACACTGTCAGGCAGTTCCCCCCTTACTTGTGAGGAGTTGATGACTACAGCAAGGGTGAACATTACTAATGAGTTGATGACTACAGCAAGGGTGAACATTACTAATGAGTTGATGACTACAGCCAGGTCCACAGCAGGCAGCTGCTACAAGTAAGGGCGGCACGGGACTAGTAGTGTAACAGTCCGCCAACCACCACCACCTTCATCACCACTCCATAAACTCAGCGTCCCAAGTATGTTAACTTTTTTCTAATATTCACGTTGCATGGCTTTGTAATTATTAGCGAGATTATATAATGCAGATTCAGTAATGTGATTAAATGTAAACGGATTTTAAAGGGGGAATGATATACTACTTAATATAATGATATACTAGACGCTTAAATACTGGTGAGAGAGGTGTATGAGGGCAATATTAGGGAGGGAGTAGAGAGGTGTTGAAGGAGGAGGTAAGAGAGGGTGTTGGGAGAGGAGCACAAGTGTGCACCAGGCTGCCTCCCACCTTTAATACCCTCCCCGCCACTCTCACCCCCTCCCTCCTCACCTTCCATACCTCCAGTATACCTGGAGACACTTTCCAGATTTCTTCTATTCCCCCAAACGCGGCCCGAGGCCAAGCTTGATTTGTGATAACTTGGTCCAACAGGCTGTTGCTTGGAGCAGCCCGCAGGCCCACATACCCACCACAGCCCGGTTGGTCCGGCACTCCTTGCAGGAACTGATCTAAGTGCCTCTTGAATACATCCACCTTTGTTCCGGCAATATTTCTAATGCTTGCTGGGAGGGTGTTGAACAGCTGTGGACCTCTGATGTTCAGTGTTCACTGATTGTGCCTATGGCACCTCTACTCCTCACTGGTTCTATTCTGCATTTCCTTCCGTACCTTTCGCTCCAGTATGTTGTTATTCTACTGTGGGACCTTGGGACCTGGCCCTCCAGTATCTTCCATGTGTATATTATTTGGTATCTCTCGTCTCCTTTCCAGTGAGTACATTTTGAGAGCTTTGAGACAGTCTCAATAATTTAGATGTTTTATCTCGTCTATGCGTGCCGTATATGTTCTCTGTATTCCCTCTAATTCAGAGATCTCTCCCGCATTGAAGGAGGGGAGTGGGTAACGAGCAATACTAAAGACGGGACAACACAGGATCACAAGTCCAGTGTGCTGTCCGCTCGGCCGACCTGCTCCATGTGTCTGATTGATTGATTGTGTGTGTCCTGTACCCTGTGTTTCGTTTAACTTCCTCGTTTCCACCATACCTCAGTACCTGGAACTTGTCACCGTTAAACATCATGTTATTTACAGTTGACCAATCGAAGACTTTATTAATATCTGTCTGCACTTTTTCACTGTCTTCTACTTAAGAAATTTTCATGCAGATTTTTGTATCATCAGCAAAGGATGACACGAAGCTGTGACTAGTATTTTGGTCTATATCAGAGATAAGAATAAGAAATAGCAGCGGTGCAAGGACTGTGTCCTGGGGTACAGAGCTTTTCACTGCACTTGGGCTTGATCTTACTTGAGTGACCGTCACTCTCTTCATTCTGTTTGACAGAAAGTTGAAAATCCAACGCCCAACTTTACCCGATATTCCCATTGATCTCATTTTGTGTGCTATCACTCCATGGTCACATTTGTCAAACCAACACCCTCTCACTATCACCTCACTCCAGCTCCTCTCACTATCACCTCACCCCAGCTCCTCTCACTATCACCTCACTACTCCTCCAACACTACACTCTCCCTCACTGCTCCTCCAACACAACGCTCACAGAAACATTATCGCAATTTGGAAGACATTTTTCGATCAAATGTCGTCCTGTCAAGTTTGTTTAGAAAAATTTGAGAGTAATAACTGGGAGGCGGAGGAGGAGAGGAGGAGGAGGGGAGGAGGAGGAGGAGGAGGAGTAGGAGGAGGATGAGAAGGAGGAGGATGAGGAGGAGGAGGAGAAGGAGGAGGAGGAGGAGGAGAGTAGGAGGAGGAGAAGGAGGAGGAGGAGGAGTAGGAGTAGGATGAGAAAGGAGGGGAGGAGGAGAAGGAAGAGAGGAGAGTAGAAGGAGGAGGAGGAGGGAGAGGAGGAGGCGGTGAGGAGGACCTGGAGAGGTTTCTGGGAGTTCTTCTACTCCCCGAGCCCGGCCTGAGGCCAGGCTCGACTTGTGATAACTTGGTCCAACAGGCTGTTGCTTGGAGCGGCCCGCAGGCCCACATATCCACTACAGCCTGGTTGGTCCGGCACTTCTTGCAAGAACTTATCTAAGTGCCTCTTGAATACATCCACCTTTGTTCCGGCAATATTTCTAATGCTTGCTGGGAGGGTGTTGAACAGCTGTGGACCTCTGATGTTCAGACAGTGTTCTCTGATTGTGCCTATGGCACCTCTACTCCTCACTGGTTCTATTCTGCATTTCCTTCCGTATCTTTCGCTCCAGTATGTTGTTATTCTACTGTGCAAATTTGGGACCTGGCCCTCCAGTATCTTCCATGTATATATTATTTGATACCTTTCTCGTCTCCTTTCCAGAGAGTACATTTTGAGAGCTTTGAGACGGTCCCAATAATTTAGATGTTTTATCGTGTCTATGCGTGCCGTATATGTTCTCTGTATTCCCTCTAATTCAGAGATCTCTCCTGCTCTGAAAGGGGAAGTGAGTACCGAGCAATACTCAAGACGGGACAGCACCAGTGATTTAAATAGTATTAGCATTGCTGTGGGTCTCTGGATTTGAACGTTCTCATAATCCATCCTATCATTTTCCTGGCCGCCGCTATATTTGTACCCTGTGTTCTGTACCCTGTGTCCTGTACCCTGTGTCCTGTACCCTGTGCTTCGTTTAACTTCCTCGTTTCCACCATACCTCAGTACCTGGAACTCACCGTTAAACATCATGTTATTTTCAGTTGCCCAATCGAAGACTTTATTAATATCTGCCTGTAGTTTTTTCAGTGTCTTCTACAGAGGAAATTTTCATGCTGATTTTTGTATCATCTGCAAAGGATGACACGAAGCTGTGACTAGTATTTTTGTCTATATCCGAGATAAGAATGAGAAATAGCAGCGAGAGAGAGAGAGAGAGAGAGAGAGAGAGAGAGAGAGAGAGGGAGGGAGGGAGGGAGGAGGGAGGGGGAGTGAGAGAGAAAGTGAGAAAAGAGAGCGAGAGAGAGGAGGAGAGAGAGAAAGTGAGAGAAAAGAGCGAGCGAGAGAGAGAGAGAGAGAGAGAGAGAGAGAGAGGAGAGAGAGAGAGAGAGAGAAAAAAGAGAGAGGAGAGAGAGAGAGAGAGAGAGAGAGAGAGAGAGAGAGAGAGAGAGAGAGAGAGAGAGAGAGAGAGAGAGAGAGAGAGAGAGAGAGAGAGAGAGTAAAAACCTTAACATATTATCACAGTTGTCATTGTTCTTGCCTAACAATGAGAAGAACAGGACACAAAGCCTGCCAAAAGAGGGCCTCATTTCCCCTATTCTTGCTACCGGCCTAAGTAATTATTATATACAAACTCATTATACATTTTAATACAAAATAAATATTTATAAGAGAAAAGTTAACCAGTAGTTCATAAGTTTCTGAAGTTACCCCTACACTGCTTCCCATCAACCACAGTTACCCCTACACTGCTTCCCATCAACCACAGTTACCCCTACACTGCTTCCCATCAACCACAGTTACCCCTACACTGCTTCCCATCAACCACAGTTACCCCTACACTGCTTCCATCCAACCACAGTACTGACCCAGGACCCTCCACTGCTTCCCATCAACCACAGTTACCCCTACACTGACCACAGTTACCCCTACAATACTGGTACTGACCAGGACCCACCCTGGTACTGACCAGGACCCTCCCTGGTACTGACCAGGACCCACCCTGGTACTGACCAGGACCCTCCCTGGTACTGACCCAGGTACCCCCCTGGTACTGACCAGGACCCTCCCTGGTACTGACCAGGTACCCACCCTGGTACTGACCCAGGACTGACCTCCCTGGTACTGACCAGGACCCTCCCTGGTACTGACCAGGACCCACCCTGGTACTGACCAGGACCCACCCTGGTACTGACCAGGACCCACCCTGGTACTGACCAGGACCCACCCTGGTACTGACCAGGACCCTCCCTGGTACTGACCAGGACCCGCCCTGGTACTGACTGACAGGACCCTCCCTGGTACTGACCAGGACCCACCCTGGTACTGACCAGGACCCACCCCTGGTACTGACCAGGACCCACCCTGGTACTGACCAGGACCCTCCCTGGTACTGACCTGGACCCACCCTGGTACTGACCAGGACCCACCCTGGTACTGACCAGGACCCTCCCTGGTACTGACCAGGACCCTCCCTGGTACTGACCAGGACCCTCCCTGGTACTGACCAGGACCCTCCCTGGTACTGACCAGGACCCTCCCTGGTACTGACCAGGACCCTCCCTGGTACTGACCAGGACCCTCCCTGGTACTGACCAGGACCCACCCTGGTACTGACCAGGACCCTCCCTGGTACTGACCAGGACCCTCCCTGGTACTGACCAGGACCCTCCCTGGTACTGACCAGGACCCACCCTGGTACTGACCAGGACCCACCCTGGTACTGACCAGGACCCTCCCTGGTACTGACCAGGACCCACCCTGGTACTGACCTGGACCCTCCCTGGTACTGACCAGGACCCGCCCTGGTACTGGCCAGGACCCGCCCTGGTACTGACCAGGACCCACCCTGGTACTGACCAGGACCCTCCCTGGTACTGACCAGGACCCGCCCTGGTACTGACCAGGACCCGCCCTGGTACTGACCAGGACCCTCCCTGGTACTGACCAGGACCCACCCTGGTACTGGCCAGGACCCGCCCTGGTACTGACCAGGACCCACCCTGGTACTGACCAGGACCCTCCCTGGTACTGACCAGGACCCACCCTGGTACTGACCAGGACCCGCCCTGGTACTGACCAGGACCCTCCCTGGTACTGACCAGGACCCACCCTGGTACTGGCCAGGACCCGCCCTGGTACTGACCAGGACCCACCCTGGTACTGACCAGGACCCTCCCTGGTACTGACCAGGACCCTCCCTGGTACTGACCAGGACCCGCCCTGGTACTGGCCAGGACCCGCCCTGGTACTGACCAGGACCCACCCTGGTACTGACCAGGACCCTCCCTGGTACTGACCAGGACCCACCCTGGTACTGACCAGGACCCGCCCTGGTACTGACCAGGACCCTCCCTGGTACTGACCAGGACCCACCCTGGTACTGACCAGGACCCACCCTGGTACTGACCAGGACCCACCCTGGTACTGACCAGGACCCACCTTGGTACTGACCAGGACCCTCCCTGGTACTGACCAGGACCCACCCTGGTACTGACCAGGACCCTCCCTGGTACTGACCAGGACCCACCCTGGTACTGACCAGGACCCGCCCTGGTACTGACCAGGCTCCCCGCCGCTACTGCCACAGCGAACGTATTGACCTGACTTTCATTCTGCTGGGCCCCGTAGAGGTAGTATTCCGGCCCCGCCCGAGTATTGACCAGGCTCTCCGCCCATGCTGTTGACCCCGCCCAAGTTTGGACCAAACCCTCCACCCATGCTGTTGGCCCTGGAGCATACCTGGAGCATACCTGGAGCATACCTGGAGAGGGTTTTGGGAGTTCCACTTCCCGAGCCCGGCCTGAGCCCAGGCTCGACTTTCTCGTCTCCTTTCCAGAGTGTACATTTTGAGAGCTTTGAGACGGTCCCAATAATTTAGATGTTTTATCGTGTCTATGCGTTATCAGGAGTTGGGGATTTATCAAACTGGTTATTGAACCAAACTGATACTTGCTTACTGACGAAAAGACCCCAACCATTTCCTAATAAAAAATACGACGGACCACGGCAACCACACTTCTGCTGCCGTCAGTCGACCAGCAACGGAAACTGGAGTGCTAGCAATTAGTTGGGAGATCACCCTGTAATCGTCTTATTCTCGGAGAGGGGTTGAGTATCACCTTTATTCAGGGGTGCGACTCAGAACTGGCCTCAATGTCATGAGTATATACCCACTCGAGCCGCTGTGACTCCCCCCACACAATCCTTACCCCTGGCATGATCTACTAAATCCCCTTAGTGATGTCACTGACCACTGTCACCTAATTTGCAACCGTCTCTCTCTCTCTCTCTCTCTCTCTCTCTCCTCTCTCCTCCTCTCTCTCTCTCTCTGTCTCTCTCTCTCTCTCTCTCTCTCATCTCTCTCTCTCTCTCTCTCTCTCTGTCTCTCTCTCTCTCTCTCTCTCTCTCTCTCTCTCCTCTCTCTCTCTCTCTCTCTCTCTCTCTCTCTCTCTCTCTCTCTCTCTCTCTCACTATCTGGTCAGCCTCACCAGGACAGGAGCAAAAATCAGCTGTTAAGATACAAACATTTATTACATGAAGACAGACAAAAGAATGTATAAAAATAATATTAGAGTGCAGCACCGTGAGCTGCTACCAACCGATACCCTCCAAGGTCATCTCAAATCTTCATCACATAAACCGCACTAGGCCGCTGCCCAATCTTCAGGTCACAGCCTACTGCCCCTCACTACATGGGGGCTGAAACACCTGGCACAACTATATATATCATCAACAAGAAAAGACATCAGTCTCTCACCTTACACTGCACCTGTCATGCCAATAGGCAATCAAGCACTCCCTCATACATCAATGTGTCCATATGATTCTCTGTTCTAGTCCTCGAGGCCCTCTACTATGAACATCTGTCTGGGTCCTCCAACTCAGGTAGGTACTCCTGCAGTACTTTCAATCTGCTGCACATGAAGTCCCACTCGAATGTCATTGAAGCTCCTCCAAACGGCTTCAAATTATTAATCCATAGTAACATGTTCTCTTATTAAAATGTATTTACAATAAATAAACTTCTCCGTCCGACATCCCTTTCAACACTCCGGCTCTGCCGCGATGGGTCCTCCCCCACTTCGGGCGAGTCCACACCGGAATTAAGTCACGCCGGCTGCTCGGGGCTCCGCCCCATTAATTGCTCACTGACCTCCAGCAAGAGAGGATGTGCTTCTCCTCTCTCCCGCATGTCCACCTATCTCTAGCTCCTTATATCGGCTCACGGTCACAATAAAATATCTACACTATATTCATATACGTTCTCTACGATCGCTGGGCACACAATCAAGCACTGGCAAATATTCTACCAACTAATTAAATGAGCTTATCGCAGAATTCTGGATGTGAGGGCGCCAGCCCTTTGCCACTCCAAGATGGCGTCACTCTCGGCCGCCCAACAAAATCACTTCAGGACTGCCTCTCACAGCTTCTCTCCTCCTGACTTGAGCACACAAAGTCTCCCGGCAGGCTCCACACAGAAATACCTGCTTACTCTCCTCCACTCGAGGATATAACACATTAAAGTCCCACACAGGCACGGCCACCACTAGGCTTCAGGTCTCTAATATCTTCATAATCACTGAGAAATGACGTACGTCGTGTCCTCGGCAGCTTCCTCACCAGTTATACACTGTTGTCCTTTACTCAAACACTTTATCCAGAACCGTATTTCATCCTGGTCTATCTTCCCAGGACACAGTGACATACGTCCACACCTGACGACTGAGGCAACTCAAGTGACGCGTTACAATGTCCGCCAGCGTCACGTCACGTCACAAAATGTCGACGTCTTATTCCTACTAAATTATATGATGCTCATCCTCTGCTTGTACTCTTTTAAGTCACTCACTGATGTTTACTTAATATAATTCCTTCCTCTGACCTCCTAGTCTCTGGTCAAGTATGCAGAATAACTCTCGCCTGGTAGACTCGCTTCACCAGGCTACCTGGGGTCATAACAGCATACCGTATATGTTCTCTGTATTCCCGGTAATTCAGAGATCTCTCCCGCTCTGAAAGGGAAGTGAGTACCGAGCAATATTCAAGACATGACAACACCAGTGATTTAAATAGTATTATTATTGCTGTGGGACTCTGGATGTGAACGTTCTCATAATATCATTTTCCTGGCCGCCGCTATATTTGCTCGGTTATGTTCACTAAATGTCAGGTCGTCAGACATAATTATTCCAAGATCTTTTACATGTTGCTTTCCTTCTATGAGTAGGTCGCATTGTGTCCTGTACCCTGTGTCCTGTGTCCTGTACCCTGTGTTTTGTTAAAGTTTCTCGTGTCCACCATACCTCAGTACCTGGAACTTGTCACCGTTAAACATCATGTTATTTTCAGTTGACCAATCGAAGACTTTATTAATATCTGCTTGTAGTTTTTTGGTGTCTTCTACAGTGGCAATTTTCATGCTGCTTTCATCAGCAAAGGATGACACGAAGCTGTGACTTGTATTTTGGTCTATATCCGAGATAAGAATGAGAAATAGCAGCGGTGCAAGGACTGTGCCCTGAGGTACAGAGCTTTTCACTGCACTTGGGCTTGATCTTATTTGGTTGACCGTCACTCTCTGCATTCATTCTGTTTGACACAGTTGAAAATCCAACGCCCAACTGTACCCGTTATTCCTATTGATCTCATTTTGTGTGCTATCACTCCATGGTCACATTTGTCGAATGCCTTTACAAAGTCTGTGTATACAACATCTGCATTTTGCTTTTCTTCTAAAGCTTCGGTGATTTTGTCATAGTGGTTGAGTAACTGTGACAGACAGGATCTTCCCGCTCTAAATCCATGTTGTCCTGGGTTGTGTAGCTCATTATTTTCCATAAAACTGGAAATTTGATTTCTAATCACTCTTTCAAAACTATAATTATGTTTAATGTTAGTGCTATAGTTAACTGGTCATTAGTTTTTTTGCCAGAGATTTACTACCTCCCTTGTGTAGTGGAGTTATATCTGGTGATTTAAGTGCTGCTGGTATCTCTCTACATCTTCCATCACACTTTACCTCCTCCACTTCCCTTCCTTTTTACTTTTCCTCCCACTATGTTGTTCCTTCTTTCTCCATTTCTTATTGATTGCAAATCTGTCTTTTCTGTCCCACCTGTTACAGTGTAAGCTCCTATCAGAGCCCCAACCAGTGTAAGCTCCTGGTAGAGCCCCAACCAGTGTAAGCCCCTGGTAGAGCCCCAACCAGTGTAAGCTCCTGGTAGAGCCCCAACCAGTGTAAGCTCCTGGTAGAGCCCCAACCAGTGTAAGCACCTGGTAGAGCCCCAACCAGTGTAAGCTCCTGGTAGAGCCCCAACCAGTGTAAGCTCCTGGTAGAGCCCCAACCAGTGTAAGCTCCTGGTAGAGCCCCAACCAGTGTAAGCCCCTGGTAGAGCCCCAACCAGTGTAAGCTCCTGGTAGAGCCCCAACCAGTGTAAGCTCCTGGTAGAGCCCCAACCAGTGTAAGCACCCAGTAGAGCCCCAACCAGTGTAAGCACCCAGTAGAGCCCCAACCAGCTCCCGGCACTTGGCACCATGATCAATACAACCTCAGGTGATACAGGCAGCAAGTGTCAGCGCCGTGATACAGGCAGCAAGTGTCAGCACTGTGATACAGGCAGCAAGTGTCAGCGCCATGATACAGGCAGCAAGTGTCAGCACCATGATACAGGCAGCAAGTGTCAGCACCATGATACAGGCAGCAAGTGTCAGCACCATGATACAGGCAGCAAGTGTCAGCACCATGATACAGGCAGCAAGTGTCAGCGCCGTGATACAGGCAGCAAGTGCCAGCACCATGATACAGGCAGCAAGTGCCAGCACCATGATACAGGCAGCAAGTGTCAGCACCATGATACAGGCAGCAAGTGTCAGCACCATGATACAGGCAGCAAGTGTCAGCACCATGATACAGGCAGCAAGTGCCAGCACCATGATACAGGCAGCAAGTGCCAGCACCATGATACAGGCAGCAAGTGTCAGCACCATGATACAGGCAGCAAGTGTCAGCACCATGATACAGGCAGCAAGTGTCAGCACCATGATACAGGCAGCAAGTGTCAGCACCATGATACAGGCAGCAAGTGTCAGCACCATGATACAGGCAGCAAGTGTCAGCGCCGTGATACAGGCAGCAAGTGTCAGCGCCGTGATACAGGCAGCAAGTGTCAGCGCCGTGATACAGGCAGCAAGTGTCAGCGCCGTGATACAGGCAGCAAGTGCCAGCACCATGATACAGGCAGCAAGTGTCAGCGCCGTGATACAGGCAGCAAGTGTCAGCGCCGTGATACAGGCAGCAAGTGTCAGCGCCGTGATACAGGCAGCAAGTGTCAGCGCCGTGATACAGGCAGCAAGTGTCAGCGCCGTGATACAGGCAGCAAGTGTCAGCGCCGTGATACAGGCAGCAAGTGCCAGCACCATGATACAGGCAGCAAGTGTCAGCGCCGTGATACAGGCAGCAAGTGTCAGCGCCGTGATACAGGCAGCAAGTGCCAGCACCATGATACAGGCAGCAAGTGTCAGCACCGTGATACAGGCAGCAAGTGTCAGCGCCATGATACAGGCAGCAAGTGTCAGCGCCGTGATACAGGCAGCAAGTGTCAGCGCCATGATACAGGCAGCAAGTGTCAGCGCCATGATACAGGCAGCAAGTGTCAGCGCCGTGATACAGGCAGCAAGTGTCAGCACCATGATACAGGCAGCAAGTGTCAGCACCATGATACAGGCAGCAAGTGTCAGCGCCGTGATACAGGCAGCAAGTGTCAGCGCCATGATACAGGCAGCAAGTGTCAGCGCCGTGATACAGGCAGCAAGTGTCAGCGCCATGATACAGGCAGCAAGTGTCAGCGCCATGATACAGGCAGCAAGTGTCAGCGCCATGATACAGGCAGCAAGTGTCATGATACAGGCAGCAAGTGTCAGCGCCATGATACAGGCAGCAAGTGTCAGCGCCGTGATACAGGCAGCAAGTGTCAGCGCCATGATACAGGCAGCAAGTGTCAGCGCCATGATACAGGCAGCAAGTGTCAGCACCATGATACAGGCAGCAAGTGTCAGCGCCGTGATACAGGCAGCAAGTGTCAGCGCCATGATACAGGCAGCAAGTGTCAGCGCCATGATACAGGCAGCAAGTGTCAGCACCATGATACAGGCAGCAAGTGTCAGCGCCGTGATACAGGCAGCAAGTGTCAGCGCCATGATACAGGCAGCAAGTGTCAGCGCCGTGATACAGGCAGCAAGTGTCAGCGCCATGATACAGGCAGCAAGTGTCAGCGCCATGATACAGGCAGCAAGTGTCAGCGCCATGATACAGGCAGCAAGTGTCATGATACAGGCAGCAAGTGTCAGCGCCATGATACAGGCAGCAAGTGTCAGCGCCGTGATACAGGCAGCAAGTGTCAGCGCCATGATACAGGCAGCAAGTGTCAGCGCCATGATACAGGCAGCAAGTGTCAGCACCATGATACAGGCAGCAAGTGTCAGCGCCGTGATACAGGCAGCAAGTGTCAGCGCCATGATACAGGCAGCAAGTGTCAGCACCATGATACAGGCAGTAAGTGTCAGCACCATGATACAGGCAGCAAGTGTCAGCACCATGATACAGGCAGCAAGTGTCAGCACCATGATACGGCAGCAAGTGTCAGCGCCGTGATACAGGCAGCAAGTGTCAGCGCCATGATACAGGCAGCAAGTGTCAGCGCCATGATACAGGCAGCAAGTGTCAGCACCATGATACAGGCAGCAAGTGTCAGCGCCGTGATACAGGCAGCAAGTGTCAGCACCATGATACAGGCAGCAAGTGTCATGATACAGGCAGCAAGTGTCAGCGCCATGATACAGGCAGCAAGTGTCAGCGCCATGATACAGGCAGCAAGTGTCAGCACCATGATACAGGCAGCAAGTGTCATGATACAGGCAGCAAGTGTCAGCGCCATGATACAGGCAGCAAGTGTCATGATACAGGCAGCAAGTGTCAGCGCCATGATACAGGCAGCAAGTGTCAGCGCCATGATACAGGCAGCAAGTGTCAGCGCCATGATACAGGCAGCAAGTGTCATGATACAGGCAGCAAGTGTCAGCGCCATGATACAGGCAGCAAGTGTCAGCGCCGTGATACAGGCAGCAAGTGTCAGCGCCATGATACAGGCAGCAAGTGTCAGCGCCATGATACAGGCAGCAAGTGTCAGCACCATGATACAGGCAGCAAGTGTCAGCGCCGTGATACAGGCAGCAAGTGTCAGCGCCATGATACAGCAGCAAGTGTCAGCACCATGATACAGGCAGTAAGTGTCAGCACCATGATACAGGCAGCAAGTGTCAGCGCCGTGATACAGGCAGCAAGTGCAGCGCCATGATACAGGCAGCAAGTGTCAGCACCATGATACAGGCAGTAAGTGTCAGCACCATGATACAGGCAGCAAGTGTCAGCACCATGATACAGGCAGCAAGTGTCAGTCACCATGATACAGGCAGCAAGTGTCAGCGCCGTGATACAGGCAGCAAGTGTCAGCACCATGATACAGGCAGCAAGTGTCATGATACAGGCAGCAAGTGTCAGCGCCATGATACAGGCAGCAAGTGTCAGCGCCATGATACAGGCAGCAAGTGTCAGCACCATGATACAGGCAGCAAGTGTCATGATACAGGCAGCAAGTGTCATGATACAGGCAGCAAGTGTCATGATACAGGCAGCAAGTGTCATGATACAGGCAGCAAGTGTCATGATACAGGCAGCAAGTGTCATGATACAGGCAGCAAGTGTCATGATACAGGCAGCAAGTGTCAGCGCCTGGAAGGGGCCCCAAACTTCAATTACTTCTCCAGATTTCCAGTAAATTACCCCTTTCCGTAATTTTGATTCTGGAGACTTGACATGGAAGGAAATTCAATTTGGACGCTCCCTTATTAAATTATTGGCATCTTGTTGCTGGTAGTTCTTGGTGGGTCGAGTGCTAGCTCACAGTCCCCGCCTTCCCCTCTACTGTTGCTGGTAGTTCTTGGTGGGTCGAGTGCTAGCTCACAGTCCCCGCCTTCCCCTCTACTGTTGCTGGTAGTTCTTGGTGGGTCGAGTGCTAGCTCACAGTCCCCGCCTTCCCCTCTACTGTTGCTGGTAGTTCTTGGTGGGTCGAGTGCTAGCTCACAGTCCCCGCCTTCCCCTCTACTGTTGCTGGTAGTTCTTGGTGGGTCGAGTGCTAGCTCACAGTCCCCGCCTTCCCCTCTACTGTTGCTGGTAGTTCTTGGTGGGTCGAGTGCTAGCTCACAGTCCCCGCCTTCCCCTCTACTGTTGCTGGTAGTTCTTGGTGGGTCGAGTGCTAGCTCACAGTCCCCGCCTTCCCCTCTACTGTTGCTGGTAGTTCTTGGTGGGTCGAGTGCTAGCTCACAGTCCCCGCCTTCCCCTCTACTGTTGCTGGTAGTTCTTGGTGGGTCGAGTGCTAGCTCACAGTCCCCGCCTTCCCCTCTACTGTTGCTGGTAGTTCTTGGTGGGTCGAGTGCTAGCTCACAGTCCCCGCCTTCCCCTCTACTGTTGCTGGTAGTTCTTGGGGGGTCGAGTGCTAGCTCACAGTCCCCGCCTTCCCCTCTACTGTTGCTGGTAGTTCTTGGTGGGTCGAGTGCTAGCTCACAGTCCCCGCCTTCCCCTCTACTGTTGCTGGTAGTTCTTGGTGGGTCGAGTGCTAGCTCACAGTCCCCGCCTTCCCCTCTACTGTTGCTGGTAGTTCTTGGTGGGTCGAGTGCTAGCTCACAGTCCCCGCCTTCCCCTCTACTGTTGCTGGTAGTTCTTGGTGGGTCGAGTGCTAGCTCACAGTCCCCGCCTTCCCCTCTACTGGAGAGCATATATCATGCTTCCCTTCATTCGTGGTTCTTGTTTTATTTGCTTTGTAAGATGTTAGTTATGTTTGCCTCAAAGTCCTCTTCAAGGAGCAGAACATTGTTCTGCAAGTCTTGAAAATCTTGCACTCGAGACGACTTGCAACTCTTGCACTCAAGACGTATGGCAACTCTTGCACTCAACAAGTCAGTATAGTGTGGAGGAAGAGCTTGGACACGGGGGAGATACCAGATGTGCTTAAAGCAGCAGACATAGCCCCTCTACACAAGGGAGGGAGCAAAGCATTGGCAAAGAATTATAGACCAGTTGCACTAACGTCCCACATAATAAAAGTATTTGAGAGAGTGATCAGGAGTCAGGTCACTAGTTTCATGGAGACCAATGACCTCCACAACCCAGGCCAACATGGAGACCAATGACCTCCACAACCCAGGCCAACATGGAGACCAATGACCTTCACAACCAAGGCCAACATGGAGACCAATGACCTCCACCACCCAGGCCAACATGGAGACCAATGACCTCCACAACCCAGGCCAACATGGAGACCAATGACCTCCACAACCCAGGCCAACATGGAGACCAATGACCTCCACAACCCAGGCCAACATGGAGACCAATGACCTTCACAACCCAGGCCAACATGGAGACCAATGACCTCCACAACCCAGGCCAACATGGAGACCAATGACCTTCACAACCCAGGCCAACATGGAGACCAATGACCTCCACAACCCAGGCCAACATGGAGACCAATGACCTCCACAACCCAGGCCAACATGGAGACCAATGACCTTCACAACCCAGGCCAACATGGACTTAGAGCAGGAAGATCATGCCTCTCACAGCTACTTGACCACTACGATAAAGTCACTGAGGTATTAGAAGAAAAACAGAACGCAAACAGCCCCCTCTCACCGTGGTGGTGTCAGCCCCCCACCGTGGTGTTGTCAGCCCCCCACCGTGGTGGTGTCAGCCCCCACCGTGGTGTTATCAGCCCCCACCGTGGTGGTGTCAGCCCCCACCGTGGTGGTGTCAGCCCCCACCGTGGTGGTGTCAGCCCCCTCTCACCGTGGTGGTGTCAGCCCCCACCGTGGTGTTGTCAGCCCCCACCGTGGTGGTGTCAGCCCCCCACCGTGGTGGTGTCAGCCCCCCACCGTGGTGTTGTCAGCCCCCACCGTGGTGTTGTCAGCCCCCGACCGTGGTGGTGTCAGCCCCCGACCGTGGTGTTGTCAGCCCCCCACCGTGGTGTTGTCAGCCCCCCACCGTGGTGTTGTCAGCCCCCACCGTGGTGTTGTCAGACCCCACCGTGGTGTTGTCAGCCCCCACCGTGGTGTTGTCAGCCCCCACCGTGGTGTTGTCAGCCCCCCACCGTGGTGGTGTCCCCCCGGTGCTCCAGTGTTTTTGTACTTTTCTGTGATTTTCATGTAATTTTCTGTATCTTTTGTGTACTTTTCTCTCATGTATCTTGTTTTGGTGTTGTATTTGTATGTTCTTGTTTGTGGGTCGGTGTTGGTGTCTGTGTTGTGTGTGTCCTGTTTGGTGTCAATATGTGCCTTTTGTGTTTGAGGACATGGCTGCAGGCCCTTCACACCCGTGGTTCTGTCCCCTTGTTTTGGGGTCTCGCCAACAGGACCTACACACCTATGCCTATATATGCACAATATCCTATGCCTATATACGCACAATATGCTAATGTATTATAATATCAATTTACATTTGAGAAAATTTCTGTTTTGAATGATTGGTATGGTTAAACTGATGAATGCGTCTGTGGGGTCGACCGCTGGATGTAATGGACTTGAGTCGAGGACGGGTTGCGCCCCAACTGACAACGAACCATCAATCTTACCTGTACAGCTATCGACGTGTCGGACCTTAATGATGTAACTGAATGGGAATTAAATCATGCACTAAAGATGGGAAAATCAACTGCTCCTGGAGAGGGCGGTATTACTTACAGTCTACTGAGATTAGTCTCACACGTACCAGGTAATCCACTATTAGTGTTGTACAGAATGAGTTTACGTGAAGGAGTATTACCTGATGCTTGGACAAAGAGTGTCATTGTTCCCATCCCCAAACCACACTCGGATAATTATAGACCCATATCTCTAACATCGTGTGTTTGCAAAGTGCTTGAACGTATTGTTCTTAACCGACTCATGTATCGTATACAGGGGCACCTGTCACCCCAACTGTTTGGATTTAGTCCGTCCTGGACCATTCTCAAGTCGATTGTCGACTTGACTTGAGAATGACACAATCAACTTGAGAATTGTCCAGGACGGACCGAAACGTCGTCGTCCCTTCACCTTCTAGTGTGTGGTCTGGTCAACATACTTTAGCCACATTATTATGACTCGTCGCCTGCATGTGTTTGGGTTTATGCCCGGGCTCGGTACACAACACTGTTTTGCTGAATACTTTGCTCATATTGAAGCTTCCCCTCAAGCAGTCTTCATCGACCTGGCAGCAGCTTTTGATACAGCAAACAGAGAAATCATACTGGAACAGCTTGCCGAGCTGGGAATACAAGGAAAATTACTGAAATGGATAAAGGGCTATTTGTCTAATCGAACAGCATATGTTTTGTTTAATGGTGTTAAAAGCACAGAGAGCAAACACTTTGAACTGGGAACTCCACAAGGAGGGGTCCTCAGTCCCTTGTTGTTCAACGTTCTGATGCATAAACTTATTAAAGATCTTCCAACTAATAATGAAGACACTGTCATTTGTTATGCTGATGATATATGTTTACAGGCTGCCACCGAGCCTAGAATGCAAGTTCTGCTCGACGCTTTTGCTACTAGAGCTGAGGAATGTGGCCTCCTTATCTCTGTACAGAAAACTCGTGCCCTCATTCCATGTGGTATTCCACCACCCAATTATCATATAGATGGGCGAACACTTGAGAACTGCGAGTCTTACAGATACCTTGGTGTCCCCATTAACGACCCTGGGTACCTTTCTTCTCTCAAGAGGAGACTTTGGGAGAGATTAAAGCCCTTGCGGGTCCTTGTTGGTGTCAATCATGGAATTAACGTGAAACTTGCTAGAATGTTTTATGTATCATTTATACGCTCTGTGATTGACTACAATGCTCTACATCTCACACTGTATACTGACAAAGAGCTGAAATCTCTTGAAACCTTGCAAAATGAAGCTATGCGTCTCATCCTTGGGGCTCCAAAGTCCACGAGAATAGTTAATATGAGAGCAGAGTTAAAATTACCTACCATAAGTGAGAGAATTTTGTTCATTAGCACAGTTTTCGGCGTGAAGGCATTGAGTAGATCTAGACAACACATGAAGTTTCAAGCTAAACTTTCTAATATGCTACACTCACCTGAGGTCTATAGAAGAAGAACGAAATCTGATTATGTATATTGGTTCTACAAGGTAGCCAACTCCATCAAAATATTAAATATGTACCCAACTCAATTAATGATTAATCAACCAATTACTCCATGGGATAACTGGGATCTATCAGTTGATTTTGTAAATGCGCCCAAGAAAGATAGTGTACACACTACATTATTAAAACAGTTAACACTGAAGAGCATCACTGAAAGTACTCAGAGTATGGGTAACGATGTGTATCAGTGCTATACCGACGGCTCTGTAGAAGAAGGTGGACGATGTACCGGATGTGCATGTAACATATTTGAACAATCTTCTCTCGTACATACAGCAATGAAGCGCGTCAATGACTGGGCAAGTACAACTCAAACCGATACTGACTGATTTTCGCCCTGCTGGACTAAGGTATGCTGAACTGTGTAATTACTATACGAGTACTGGAACACGTGATGATATATTGGACTTGTACCCTAGATTGACTATGTAATACATCTGTTATACAATGTATTGTACATTATTGTTATGCAACACTTTATGTAGGGAATACGTATATCTGTGTATCTCTGTATTTATGTCTGTAGGTTAGATGAGCATTTTTAAAGCACTACAATCACCTTCTGTGGTTGATTGTTCAATAAACCGCTGAACTATATGTTTAACACATCTCTCACCCTGTCCATCTAGGACAGAAAAAAAATGTATATATGCTGGTTAGCATTGTAAATGTCTGGCCACGTCTGTGGTACAAAATAATAAAACAAAAAAAAATCCCAGGCCGGTTGTCCAAACGTCACCACTTCCAGTCAGGTCCCTCACCCCCCCCCCCCCCCCCCCCCCCCCCCCGGCACGGTGCCCGACCCCCCCCCCCCCCCCTCCTGGCCAGGGGCCGTCCCTGGCCCTCACCCCCCCCCCTTACCCCCTCACAGGCAGCCGCGGCTATCACAAGGCAGCGCCGGGTATCGATCCCAGTCCTTCGCTTTTATCTCGGTTCCCCAGGCGTCTCTCACACACCAGCCCACCCCCTGCTGGCCTCCCCTATTGCTCCCCACCCCTGCTGGACTCCCTTATTGCTCCCCACCCCCTGCTGGCCTCCCCTATTGCTCCCCACCCCTGCTGGACTCCCCTATTGCTCCCCACCCAGTGTTGGTCTCCCCTATTGCTCCCCACCCCCTGCTGGCCTCCCCTATTGCTCCCCACCCAGTGTTGGTCTCCCCTATTGCTCCCCACCCCTGCTGGCCTCCCCTATTGCTCCCCACCCCCTGCTGGACTCCCCTATTGCTCCCCACCCCCTGCTGGACTCCCCTATTGCTCCCCACCCCTGCTGGCCTCCCCTATTGCTCCCACCCCCTGCTGGACTCCTCTATTGCTCCCCACCCCCTGCTGGACTCCCCTATTGTTCCCCACCCCCTGCTGGACTCCCCTATTGCTCCCCACCCCCTGCTGGACTCCCCTATTGCTCCCCACCCCCTGCTGGCCTCCCCTATTGCTCCCCACCCCCTGCTGGACTCCCCTATTGCTCCCACCCCCTGCTGGACTCCCCTATTGCTCCCCACCCCCTGCTGGCCTCCCCTATTGCTCCCCACCCCCTGCTGGACTCCCCTATTGCTCCCCACCCCCTGCTGGACTCCCCTATTGCTCCCCACCCCCTGCTGGACTCCCCTATTGCTCCCCACCCCCTGCTGGCCTCCCCTATTGCTCCCCACCCCCCCTGCTGGCCTCCCCTATTGCTCCCCACCCCCCTGCTGGCCTCCCCTATTGCTCCCCACCCCCTGCTGGCCTCCCCTATTGCTCCCCACCCCCCCTGCTGGCCTCCCCTATTGCTCCCCACCCCCTGCTGGCCTCCCCTATTGCTCCCCACCCCCTGCTGGCCTCCCCTATTGCTCCCCACCCCCCCTGCTGGCCTCCCCTATTGCTCCCCACCCCCCCTGCTGGCCTCCCCTATTGCTCCCCACCCCCCTGCTGGCCTCCCCTATTGCTCCCCACCCCCTGCTGGCCTCCCCTATTGCTCCATACACACCTGCCACCCTCCTCATTACGTCCCACCACCTGTCACTCTCCCCAATACTTCCCACACACCTGTCACTCTCCCCATTCCCACACACCTGTCACTCTCCTCATTACTTCCCACACACACCTGCCACTCTCCTCATTACTCCCCACACACCTGCCACTCTCCCCATTACTCCCCCACACACCTGCCACTTTTCCCATTACTTCCCACACACACCTGCCACTCTCATTACTCCCCATACACCTGCCACTCTCCACATTACTCCAAACACACCTGCCACTCTCCCCATTACTTCCCACACACACCTGCCACTCTCCCCATTACTTCCCACACACACCTGCCACTCTCCCCATTACTTCCCACACACACCTGCCACTCTCCCCATTACTTCCCACACACACCTGCCACTCTCCTCATTACTTCCCACACACACCTGCCACTCTCCCCATTACTTCCCACACACACACCTGCCACTATCCCTATTACTCCCCCACACACCTGCCACTCTCCCCATTACTTCCCACACACCTGCTACTCTCCCCATTACTCCCCACACACCTGGCACTCTCCCCATTACTCCCCCACACACCTGCTACTCTCCCTATTACTCCCCCCACACACCTGCTACTCTCCCTATTACTCCCCCCACACACCTGCTACTCTCCCCATAACTCCCCACTTTAGCACAATGGTAAAGAACTTTGCCGGCGCTTCGCGAGTGCTTTGGCCTGGGTTCGTATCCTGGCCGGGGAGGATTGACTGGGCGCCAGACCTTAACTGTAGCCTCTGTTCACCCAGCAGTGAATGGGTACCTGGGTGTTAAACGATTTGGCGGGTCGTATTCCAGGGAGAATTAGGTTCAAGGACCTGCCGGAAACGTTGTGTGTGCTGGCTTGTGGCTTCACATGTAACAACTCTCGTATATATAAATACAAAAATATATATAAATGATGCAAGGTCGTCTACCCTGGGTGTCTGTGTGCAGGAAACTCCAGTTGCTATGGTCACTGAGACGGCGCAGCCTGTGACAACCAATCACAGCGAGGCAAGACGATGACGGCACTCGAGGAAAGCTTGAGGAATGGCCAAGGCGGGTCACTTTACACTGGAGAGTCAAGGAGGTCGCCCATTTGTCGGCTCCATCACTGTGGGAGAGAGTTCGTCAACTTGTGAGCAGGACCGACACATCAGAGAAGCTCAGGGCGGTATACAGCAGTGAGAGGGAGCCCCGGAGCTGACCTCCTTCCCAGCAGTGTCGTCGGGGCGAGGCAGGAGGGAAGGCTCTCCGCTGCCACCATACTAGTGGTAGTATAGTCTGTATGGACCTAATGCAAGAGGGGTTTTTTGGTTGTCAAGAAGGATGACGGTGCTTCAAGGGTGCTGGTGCACCAGGAGTGTTGTCACTGTGTTTTCTGGAGAGAGGACAGAGGCAGCCGGGACCAGTACACCTCTGAAGCAACTCAGGTTTAACAAGTCAAGACGGAGGCTTGGAGTGTGTGGAGACTGGCACGACTCGCCAGCGTGTGTGTGACCAGCCCGTCCTCCAAAGACCCAAAAGTGATTCCATCCACCCGCCAAACCCCCTGTTTATGAATGAAAAACGGTTTACACACGACTCACAACTGACTTCATTCGAACACTTCTGGAACATGTGCTTCACTGATGAATTTTGTTCGAACCACAACGCTGTAAATGCTTCACCAACATACTACAAATACAAATAATCGCCAACAGAACCTAAATACCTATTCTGACCTAACCTCTGCATATATATATATATATATATATATATATATATATATATATATATATATATATATATATATATATATAGAGAGAGAGAGAGAGAGAGAGAGAGAGAGAGAGGAGAGAGAGAGAGAGAGAGAGAGAGAGAGAGAGAGAGAGAGAGAGAGGGGGGAGGGAGGGGGGGGTCCTTGTTACATTTGGGGGGGTGGGGAGGGAATGCTCTGACTAGGGAAAGAGCACTGGTATTTTACATTTTGGGGTATGATTCTCGCTTGGAGTGCGAGAGGTCCTGGGTTCATCTCCTGGACAGGCCCCCAAATGTTAGGGACTAGCACCCCTTCCATGTTGCTCGAGACATTCACTGATAGGACGCTGGATACTCAATTTCCTGTCGAACAGAACACAAAGAGTAACAGTCAATCAAATAAAATCAAGTCCAAGAGCAGTTAAAAGCTCTGTACCTCAAGGTACAGTCCTTGCACCACTGCTGTTCCTTATTCTCATATCAGATAAAGAAAAAAATACAAGTTACAGCTTCGTATCAACCTTTGTAGATGACACAAAAATCAGCATGAAAATTACCTCTGCTGAAGACATGGAAAAATTACAAGCAGATATCAACAAAGTTTTCGATTGGGTAGCAGAAAATAACATGATGCTTAACAACGATAAATTCCAGTTTCTCAGGTACGGCAAAAATGAGAACCTTAAACATAATACAGGGTACAAAACACAATCGAATCTGCCCATAGTAGGTAAACAGCATGTCAAGGATTTGGGAATAATGATGTCTGACGACCTAACGTTTAGGGAGCATAACCAAGCAAATATTGCGTCAGCCAGAAAAATGATAGGATGGATTACGATAACTTTCAAATCCAGGGATCCCATCACAATGGTTGTACTCTTCAAGTCACTAGCGTTGTCCCGTCTTGAGTACTGCTCAGTACTCACTTCCCCCTTCAGAGCAGGAGAGATTGCTGAAATAGAGGGAATACAGAGAACATATACGGCACGCATAGACGAGATAAAACACCTAAATTATTGGGATCGTCTCAAAGCTCTTCAAATGTACTCACTAGAAAGGAGACGAGAGAGATACCAAAGAATATACACATGGACAATACTGGAGGGCCAGGTCCCTAATCTACACAGTATGCAGAATACAACAAGTAAAGAACAGAGGTGCCATAGGCACAAAAAGAAGTCCACTACGGGCTCACCATAGCCCGTGCTACTTGGAACTTTTTGTACCAGGTAGCGAATCGTAAACAACAACAACAATCAGAGAACACTGTATAAACATCAGAGGTCCGCGGTTGTTCAACGTCCTCCCAGCGACTATAAGAAATATTGCCCGAACAACCGTGGACATCTTCAAGAGGAAACTGGACTGTTTTCTAAGAGAAGTTCCGGATCAGCCGGGCTGTGGTGGGTATGTGGCCCTGCGGGCCGCTCCCAGCAACAGCCTGGTGGACCAAACTCTCACAAGTCAAGCCTGGCCTCGGGCCGGGCTTGGGGAGTAGAAGACCTCCCAGAACCCCATCAACCAGGTATCAACCAGGTATGGGTTGACTAACCAACCATCACGTTCTAACATTTTGCAACACAGTAAAAAAAAATGCAACTGTTTTCCCTAACCAGAAATGTATGAACCCCAGCAACCCACCAACTCTGTTGAGGCCAATGCATCAAAACCTAGGTGCTTTAATTTTTACTAATACATCACATTTTTTAAAAACACATTGGTTAATTCCATAAGAAAAATGCGACGTAGGTGATCGGTGTGTAGGTGGCATCCATGGACCTACCTGGCCAGCTGGTCATCAGTCTGCCCTCTTACCTGTAACACAAAATAACAGTTATTTTAAATAAAATTAATATATAATTCTTGATATTATTAAATAGTTAACACTATTTAGGGAGGGGGCCGGTCGGCCGAGCGGACAGCACACTGGACTTGTGATCCTGTGGTCCTGGGTTCGATCCCGGGCACTGGCGAGAAACAATGGGCAGAGTTTCTTTCACCCTATGCCCCTGTTACCTAGCAGTAAAAATAGGTACCTTGGTGTTAGCCAGCTGTCACGAGCTGCTTCCTGGGGGTGGAGGCCTGGTCGAGGACCGGGCCGCGGGGACACTAAAGCCCCGAAATCATCTCAAGATAACCTACACTAAAACTATGTAAACAACAGAGAGCCCGAGTGTGTCCACCCACCATCCTTGGGTCTCCAGCAGGATACCTGGTTGATGGGGGTCTGGGAGTTGTTTTTTAAATTTAAATTTTGCCCCGAGGGGCGAGTTTATTGGGCAGCGTCACTCATCCTGTGAGTGGACACACCGCCATAGTGACAGTATTGGGCAGCGCCACTCATCCTGTGAGTGGACACACCGCCATAGTGACAGTATTGGGCAGCGCCACTCATCCTGTGAGTGGACACACCGCCATAGTGACAGTATTGGGCAGCGCCACTCATCCTGTGAGTGGACACACCGCCATAGTGACAGTATTGGGCAGCGCCACTCATCCTGTGAGTGGACACACCGCCATAGTGACAGTATTGGGCAGCGCCACTCATCCTGTGAGTGGACACACCGCCATAGTGACAGTATTGGGCAGCGCCACTCATCCTGTGAGTGGACACACCGCCATAGTGACAGTATTGGGCAGCGCCACTCATCCTGTGAGTGGACACACCGCCATAGTGACAGTATTGGGCAGCGCCACTCATCCTGTGAGTGAACACACCACCATAGCAGCATGCACAACACTCCCCAAAAGGAAGAAAACCCGCTGGGTTGTTCATCCTGTCACTTGTACCCAGACACAGCTGGGACTTGCTTAACTGTCTCAAGTGAACAACTCCTCAAACAAGAAGATTAACATCTATCAACCCTTAAAAGCTTACGTTATCTTGCGGGTGCAACTCCCCAAGCCCGGCCCGAGGCCAGGCTTGACTTGTGAGAGTTTGGTCCACCAGGCTGTTGCTTGGAGCGGCCCGACATCATAATTGAAAGATCTTTTACATGTTGCTTTCCTTCTATGAGTAGGTCTGATCGTGTCCTGTACCCTGTGTTTGGTTTAACTTCCTCGTTACCACCATACCTCAGTACCTGGAACTTATCACCGTTAAACATCATGTTATTTTCAGTTGCCCAATTGAAGACTTTATTAATATCTGCCTGCAGTTTTCCAGTGTCTTCTACTGTGGCAATTTTCATGCAGATTTTTGTATCATCAGCAAAGGATGACACGAAGCTGTGACTAGTATTTTGGTCTATATCAGAGATAAGAATAAGAAATAGCAGCGGTGCAAGGACTGTGCCCTGAGGTACAGAGCTCTTCACTGCACTTGGGCTTGATCTTACTTGAGTGACCGTCACTCTCTGCATTCTGTTTGATAGAAAGTTGAAAATCCAACGCCCCACTTTACTCGTTATTCCTATTGACCTCATTTTGTGTGCTATCACTCCATGGTCACATTTCGTGAATGCAATTACAAAGTCTGTGTATACAACATCTGCCTTTTGCTTTCTTCTAAAGCTTCTGTGATTTTTGTCATAGTGGTTGAGTAACTGTGACAGACAGGATCTTCCCGCTCTAAATCCATGTTGTCCTGGGTTGTGTAGCTCATTATTTTCTTTAAAACGGTTATGTTTTAACCGTTTAATTCCTAATCACAATTTCAAACACTTTTATTATGTGTGATGTTAGGGCAACTGGTCTATAATTTTTTGCCAAGGCTTTACTCCCCCCCTTGTGCAGAGGAGCTATATCTGCAGATGTAAGTGCTGCTGGTATCTCCCCTGTATCCAGGCTCTTTCTCCATATTACGCTGAGTGCCACTTCGCACTGTCCATTCAGCCGTCAGACGGCTATAATGAAGTATCATGCATTAATTGTATAATGCAATTAATAGAGAAGTATATAGTGCATGATGATTCCTTTGTCATATTAATTATGTAAACTCAACAGCCCAGTAACATAATTAATATACAGTGGTTAACGTCAAAGAGAGACTGGCAGGTGACGGAGCAGTGAGTGCCGTGACGGAGCACCGAGTGACGTTATGGAGCACTGAGTGCCGTGACGGAGCAGTGAGTGACGTGATGGAGCACCGAGTGACGTGATGGAGCACTGAGTGCCGTGACGGAGCACTGAGTGACGTGACGGAGCACCGAGTGACGTTATGGAGCACTGAGTGCCGTGACGGAGCACTGAGTGACGTGATGGAGCACTGAGTGCCGTGACGGAGCACTGAGTGACGTGATGGAGTACTGAGTGCCGTGACGGAGCACTGAGTGACGTGATGGAGTACTGAGTGACGTGATGGAGCACTGAGTAACGTGACGGAGCAGTGAGTGACGTGACGGAGCAGTGAGTGACGTGACGGAGCACTGAGTGACGTGACGGAGTACTGAGTGGTGTGACGGAGTACTGAGTGACGTGACGGAGCACTGAGTGACGTGACGTGAGCACTGAGTGACGTGACGGAGCACTGAGTGCCGTGACGGAGCACTGAGTGACGTGATGGAGCACTGAGTGCCGTGACGGAGCAGTGAGTGACGTGACGGAGCACCGAGTGACGTTATGGAGCACTGAGTGCCGTGACGGAGCACTGAGTGACGTGACGGGCACTGAGTGCCGTGACGGAGCACTGAGTGACGTGATGGAGTACTGAGTGCCGTGACGGAGCACTGAGTGACGTGATGGAGTACTGAGTGACGTGATGGAGCACTGAGTGACGTGACGGAGCAGTGAGTGACGTGACGGAGCACTGAGTGACGTGACGGAGTACTGAGTGGTGTGACGGAGTACTGAGTGACGTGACGGAGCACTGAGTGACGTGACGGAGCACTGAGTGACGTGACGGAGCACTGAGTGACGTGACGGAGCACTGAGTGACGTGACGGAGCACTGAGTGACGTGACGGAGCACTGAGTGACGTGACGGAGCACTGAGTGACGTGACGGAGCACTGAGTGACGTGACGGAGCACTGAGTGACGTGACGGAGCACTGAGTGACGTGACGGAGCACTGAGTGACGTGACGGAGCACTGAGTGACGTGACGGAGCACTGAGTGACGTGACGGAGCACTGAGTGACGTGACGGAGCACTGAGTGACGTGACGGAGCACTGAGTGACGTGACGGAGCACTGAGTGACGTGACGGAGCACTGAGTGACGTGACGGAGCACTGAGTGACGTGACTGATGTGACGTGACGGAGCACTGAGTGCCGTGACGGAGCACTGAGTGCCGTGACGGAGCACTGAGTGCCGTGACGGAGCACTGAGTGCCGTGACGGAGCACTGAGTGCCAACCTTGCACGAGGTGGAGGTCCAACTTGTTCTCACTAATCACATACCTGACGACACAATCCCTAACGGACAAAATATGATGTAGTATACACCACAGCCGCTCGCAAACATTCACGTTTTCTAAGGGTGGGTCACTCAGGTTAGGTTAGGGTGTTTGAGTACACCACTTTCTGGCCGTTGTGGCAAGTGGAGTTTACAAATACAAAGTGTGAAGCACCACACCTTAACGTCTCATCATCTCATAGTTCAAAGAAACCCAAGATGGATTTGGTCACAGCTGTCACCCCCAACCCGTTCTCGCACTTTCTTACAGTCAATATTGACTTATTTAATACGTGCATATGTGACATACTTAACATACTAGTTTACCTTGAACAGCTTCATAGAAAACACCGACCTTACCTAACCTTCTTTGTATGTTAAGATAAGCATCTTATTGCTTCTTAATTACAAGTATTACTTAACCTATACCTATAATAGGTATATAATAGTATATACTATTATATATAATACTATAATAGTATTACTTAACCTATACCTATAATAGGTTAAGTAATACTTGTAATTACAAAGCAATAAGATGCTTATCTTAACATACAAAGAAGGTTAGGTAAGGTCGGTGTTTTCTATGAAGCTGTTCAAGGTAAACTAGTATGTCACATATGAACGAATTTAATAAGTCAATATTGACTATACGAAAGTGCGAGAACGGGTTGCACCCCCATGTGCTCAGCTGTGTGACACATGGGGGTTATCCACATTTATATTGTATATCCATTTGTAAACCCAGGCCCTTTGTAGTGACCTAAGAGGAATGGAATAGAGTAATGACCTTAATTAAGTCCCAGCTTGTAGAGGGGGAAGGAACCTCTCCCATCGTTTTGTCTGTCTCAATCCTGTGGTGATCCAAGATCTGGTATTTGTTAAATAAAATCCCGATTGTAAAATTGTACCCCAAGGTGTATTTTTTGTCCCATGTAGTTAGAACTGGTGACTATTACTATATAGACCCCTGCACTTCCATTATTTATAAGAAAGTAAGAGTGGGTGTGTTAGCGATACTTTAGGGTACGGCTTTCAGTCACGTACCTTACACGGAGGGGGGCAGGGCCAGGCTAGGACACGGGAGGGGGGCAGGGCCAGGCTAGGACACGGGAGGGAGGCAGGGCCAGACTAGGACACGGGAGGGAGGCAGGGCCAGGCTAGGACACGGGAGGGAGGCAGGGCCAGGCTAGGACACGGGAGGGGGGCAGGGCCAGGCTAGGACACGGGAGGGAGGCAGGGCCAGACTAGGACACGGGAGGGAGGCAGGGCCAGGCTAGGACACGGGAGGGGGGCAGGGCCAGGCTAGGACACGGGAGAGGGGGGCAGGGCCAGGCTAGGACACGGGAGGGGGCAGGGCCAGGCTAGGACACGGGAGGGGGCAGGGCCAGGCTAGGACACGGGGGGACACTAACCTGTGGTACATGGTGGTAACGTGTCCAGGTCTTCCACAATCTCGATGAAGGTGGCCTCAAATGCGATGTTCTCCCGGGACATTGTTGTCGCTGTGGGAGACACGACCTCCAGTGATCAGCCTCCAGTACTGAGTCACCAGTGATCAGCCTCCAGTACTGAGTCACCAGTGATCAGCCTCCAGTACTGAGTCACCAGTGATCAGCCTCCAGTATTGTGTCACCAGTGATCAGCCTCCAGTACTGAGTCACCAGTGATCAGCCTCCAGTACTGAGTCACCAGTGATCAGCCTCCAGTATTGTGTCACCAGTGATCAGCCTCCAGTACTGAGTCACCAGTGATCAGCCTCCAGTACTGAGTCACCAGTGATCAGCCTCCAGTACTGAGTCACCAGTGATCAGCCTCCAGTATTGTGTCACCAGTGATCAGCCTCCAGTATTGTGTCACCAGTGATCAGCCTCCAGTACTGAGTCACCAGTGATCAGCCTCCAGTACTGAGTCACCAGTGATCAGCCTCCAGTACTGAGTCACCAGTGATCAGCCTCCAGTACTGTGTCACCAGTGATCAGCCTCCAGTACTGAGTCACCAGTGATCAGCCTCCAGTACTGAGTCACCAGTGATCAGCCTCCAGTACTGAGTCACCAGTGATCAGCCTCCAGTACTGAGTCACCAGTGATCAGCCTCCAGTACTGTTACCAGTGATCAGCCTCCAGTACTGTGTCACCCTGTAACCAGCCTGCTGTACCCAGCCTGCTGTACCCAGCCTGCTGTAACCAGCCTGCTGTAAGGAGCCTGCTGCACCCAGCCTGCTGTACCCAGCCTCCTGTACCCAGCCTGCTGCACCCAGCCTGCTGTACCCAGCCTGCTGTACCCAGCCTCCTGTAACCAGCCTGCTGCACCCAGCCTGCTGTAACCAGCGTGCTGCACCCAGCCTGCTGTAACGAGCCTGCTGTAACGAGCCTGCTGTAACCAACCTGCTGCACCCAGCCTGCTGTAACGAGCCTGCTGCACCCAGCCTGCTGTAACCAACCTGCTGCACCCAGCCTGCTGTAACGAGCCTGCTGTACCCAGCCTCCTGTAACCAGCCTGCTGCACCCAGCCTGCTGTACCCAGCCTCCTGTAACCAGCCTGCTGCACCCAGCCTGCTGTAACGAGCCTGCTGTAACCAGCCTAACACAGCCCAACCAGTTCCACGCACCATCACTTGTGGTCCACTTTCATGACTGCTTTAAAAATCAAATAATTTAAATTTTACATAATTTATTCCTTATCAATGTCTTCATCTTTCCCGCTCACTGATAACAACATGTGGCACCACCGCCCCAGGGTACATGTGGCACCACCGCCCCAGGGAACACGTGGCACCACCGCCCCAGGGTACACGTGGCACCACCGCCCCAGGGTACACGTGGCACCACCGCCCCAGGGTACACGTGGCACCACCGCCCCAGGGAACACGTGGCACCACCGCCCCAGGGAACACGTGGCACCACCACCCCAGGGTACACGTGGCACCACCGCCCCAGGGAACATGTGGCACCACCGCCCCAGGGAACATGTGGCACCACCGCACCAGGGAACATGTGGCACCACCGCCCCAGGGAACATGTGGCACCACCGCCCCAGGGAACATGTGGCACCACCGCACCACCGCCCCAGGGAACATGTGGCACCACCGCCCCAGGGAACATGTGGCACCACCGCCCCAGGGAACATGTGGCACCACCGCCCCAGGGAACATGTGGCACCACCGCCCCAGGGAACATGTGGCACCACCGCCCCAGGGAACATGTGGCACCACCGCCCCAGGGAACATGTGGCACCACCGCCCCAGGGAACATGTGGCACCACCGCCCCAGGGAACATGTGGCACCACCGCCCCAGGGAACATGTGGCACCACCGCCCCAGGGAACACGTGGCACCACCGCCCCAGGGAACACGTGGCACCACCGCCCCAGGGAAACATGTGGCACCACCGCCCCAGGGAACATGTGGCCCCACCGCCCCAGGGAACATGTGGCACCACCGCCCAGGGAACATGTGGCCACCACGCCCCAGAGGGAAAATGTGGCACCACCGCCCCAGGGAACATGTGGCACCACCGCCCCAGGGAACACGTGGCACCACCGCCCCAGGGAACACGTGGCACCACCGCCCTGGAACCACCACGAGGGGAGGCAGCAGCAGGGGAGGCAGCAGCAGGGGGGGGAGGCAGCAGGAGGGGGGGGAGGCAGCAGGAAGGGGAGGCAGCAGGAGGGGAGGCAGCAGGGGGGGGAGGCAGCAGGAGGGGAGGCAGCAGGAGGGGAACAGCAGCAGGAGGGGAGGCAGCAGGAGGGGAGGCAGCAGGAGGGGGGGCAGCAGGGGGGGAGGCAGCAGGAGGGGAGGGGCAGCAGCAGGGGAGGCAGCAGGGGGGAGGCAGCAGGAGGGGAGGCAGCAGGGGGGGGAGGCAGCAGGGAGGCAGGGCAGCAGGAGGGGAGGGCAGCAGGAGGGGAGGCAGCAGGAGGAGGGGGCAGCAGCAGGAGGGGAGGGCAGCAGGGGGGGAGGCAGCAGGGGAGGCAGCAGGGGGGGAGGCAGCAGGAGGGGAGGCAGCAGGGGAGGCAGCAGGAGGGGAGGCAGCAGGAGGGGAGGCAGCAGGAGGGGAGGGCAGCAGCAGGAGGGGGAGGCAGCAGGGGGGAGGCAGCAGGAGGGGGGAGGCAGCAGGAGGGGAGGCAGCAGCAGGGGGGGAGGCAGCAGGGGAGGCAGCAGGAGGGGAGGCAGCAGGAGGGGAGGCAGCAGCAGGAGGGGAGGCAGCAGCAGGAGGGGAGGCAGCAGGAGGGGAGGCAGCAGGGGGGGAGGCAGCAGGAGGGGAGGCAGCAGGAGGGGAGGCAGCAGGAGGGGAGGCAGCAGGAGGGGAGGCAGCAGGAGGGGGGAGGCAGCAGGGGGGGGAGGGCAGCAGCAAAGGGAAGCAGCAGGAGGGGAGGCAGCAGGAGGGGAGGCAGCAGGAGGGGGGGCAGCAGCATGGGGGGCAGCAGCAGGGGAGGCAGCAGCAGGGGAGGCAGCAGGAGGGGAGGCAGCAAGAGGGGAGGCAGCAGGGGGGGAGGCAGCAGGGGGGGAGGCAGCAGAGGGGGAGGAAGCAGGAGGGGAGGCAGCAGGGGGGGAGGGCAGCAGGAGGGGAGGCAGCAGGGGGGAGGCAGGAGGAGGGGAGGCAGCAGGGGGGGAGGCAGCAGGGGGGGGGGCAGCAGGAGGGGAGGCAGCAGGAGGGGAGGCAGCAGGGGGGGAGGCAGCAGGGGGGGAGGCAGCAGGAGGGGGGAGGCAGCAGGAGGGGAGGCAGCAGGAGGGGGGAGGCAGCAGGGGGGGAGGCAGCAGCAGGGGAGGCAGCAGGAGGGGGGGAGGCAAGCAGGAGGGGGGGGAGGCAGCAGGGGGGGGGGAGGCAGCAGCAGGGGAGGCAGCAGCAGGGGAGGCAGCAGGAGGGGAGGCAGCAGGAGGGGAGGCAGCAGGGGGGGAGGCAGCAGCAGGGGAGGCAGCAGGAGGGGAGGGGGCAGCAGGAGGGGAGGCAGCAGCAGGAGAGGGAGGCAGCAGCAGGAGGGGAGGCAGCAGCAGGAGGGGAGGCAGCAGCAGGAGGGGAGGCAGCAGCAGGAGGGGAGGCAGCAGCAGGAGGGGAGGGCAGCAGCAGGAGGGGAGGCAGCAGCAGGAGGGGGGCAGCAGCAGGAGGGGAGGCCAGCAGCAGGAGGGGAGGCAGCAGCAGGAGGGGAGGCAGCAGCAAGGAGGGGAGGCAGCAAGCAGGCGGGGGAGGCAGCAGCAGGAGGGCAGGCAGCAGCAGGAGGGCAGGCAGCAGCAGGAGGGGAGGCAGCAGCAGGAGGGGTTTATGCAGCATCAGGAGGTGAGGGCAGCAGCAGGGGAGGCAGCAGCAGGGGAGGCAGAGCAGGAGGGCAGGGCAGCAGGAGGGGAGTCAGCAGCAGGGGAGGCAGCAGGAGGGAGCAGGCAGCAGCAGGGGAGGGGCAGCAGGGGAGGCAGCAGGAGGGGAGGCAACAGGAGGGGACGCAGCAGGAGGGGAGGCAGCAGGAGGGGTGGCAGCAGCAGGGGAGGCAGCAGGAGGGGAGGCAGCAGGAGGGGTGGCAGCAGCAGGGGAGGCAGCAGGAGGGGAGGCAGCAGGAGGGGTGGCAGCAGCAGGGAAGGCAGCAGGAGGGGAGGCAGCAGGAGGGGTGGCAGCAGCAGGGGAAGCAGCAGGAGGGGAGGCAGCAGGAGGGGTGGCAGCAGGAGGGGTGGCAGCAGCAGGGGAGGCAGCAGGAGGGGAGGCAGCAGGAGGGGAGGCAGCAGGAGGGGTGGCAGCAGGAGGGGAGGCAGCAGGAGGGGTGGCAGCAGGAGGGGTGGCAGCAGCAGGGGAGGCAGCAGGAGGGGAGGCAGCAGGAGGGGAGGCAGCAGGAGGGGTGGCAGCAGGAGGGGAGGCAGCAGGAGGAGAGGCAGCAGGAGGGGATGCAGCAGCAGGAGGGGAGGCAGCAGGAGGGGAGGCAGCAGGAGGGGGTGGCAGCAGGAGGGGAGGCAGCAGGAGGGGAGGCAGCAGGAGGGGGGGCAGCAGGAGGGGTGGCAGCAGCAGGGGAGGCAGCAGGAGGGGAGGCAGCAGGAGGGGAGGCAGCAGGGGGAGGCAGCAGGAGGGGTGGTAGCAGCAGGGGAGGCAGCAGAGGGGTGGCAGCAGGAGGGGAGGCAGCAGGAGGGGTGGCAGCAGGAGGGGTGGCAGCAGCAGGGGAGGCAGCAGGAGGGGAGGCAGCAGGAGGGGAGGCAGCAGCAGGGGAGGCAGCAGGAGGGGTGGCAGCAGCAGGGGAGGCAGCAGGAGGGGAGGCAGCAAGAGGGGAGGCAGCAGGAGGGGTGGCAGCAGGAGGGGAGGCAGCAGGAGGGGAGGCAGCAGGAGGAGAGGCAGCAGGAGGGGAGGCAGCAGGAGGGGAGGCAGCAGGAGGGGAGGCAGCAGCAGGAGGGGAGGCAGCAGGAGGGGTGGCAGCAGGAGGGCAGGCAGCAGGAGGGGTGGCAGCAGGAGGTGAGGCAGCAGCAGGGGAGGCAGCAGCAGGAGTGGCAGCAGGAGAGGATGGCAGCAGGAGGGGAGGCAGCAGGAGGGGTGGCAGCAGCAGGGGAGGCAGCAGCAGGGGTGGCAGCAGGAAGGCAGGCAGCAGGAGGGGAGGCAGCAGGAGGGGAGGCAGCCAGGAGGGGAGGCAGCAGGAGGGGTGGCAGCAGGAGGGGAGGCAGCAGCAGGAGGGGTGGCAGCAGCAGGGGAGGCAGCAGCAGGAGAGGCAGCAGGAGGGGAGCAGCAGCAGGAGGGGAGGCAGCAGCAGGAGGGGAGGCAGCAGGAGGGGAGGCAGCAGGAGGGGAGGCAGCGTGGCAGCTGACTGATCCACCTTCACACAGCTGGGGACCACACATTCACAACTCCTCCTGGGTTTACCCAGAGTATATCTGGAGGATACCTGGAGAACACCTGAATTATACCTGCGGTACACCTAGAGAATACATACAGTATACATGCAGTATACCTAGAGAACAGCTGGAGGGAAATAGAGAAGACCTGGAGTATACCGATCTGAGGTTATCGTTGGAGATAATTTCGGGGCTTAGTGTCCCCGCGGCCGGTCTCGACCAGGACCCAACCCCCAGGAAAGCAGCCCGTGACAGCTGACTAACACCCAGGTACCTATTTACTGATAGGTAACAGGGGCATAGGGTGAAAGAAGAAACTCTAACCATTGTTTTCGCCGGCGCCTGGATCGAACCCAGGACACCAGGATCACAAAACCAGCGTGCTGTCCGCTCGGCCGACCGGATCCTAGGGAACACATGGGGGTATACCTTATACAATAATTCCTATATATTCAGGGATATGAATTATTGGAGTTGTTCTACTTCACGACCCCAGCCCGGGGCCAGGGTTGACTTGTGAATAACTTGGTCCAACAGGCTGTTGCTTGGCGCGACCCGCAGGTACCCCTAATGCCCACCTTTCCCTTACCACACAAGATAACAGCAGGGGTGTGGGGTCACTCCCACACCAGTAGCAGCAGGGGTGTGGGGGTCACTCCCACACCAGTAGCAGCAGGGGTGTGGGGTCACTCCCACACCAGTAGCAGCAGGGGTGTGGGGTCACTCCCACACCAGTAGCAGCAGGGGTGTGGGGGTCACTCCCACACCAGTAGCAGCAGGGATGTGGAGGTCACTCCCACAACAGTAGCAGCAGGTGGTGGGGGTCACTCCCACACCAGTAGCAGCAGGGGTGTGGGGTCACTCCCACACCAGTAGCAGCAGGGGTGTGGGGTCACTCCCACACCAGTAGCAGCAGGGGTGTGGGGTCACTCCCACACCAGTAGCAGCAGGGGTGTGGGGTCACTCCTCACCAGTAGCACCAGGGGCGTGGGGTCACTCCCACACCAGTAGCAGCAGGGGTGTAGGTGGTCACTCCCACACCAGTAGCAGCAGGGGTGTGGGGTCACTCCTCCACCAGTAACAGCAGGGGTGTGGGGTCACTCCCACACCAGCAGGGGTGTGGGGTCATTCCCACACCAGCAGGGGTGTGGGGTCACCTCCCACAACAGCAGGGGTGTGGGGTCACTCCCACACCAGCAGGGGTGTGGGGGTCACCTCCACACCAGTAGCAGCAGGGGTGTGGGGTCACTCCCACACCAGTAACAGCAGGGGTGTGGGGGTCACCTCCCACACCAGTAGCAGCAGGTGTTGGGGTCACTCTCACTACAGTAGCAGCAGGGGTGTGGGGTCACTCTCACACAGTAGCAGCAGGGGTGTGGGGTCACCTCCCACAACAGCAGGGGTGTGGGGTCACTCCCACACCAGTAGCAACAGGGGTGTGGGTCACTCCCACACCAGTAGCAACAGGAGTGTGGGGTCACTCCCACAACAGTAGCAGGAGGCGTGTGGGTCACTCCACAACAACAGGGGCGGGGTACCTCCCACAACAGGGGCGTGGGGTCACCTCCCACAACAGGAGCGTGGGGTCATCTCCCACACCAGCAGGGGTGTGGGGTCACCTCCCACAACAGGGGTGTGGGGTCACTCCCACACCAGCAGGGGTGTGGGGTCTTCATTCCCACAACAGCAGGGGTGTGGGGTCACCTCCCACAACAGGGGTGTGGGGTCACCCCCCACAACAGGGGCGTGGGGTCACCTCCCACAACAACAGGAGCGTGGGGTCACTCCCACAACAACAGGAGCATGGGGTCACCTCCCACAACAGGGGCGTGGGGTCACCTCCCACAACAGGGGCGTGGGGTCACCTCCCACAACAGGGGCGTGGGGTCACCTCCCACAACAGGGGCGTGGGGTCACCTCCCACACAAAGGAGCAATGGGGTCACCTCCCACAACAGGGCGTGGGGGGTCACCTCCCACAAACAACAGGGGCGTGGGGTCACCTCCCACAACAACAAGAGCCATGGGGTCACCTCCCACAACAGGGGCGTGGGGTCACCTCCCACAACAACAGGAGCGTGGGGTCACCTCCCACAACAGGGGCGTGGGGTCACCTCCCACAACAGGAGCGTGGGGTCACTCCCACAACAACAGGAGCGTGGGGTCCCTCACAACAACAGGGCATGGGTCACCTCCACACACAGGAGCATGGGGTCACCTCCCACAACAGGGGCGTGGGGTCACCTCCCACCAACAACAGGGCATGGGGGGTCACCTCCCACAAAACAGGGGCATGGGGTCACCTCCCACAACAGGGGAGTGGGGTCACCTCCCACACAATAATCACCACTAACATAAGACACTGTAAGACGCGGGCACCGGTTATAACGGGAGAGTTAGTGAGACAACTGACCGCCCCCCCAGACACCTGTGATGGAGGTGGTGGTGGTGGAGGAGGAGAGGCCCTATGACTGTCCTCACTCTGTCCAGACCTGCTGGCCTTCCCTCACACTAACCTCATTACCTCCTTCCTCCGCCACACACATACTCACACAAGTGCTTGTGGAAGCCTCCTCCATCCCCTAAGTGGAATACACTTAGACAAGTAATTGTGGAAGCCACCTCCATTCCCCAAGTGGAATACACTGGTATTTAAACTGTCACTAGCATGGACCAGACTGCCACCCAAGAGGTGTCCAATACTGGCAAGTGAACACAGGGTTAGCTAAATGCAGCTAGGTAAATAAGTAATTATCAAGGGAAGGCACCAAACCAGGAAGGCTATGTATCACCACCAAATGTGTGGAGTAATCAGAGGGAGTAAATATCACCAAGGATGCCAATATGAGAACAGAAACACATAAGACGAACGATATCAAAAGTATCCGATTCACCAAGAATACTATCGAGGGACAAGTGACCGCGGGGGGCGGTCTTGCCGAGCAAGACACACGCTCGTCCTGCAAGTCGAGACATTCAACAAGAATGTGCACAACCGTAAGAGAAACAATGCTATTTGGACAATAAGAGGCAGGGGGGCGCTCCATTAAGTGACCGTGAGTTAAAGGTGTATGGTCAATAAATGACCTAGCCAGAGCCGATTCCCACCGCCGGTTACGGTGGTAGGAGGAAGGCCACAGGCATACATGACTCTTAATAGTGCACAGATTGTTACCAGTAACAGAAGACCAACAACCCTGCCAACGGGCAAGGTTGGAGGAATGAAGAACTGGGTAAAAGTCGGAATAAGGAATACTTTTACGGGAGATGGGACAAGTGTGGATAGCTTCCTTAGCAGCAGCATCCGCATGCTCATTTGAAGAGACACCAACATGGCTGGGAACCCAGCAAAACTCTACCGACTTAAATTTACTGGAGATAAGAAACAACCAATGTTGAATCTCGATGACCACCAGGTGGATCGGATTAAAGCTCCGCAAAGCCAAGAGGGCACTACGAGAGTCAATTACCACCACAAAGGAGGATTGACAATGAGAAAGCAGGAGATGAAGAGCATAGAGAATAGCATAAAATTCTGCTGTGAAGATGCTAGTCTCCGGAGGAAACATCAGAGGTCCGCGGTTGTTCAACGTCCTCCCAGCGACTATAAGAAATATTGCCAGAACAACCGTGGACATCTTCAAGAGAAAACTGGACGGTTTTCTAAGAGAAGTTCCGGATCAGCCGGGCTGTGGTGGGTATGTGTGCCTGCGGGCCGCTCCAAGCAACAGTCTGGTGGACCAAACTCTCACAAGTCGAGCCTGGCCTCGGGCCGGGCTTGGGGAGTAGAAGAACTCCCAGAACCCCATCAATCAGGTATCAACCTGGTATCAACCAGGAAGGCGACACATATAAGTGGGGTCAAGAAAAACAACAGAGTAGTCCACACCGTCAGCAGACTTAGACCCATCGGTGAAGATGGAAACGGAATGGGAATGTGAAGAAAAGTGCTCAAGGAAAAGGCGTTTCAGAACTGTAGGAGGGGGTAAAAGCTTTAGTGATGCGGGTCAGGGAAGTTCAAAACTTGGAAAGGGGGACCCTCCACGGGGGCAAGGATGGAAGAATACGAGGAGAAACATTGTAATATGAACCAAAAGAGAATCTTGTGAGACAAACGGACAGAAAGAGGAAGGTGGTGAAAAGGAACAGGAACTACAGGAGGGGTAAAAGTCAAAGTACGACAGAGGTGATAGTGAGGATGCTGTAAGGACTGTACAAGATAGCGAAGACAGTAGCGATTACGACGGTCCTGGAGAGATAGGAAGCCAGTGTCAGTGTTCAAGCTGAGGGTAGGAGTTGAACGAAAGGCACCGGAGCCGAGGCGCAACCCAGTATGGTGCAAAGGATCAAGACGGCGAAGAGTAGAAGGAGAAGCAGAAGAGTATGCAGGACAACCATAATCGAGTTTAGACAGGACGAGAGAGGAGTACAAATAGAGGAGTGTGTGCCTATCCGCTCCCCAAGAAGTATGGGACAAAACCTTAAGTAGGTTAAGGGCCTTAGAGCATTCAACTCTGAGGTAAGAGATATGGGGCAACCAAGACAAACGAGTGTCAAAGATTAACCCCAAAAGCTTCGCGGAATCTTTGTACACAAGGGGATGACCATAAAGTGACAAAGAAGGATGAAGGACATGTTTTCGAGTAAAGTCATAGCACAAGTCTTAGTTACAGAGAACTTAAAGCCATGATTGGTGGGCCAAGACGACACAGCATCAATTGCAAGTTGAAGCCGCCGTTGAAGGAGAGGCAAATCATCACCTCGACAGCAAAGAGTAAGATCGTCGACATAAAGAGCAGAAAAGATGTCAGAAGGAAGGGAGGAATGCCAGAAGGGAATAGAGTGGACGGATGCATCAAAGATGGTGTCATCAAAAAGGAGGAGGGCGCGAGGAAGAGGCAGAGAGGAGAGGTCAGTGAGAGTAGCACGGAGGGTGAATAGGTTCCATGGTGCGGTAGGAGAACAGTGCCAACACTGGCATTTAACTGAGCGTTTTTGGAGACCCGAACAGGGGTCTTCCCAATGCAGAACAGTGCGGCTAAGCGGGTAGCTGCATCTGGTGAAGGAGCACCGACGACACATGTACCTAAACGGGTGGTGTTAAAAGTAACAGAGGAATCCACCGAATCAACAAGGTGTTTATGGAACAAGAAATCGTCAGGAGGTGTAGAATCCAGAGATCAAAGTATTTAGCCCACGAAGCAGGATCAAACAAGGCTGGGTACGTATTAGTATGGGAAGGGGTCGTGCGAGTGTGGCCGTGGCAGGGACCGCGTTGAGAACCCCCAGAGAGAGAGGGGTTAAAAGGTGCAGTAGTCACAATGAGAGACTGAGCCGTGCCAGGAGAAAAGGTGGTCACCGCTTGGGGTGTATGGTTCGACTCAACCACAGAGGAGGGAGGGGAGCTGGGGGGAGTAGTCAGGCGGGTCAAAGGAGGAGCTAGGTCTGGGCCCAAAGTAGTGGGGGGCTACAGAGCCCGGTCTCCCAACACAGTGCACTTTTTTTTTTTAGAAAACAGTCTAGTTTTCTCTTGAAGATGTCCACTGTTGTTTTGGTAATATTTCTTATGCTCGCTGAGAGGATGTTGAACAACCATAGACCTCTGATGTTTATAAAGTGTTCTCTGATTGTGCCTATTGTACAATCACCACCCCTGAGACAACCTACTCACAATCAACAATTATCGCCACTCCTAACACAACCTACTCACAATCATCAACAATCATCGCTACCCCTAACACAACCTACTCACAATCATTGCCACTCCTAACACAACCTACTCACAATCATCAACAATCATCGCCACCCCTAACACAACCTACTCACAATCATTGCCACCCCTAACACAACTTACAATCATCAACAATCATGCCACCACTAACACAACCTACTCACAATCATCGCCACTCCTAACACAGCCTACTTACAATCATCGCCACCCCTAACACAACCTACTCACAATCACCGCCACCCCTAACACAACATACTCACAATCATCAACAATTATCGCCACCCTAACACAACCTACTCGATGTGAGCCTTAACTTGTATATATACACTGGCTGCCTGTCTCCCGACACAATGAATTATTACTATTATTTTCTTTTCTCACAAAAACAGATTATGTTTAAAAACTCAAAAACTCAGGTACGATCAGCAATAATAAGATGCCACATTTACACTGGATGGCACTTAATTTAGTAGGATAGGTAGGTCTAAGACGGATAATGGTGTGCTAGACATACTCATATAGATGAAAAAAACATACTTATTACTCTAAAATATATCAAAATAACGAAATTGTATTATCTGCAGTATGCCAGGCGTCTCCTGGGAACAGTTTTCTTTATTGCTCGGTAATCAAGAGAAAACCTAAAATAAAGGGCAGACTATTATAAATGTCAAGATAAGCGAGGGGGTGTTATCCTACACCACAGGTACAGGTGTAATGGGGAGAGGCAGCGGGGGTGTGGGGTTACAGAGAGACCAGAGCACCGCCGGGTACCCCTTCCACTTCTATGTAATGGTTATCTATGTAACCGACAAGAGTATAGACAACATGATTACATTTGCTGTATGTGAGAGCGTACAGCACCTACACTTAGGACCAACAAGGACATGTTGCAGTGAAGAACAATTACAATTTGCTTCACCATTTATTTGTTACAAGTGATTGTTTAAGCGCAGCCTCCTACTACAATGTTCTTTCACCTAAGCTGGGCCACCAAGCTTTAAGCAATTTATAAGCTTATTAGCTTATCTATTAGCTTATAAGCTTATAGATTCTGCTATATTTACCTACTTAAAATTATCTGTTAGATTAAGGACCTGCCCGATACGCTGCGCGTACTAGTGGCTTTACAAGACTGTAAATACTATGCTATGTATTCTCACAAACCCAATGTACCTTCTTGTATATAAATAAATAAAATAAAATAAAATAAGAATGATTCCTATCCGTCGGTAAAGACTATATCACAACCTCATTTATCGTCTATATGAGAGGGTTGCGGGGGTTGAGCTTCGGTTCTTTGGTCCCGCCTCTCAACTCACAATCAACTGGTGTAAGAAGGCTTTAAGCCTTCGCATTTGGGCATGATCAAATACCTTGTATATTTAAACATTAACCTCATTATTCAGTTCAAGAACTGAGGTGGTGGGCTGTCGGCTCACCTGAGCCGGCTCCCCCCCCCCTACGAGGAGGGGTACTGCTAACAAGTGGGAGTGCTAATTAGATAAAGTGTTGCTAGTTTGTCTTCTTCATTGGGGAGTTCTTTTGCTCTTTTTGGACATAGGTCACAATTTTCATCTGATTGTGGTCTGTTTTGCTTTGTCTATCTTTCTGGGTGCTTCCCCGGTCATGGCAATCATGACATACTTTATATATAAAGTGCTCATAGGCCAATGCTCCCTGCACCTCTCTGAGGGAGTCAAGTTCAGGCTTGTGGTTCCTGGTAGGCATAAGGACTGCTGTGACTGATGATCCCAAACTAACATAGCACAGATCAGTTCGGATAGCTTCAGGGAGCCGACAGAGCTCCCCACAGAAAAGGCCTTTGACAACCCACACAAGAGGTTGTTTTGGAAACGGAACATGATGGAGGGGTGACAGGGAGAGTTCTGACAATGATGACAAATTTTATAACTGACAGAAAGATGAGGGCAGTAATCAGACAATGTATCTGACTGATAGAGTGTTACTCACGGAGTACCACAGGGTTCAGTTCTTGCACCAGTAATGTTCGTCATCTGCATAAATGATCTACCAGAAGGAATAGAGAATTATATGAACATGTTTGCGGATGAAACTAAGATACTGGGGAAGATAGGAGACGCAGACGATTGTCATGCCCTTCAAATGGATATAGATAAAATAGGTGCATGGAGCAACATGTGGCAAATGGAATTCAGTGTGAATAAATGTCATGTTATGGAATGTGGAATCAAAGAAAATAAGACCAAACAACCTACAAATTATGTGAAAATGCCTTAAACAACTAAAAAGAATAAGATCTAGAGGTGGTTCTGGATAGTAGACTGTCACCAGAGGAACATACAGGACATATAGGAAAGTGCAGCATATGCTCCTCGCATATGCTGACACTTTCCAACTTCAGGGAATCACTTTAACTACATGGATAGTGGAAATACTAAAGAACGGTTCATGACCCACGTGAGACCAAAATTGGAATATGCAGCAGTTGTATGGTGCCCATATACAGCATCAAGAAGCATATCAATAAACTGGAAAAGGAACAGAGGCATGCTAAAAAAAACGGCTTCTGGAACTAAAAAAACAAGAGTTACAAGAAGCTAAAGGCATTAAATATGCTAAAGCTAGAAAATAGAAGAAAAAAAGTGATATTATCACCACTTACAAAATAATAACAGGAATCGACCAAATTGACAAAGATGAATTCCTGAAACCATCAACTTCAAGAACAGGAGGACACAGATACAAGCTAAGGAAACAAAGGTGCTGAAAAAATATTAGAAAGTTCTCTTTTGTAAACAGTGTGGTAGACGGTTGGAACAAGTTAAGTGAGAAGGTGGTGGAGGCCAAAACCTGTCAGTGCAGTAGTTTCAAAGTGTTATACGACAAAGAGTGCTGGGAAGATGGGACACTACGAGCGTAGCTCTCATCTTGTAACTACACTTAGGTAATAAATCATACAGCCCACCTCCTCAAAAAAATTGCATGGAAACTTTAAAAGATAATTATTTGCAATGAGGCTCACCCCAGAATTAAGAAGGATGGCATGTGAAGAAAAACTAAAAGAGCTGGATCAAACATAGCTTGAAAAGAGGAGACAATAGACATGATAGACATAAGATACACAAGGAGACTTGTGTATCTGCTAAATTAGCAGGTTGTTGGAGCAGTAACTTTACCTTGCAATTACCTTGTGATTTCAGGACTCGATGTCCCCGGGGTACTGGAGTGGGGGGGGGCCTGAGTCTTTTATATCTTAAACAGTACTCTGAAAACCATGCTCAGGGCATGGTTTTAAAAGTGTAAGAAAAAAAAGTTTTGAAAAGGGTTTTTGGTGCACATACAGAAAATGTCAGATGTAATCCTTGCACATCCAGAGGGTTAATAACATGTAAAACAATTAATTTAAGGTAATTATCAGGAGAACATGCTATGCCAGTATGGCTACAGGTATAGATCCATAGAATTTGGAAGAGCTACGAGGCCAAAAACTGGGATATGATGCCAGAGCGAAGAAAAGGTGGCCAAATACCTGAACAACTGGGGATCGCATGTTCACCCTGGCAGAACTGAGGCCATGCCATACAAACCAGTCTAAGTGGGTGGCCTATAGCCATCAAAGTAAAGATAAATACGATACACAGAACTTGGAATAAAAGAACAAAGATCAGAGTTATTATTTTTTTTAATTTATAAGCTAATTCAGTACTTGCATAAAATATTGAAAACATTGTGGATAAAATAAGGCACGGAAGGCACAAGGAAGCAAAAATACTTCATAACTCTCGTATATATTGGGAAACTAAAGAGTTTAATGAAGCTGAAATCATCAAATCATTGCTGAAGCTGATTTCATTGGAACAACTCTGTGAACACTAGGAACAACACTAAACACTAGTATGATACTTTAATGTTTTTTCTTTTTTTCTTTTGGCCTGTGGCCAGACACTGAATCCAGTTAGGTTTAGTTTGGGTAAGAGTTTGGTTAGGCTAGTCAGCATGTCAACTTTATCAGTCAGCTCTAGTCTAGTCAGCTTTATACTGTAATATTATTATTGAAATTGCTATAAGGTAATGCATACAAATATTTTTGTATTCTTGTGCAATATATTAAATTATCCTATATCAAAACATATGAATTAGGCAACACACATTATGCAGTTCTGCACATTATATTCTAGGATAATACTTTAATTGTTTATCTATGGGCTGCATTATTCTCTAGGATATATTGTACAGTGACTCATTTTTATACAAGCAACAAAACTAATCTTGCAGTCCTGGAGCATACCTGGAGAGGGTTCTGGGAGTTCTTCTACTCCCCGAGCCCGGTCTGAGGCTAGACTCGAATTGTGATAACTTTTGTACTGTATTCACCTCACAGATTTAACAACTACTGTATACAGTTCAGAATATTGCATTTTACAATACTATAATTACTTTTTGTGAACAACAAACCTTTAACATTTGCTGCCAAAGTCAGACACATACCTCAATGTACAGTGTGTTCTGAATGCTATCAGGATCAGTTCAAAAATTTTAAAAATTGTTTCTTTCAGCTAACCATACTTTTCTCAAGTTTCTTGTCAGGTTAAGTTAGATTATATTAAAATAAATTATGTTCAATTCAGGGCCCAGGAAGGAGTTGAAAAAGGGCATTTATCAAAAAAGTATTGTGAACAGTTAAAAACTACTGTAGTTAGTACCAAGTATTCCAAGAAAAATTCTATAATAAAAGATTCACAATATGAAAAATCTCCAAACTGTATTTTATGTTACGGTAATTACTGGAAGAAAGTGCCAAGTCAGATGACTACTGTATATAGGTATTTCCTGCTAAGTAAAATATCATCAGTGAATTTCCTTCAGATTAACTAAATAGGTGTATATCTTGCCTTACAACCAAACTAACCTAATCAGCATTATAATCAAGTCCAGGAGTTACCACAATGTTGTAAAAATAATAAATGGTCAGATATCTTCAACCCTTATACATCATGGCAGCATTCATATAGAATGTTTGCATGTTTGGTTTAGTCTGGGACGAGATTCACAAAGCTGTCAAAGATTCAAAGAAAAGAGATTCACATTTCATGTCCGCACACCCATAATGTACATGATAACACCCAGTGGCATGTGTTTGTGCAAAGCATTGCTTACCCAATAAAAATTATTCCTTCCCAAATTAAAATATCTTTATTTTGTTTACATATTATTTAATTAAATTGTATATAGCATTCTGCATTTTTTTTGGTCTCGGATATTCAAGCAGCATATGTCGCTTGAAAATCTGTCCCTCAAATACGGAACATTCCATAAGCAGTATCCTTCCTCTGCCCACTTATTAAATAAAATAATTTATTTATTACCAGGGAGGGTCCCGGTAGTACAGTTGGGTTTGTTTTCGACACACAACCAATAATTCCGGGTTTGAATGCCGGACAGGACAGAATTGGTAGGTACATTTTCTTTCACTTAATGCCTCTGTTCACCTAACAGTAAGTAAGTACTCAGGAGTTAGCCAGCTTGTTGTGGGGTTGCATCCTGGGCGGGGTCAGTAATTTGATCTTGGGGAGGACCTCGATAAAAGTCTTACGTGTACGAATACACTCTGGCTTCCTGTCCGCCGACATAATGAATTATAAATTATAAAATGATGTCTCCGCCAGACGTACGGTGAAAACAATTTAACTTGTGTTACTTCCCCCTTTTTTCAAAACCATGTAAAAAAGATTTTGATCACTCTAATATACTGTACTATGGAAAGAATTCTGATGCTAGAATGTCCCCCTCATTATTATTTATCATCACTAAGTATAATCAATTTTGGTAGAAATTTGAACAATATAAGCATAGCATTCTCTGGGATTCAACCCCATTACTAGTAGTAGGGAAATTGTACACACCATTGTATATAGCCACCAACCATTACCATTTCATTAAATTCAATCATAAATTCATATCTGTAAATGATTACAGTATCTAAATTTGTTTGTTTATTCCTGTTTTCACAGTTTCATAGACAATTAGACTCATTATTATAGTACTTGAATGATGGCATAAAACATTTTGAAATAATATATTATATTAATAATAATTAATAATAATGGTAGAAACTATAAATGATATAAACTCTATAATGGAATAAAATATAATTAACAATGGTATAAACTTTTTTGAATCTGCTAGATATTGTTTTTGAAAGAGATTGCATCACCGTGTGAAGTTCCTGTCCGTGTCAACACTCAACTTAAGAAAGTCAGTTGACTTTAATCAGCGGCGATGTGATGCTGTGTGCATCTCTTTACAATCATTACCCTCAAGCTGAAAATGCAGTCACAGTGTGCAAAGACGTTATTTTTGGGCAGGTCTTCTGTTTTCAAATGATACAAATGTATGGAAAACATACTTATGGACATAAAGATTTGTTAAATTTGCAGAATTATTGCATGACCTTCAGAGATCACTGCACAAATAATAATAAATAAGTATGTTATTTTGCTGTGTTTTATTATATATTATTGTCCAATGCCAATATTTCTTATGTCCTCCAATTCTTTTTTTTTAGGGGGGTGTATTTCTTTGTTTTTTGTTTTTTCCTTTGTTACATATTTGATTCTTTTATTGCTTCTATATCTTGGAGAATGCATACCCATCACTAAGTATGTGAAGTTAGAACGAAATTGGTCAACAAATAAATCAGGCACAGGTGGCAGAACTTGTGACTTAATTATTTTGGGCTGATTTTTTCACAAATTTTAAACTATTTTCTTTGTCTCTTTAGGGCATTTTATAAATTTTTGTGTCTAAATTTGGTGAGTATTTCAAATGCCACATTGACAATTTTTTTTATAGTAAACTATACATACTGCCAAACTATATTCTAAAATATAATAAATGAAGATCATATGCTCTTCTGGGTTCATAACAACACTAAATGAACAATTTGTGACATTTTAAATTTTTAAAGCACATTTGAAAATCTGAAATTGTCAAATTTTAAAAACATTTTTATTTGGAGGGGGTTTTGTTTTTCTCATTATGTGGATGATCCATTAGGAAAAGTTGGGGCATTTACCATGTAGAGTATGTAAACAAAATTTAAGGCGTTTGAGGAAATTTTAGAAACTTGGTTCCCGTCCCCTTAAAATACTGTAACATTTTATGTTACTACTGTACTTTCTATTTTATGTTAAATAATTTAATTTTTTTTATTAATATTCATACTTCAACTTCATCATAGATCTTAATTTACCATGGCATTTTTCACAACATGCCACTAATAACAGCAAATGATAAGTTAATATATTAAGATTTAAAATACATCATGAAGACTTCTTTTATTGGCAAAAGATGTCAAATTAGAAATGCGCAGAGTACCAAATTCTTAAGAGGCCTTGATGAATACGCGGAAAACAGTAGTAAATCATATGTGTTCACAAGACAATACTGAATAACAATACTTAACTGCATAAATAATATATAAAAATTAATTAATGATGCCATATTACAACCTCCATAACAGAAATGAGACAGGGTAAAAAATCCCAGTAAGCCAGAGCATCAAGGCAACAGTTCGTACTGACTGTGGTTCTGCAGCAATGAGTCTGGCGTACATTATATCACAGGAATGAGCAAAAGAGTAAACTTCATTATGGAGTGAAAAATGAATGAACATAACCTTTACAGATTCCTGGGCATGGCTCTCTCATGCCTCAGGATTGAGCATTGGTGCCTCGAAGTGCAGAGTCATATAGTCTGGCTGACTCATTCTCCCTATTGCCAGTGGTGGCCAAACCAGGATGCCATGGAACACCTTTACTGCCCTAGGCTTTATGGCATGCACACAAGACACCCGTGTGACATTCATCAGTTACTTGTCCCCCTTCCCCCTTACAGTTCCCATTCTCTTAGATGGAGCTGTTGCAAGATAATTAAATAATATATATTTCTCAGCCAGAATCGATTCAGAAATCATATCGATCAGTGTGAGATCTCTCTCAGTAGTCCCATCAGAGGACTGGGGCTGGTACAAGAGACGATGACACCAGATATGCGAGATTTTATGCTTCACTGGCCACTTCCCCCACACTTAGAGATTGTAGGGGGTTTCCAACCTTTTGGCCATTTCCCTTTTAGGCATTTCCCCCAAAAATGGGCATTACCAATTTCCCCTGGGTAGTCAGGGCAACTCTGATCCTCCGGGTATTGTTACCTCTATATCAAAAACAACAACAATCCTTACAAAACCTAAAGATTGTGAATACATTAGATGAAAAAAATTAGAAGAGTAATGGCACTGCATTATTTGAATAAACCTACCGACCCCATGCATTGCTGTAAAATATATATAAAACACTAAGCCTGGGCTAGTTCTCTTCCTTCCCATTTACAGTCATGAGTAAAGTTTTAAATAAATGTAAATTTTTGGTCGTTCCCAACTATATACATGTAGTACATAATGCATAACATTCATCACTATGAATGCCACAATCACTACATGGGGGCCTCTAGGCAATGTGCAGTTCTTATATGCGATATGTTTTATTATATATGTGTGAGAGGAACTGAATTCAAGTAGTTTATGTCTGTGTGTCTGTGTAGTATTGTTGAGGTTAGAGCGCTCCTCCTCCTCCACCCATGGGGAGGACGTGTGAAGAGACATGACTAGAGCTCATGAGGTGTCACGAGTTATACAGACATTTGAAAATGGGGGGTCTACAGGTGTCATGAGTCATAGACCTGGGAAATTAGGTCAAGAGGTGTCATGAATCATAGAAACATGCCAGAACGGGGTCAACAGACGTCTTGATCATAGAGCCATGTGAACATGTGGTCAACAGGCGTCATGTGTAGTGGAAATATAATAGGGGTCAACAGGTGTCATGGAGACACGTGCGAGCACGTCAACAGGTGTCATGAGTCATGGAGACTTGTGAATGGGGTCAACAGGTGTCAAGGAAACATATGAGAGCGGGTCAACATGTGCCTTGACTGACGGAGATGTATGCTAGGGGTCAGCAGGTGCCACAGAGAAACACCAAGGGAAGGGTTAACAGGTGTCAAGAGTGACAGGAGAGGAGCCCCCGCCCCTGGCCTCACCCTCGCCACTCTTCCCTCGCCACTCACCTTTTGTCTGGAGCTTGGAGGCGGCGCTGCAGGTGTCGAGGGCGGCCTCCTGGGCCTCCTTCCTCACCTCCTCGCCACTGGCACAACATTCTCCACTATTTTCCATGACCACTTTTGAAACAAACAATTTTGTTTACCTACTTCCCAATGGACACTGAATTTAGCATATAATAATTATTATAAATGCCTTCCTCATAATTAAACATTCACTTATCAATATTATTCCATGAACATGTTAGAAGCGCCGGTGGCGATTAATTTTTACAGCGTAAAGCTAGATATTATAATAAGATGAACTAGAGGTTGATTAAGAAATGCGTCAGATCAAGCGGGAAGTTCAAGGTGTTGAGGACGGACCGTAGAGCACGGAGCCTCGCGCACTGGGGACTCCTCTAACTCGGCCTCCCTCCACACACGCTATTTACCTGAGTTTACCTGAGAGCCGCTGTCTCTAGTGACCTCAACGAGGACAGGAAGTCGGCGGCTTGTCTAAGGTCCCCACTCCCCCCCCTTCCCTTTGTCCTGATGATCTTATTTATTAGGATTCTAAATTACAGTAATGTTTTGGCATACAGCAATGTTTCGGTGGTAGGCGATTCCATGGTTCCAGACAGCTGCTACGGGCTGCTTTCTGGGGATGTGTGTGTGAAAATTAGGATTAAGGACCTGCCCGAAACGCTATGCATGCTATGCTTAACCTGACAACACCTTATCACTATCACTATTAATGTCTCAACAAACATGGACATAACACCCTCGGTTACCAATAAACTTACCTTTAGACTACACAACAAACTAGGAATAGGAAACCTCATAAATGCACTTCACAATATAAGCTGGGAACTTTAGTTTAGTTCATTTATTATGCACCCCATACCCATTTTGTGGGTGATAGTGGAAATTGTTACAGAGCCACATAATGGGTTCAGGGACTTTTTTTTGCGGAGAAATTCCTGCGCGGGCCCTAAACCTCTGGCTGGCCTACTAATTGTTGCTTATTTCTGTTTAACTTGGGTGGAGTGTGAGTATTTATGACTCGTATGGTCGTTTCAGTAAGATTTTGTCCCATGTGTTTAACAACTACATCTGTTCTGTTCAATCTAAGTTGAAATCTTAATGGGTTTGTAACTGTGCACTGTGTTAGCTAATGTTCCAGTGGTCTGTCGGGCATTTCTTCACAGTGCTGACATTTCCTCTGATCTTCCGGAACCTGTAAGCCTATTTCCCGAGCACATGGGTATCCACACCTGATGCGATGTAAGTGTACTTCTGTTGTTCTACTGCTCCCTTTCATCAAACTAAGTACCAACCAGTAGATCTTGATGTTGCAACTGCTGTGTTGTGGTACATCAGTTGCAATGATGTTGAGCAATACATCATCTGTATTGCTCAGTTTCTAATTACTTTTTTAATCTGTGCTATGTAAATGTCTACATTTCTTCTCTTAGTTGCAAGTTTTGCAGCTTCAGCTGCAATGTCATTTCCTATTATTCCCACATGACTTGGCACCCAGTTGATAAGTACTCGACGGCCTTGACGTTTGAGTGTTTGCATTAATGATATGACATTTGTGATCAGATGTATGTTATCACATATGTGTTCTTGTTGCAAGGTTTCAATGGCAGTTCTCGAATCTCTATGTATGATAACATGTTGTCGGTGTTCAGCAAGAGCATGTTCCAAAGCCTTTTGAATGGCTAGTATCTCTGTAAAGTCGAACACCCATTTGAGAGTCTCCAACTATTTACAGAATTTCCTGCTTTAACTGCAGCTCCGGTTTCTTGTCCCTGCTGGTCTACTGGTCCATCTGTGAAGTAAGTGAAGCTGTCGGATGCCAAGTTTGCTTCTATCTGCATCTATGCAATGTTACGTAGCAGATGAGGATTTGTCTCGTTCTTTTTTCTTTCAAGAGTCATAATCTTAAAGTCTGCTGGCGGAGATTTCCAAGGGGCTTGCATAACAAAGTCTGCATGTATTTCGTCAACACCCTTCTCAGTGATTGTGTTTGTTATATCGAATGTATTGATGGTGTTTATCGCACAATGGATCCACCTGTTGCTATTGGAGGCTCTTCTATCCCGAGTTAGTGCTCCAGTGATTATATCTTTAAGTGAACTGATTCTAGGTCTAGTCAATATCTTGGTCAGCATGCACGCAGCAATTCCTTTTTCTCTTATTTCAATCGACTTTAGCTTGGTTTCTAGTCTTAGGTTCAGTATTTTAGTCCATCTGGGAGCTCCTGTTATGACTCGCAATGCATCGTTTTGAATAACCTCAACGTTTGCCCACTGATCAGGAGAAAGAATGAGTAGTGCATGCGCTGCATAATATTATAGTTTGTGTTGGTGGTGTTGTCGTCGTTGTTCCTCCTTTACGGACAACCCAACCCACAACTCGGTAGAGTGCTTATACCTCACTAGATCACACTAGGCACTTCTGGCTCTTGGAGAGGGGCTCAACGTCACACGTTTAGGGGATGCGGCTCCAACACTTAGCCTCGTTGTCACGTGCACACACCCACTCGAGCCGTTGTGACTCCCCACTCTCTCCTTATGTGATATGATCTCCTCAATCCCCTTTACCTTACTAATCTTCCATCCTATCCTGTCCACAGCGGTGGTTCTTGGTTCTCTCTCTCTCTCTCTTCCTTTACTATTTCCTGGGAAGCTGCACTAGGACAAGGGCAAACACCAGCAAATTGGGATACATTTACTGGACAAAGCACATGCACAATACATATACACATTTAATAATAATGAATCCTATACTCTATACTATTACAATCAGGTTGCTCTCCAACACAATCAGAACTCTATCATCAGCTTATCAAGTGGTATCCTATCTTCTGATTCCCCACCTGATACTATCTACCTCTTCAAGTAAATCAAGTCTTATACTACAATGTTGCACCATCAGCAAGAGAATATATCTATAAACATGTACAAGGAAATCCAGCATTTAATGCAATAACATATATATATATATATATATATATATATATATATATATATATATATATATATATATATATATATATCAGTATAAATGTTCCTTGATACACAACAATGATCAATCGATCACTATCAGTCCTAGAACACATACATCTGTAGGTAATCCAGCCTACGATTGTAACTCTAAACTTCAGTATAAAACACTCCTTGACATAAGAATGCAAACAATCACTCACCTCTCACTGCGTCTTGCACGCTAATGACAACCAAACACTATCAACTCCCTACAAGTAATCCACCAGAACTTCCCTTCCACCTCTGGAAGTTCACTACCCTGATATCTTCAGGTCCCTCCGGGCTTAACTACCAGGATCCTTGCAGCTCCTCCAGGCTGCTACACCATGCAGTTTTCCTTGAGCAACTACGGTGCTTCACTCTTCTGCTGGGTTCCTCCACAGCTCTCTGGGCTGCTACACCATGAAGTTCCCTCGAGCAACTATGGTGCTTCACCACCTCTACAGAAGCACGTGACATTCCTCTTCACTGCTTCTCCTCACAGCTCGAGGTCCTCTCCTCCTTGGAGTCTCATCAACTACTCTCTCTGTGCTGGCTTCGAAGTTCTCAGCAACTTCTTCCCCAAACACAAACCACAGATTGTCTCGTCGAGGGCGCTCCTGCCTCTGACGGAGCCTGGTCAGGGCGTTCCACAGCCCACGAAAATGTCTCTGGGCGGCTTAATACTCTCCTCGTCAACCAGGACTCTAGACCACAACGTTCCCAGCTCGATTCTACAGCTGGCACGTCTGCATACTTCTCTTCTCTTGGAGATATATCACTAGGGGTTCCTTCCTGACGGGAGCTCAAACGGAGCGCGGCTTCCCCCTGCGATGTCTGGCCTCAAGTGAGGTCAAAGCCCTCCAGAAACGAGCCTCACGCCTCCAGCAAAATATCCACATCTCCTAACCAGTCATTTATCTGTTTTCTTCTTCACTGCCGATAATCTCAAATTGTTATTTAAATCCAACCAACTATTTTACATCGGTGTTATCGCCTCTATATTTCCTATACTTTCTAGTTAGGTCAGGCTTGTTGAATAACTCTCAAGGGGGAGACTCGTTTCTCCTGTAGGCTGAGATCATAACAATAATCAACTAGGGAATGAACGGCGTGTATGTTAAACATTCTTAACACTTTGTGTTCCGCTCCTAGAAGGAGCCCTGTGATTGTTCATTATATTCAGTCGTGATTTTGCTTTCTCCTTCATATAGTGAATATGCTTGTTGAATGTCATTTTAGAATCTATCCACACTGAGGTATTGATATTGTGAAACCCATTGAAAGTTAATGTAATGAATGTGTAGGTGCCTGTCTGGAGTGTCGCCGCCTAGTCTCATTGCCTTAGACTTCTGTGCAGATATTTTTAGCCCTAAAACATTGCATTCAGATGTTACTTTATCTAATGCACCTTGTGCTTTATTTAGAAGTGAAGGGCCTGTAATGACTAATGCTATATCATCAGCATAGCTTAGCAATTTAATGAAATGGGTCTGTAATTGCCAGGTTCTTTCGGCTTAGGAATCGGTATGATGTCTGCTTTCTTCCAAGAGGTCGGTAGTTTGCCTTGCTGCCAAGATGCATTGATGACGTCCAATTCCAGGTCTTCTTTAATTAATATACAGACCTACTCCTCCATTTGACCTAGTTTTTCTATCACATCTATATAAATTATAATTTGGAATCCAGATTTCACCATCCATGTAATCTTTTGTATGAGTTTCCGTGAATGCCCCAAATATTGAGTTTGACTCTAATAGGAGACCATTTATGAACTTAACTTTATTTCTTGACTTTGGCTTTAAACCTTGAATGTTTGCAAATATGAATGATTGTCCATGTTGTGTGTCACTTCTGGAAGGTTTTGGTAGTTCTCCCTCCTCTCTACCCTGACCCAGGGTGTGTTCTCTCTACCCTGACCCAGGGTGTGTCCTCTCTACCCTGACCCAGGGTGTGTTCTCTCTACCCTGACCCAGGGTGTGTTCTCTCTACCCTGACCCAGGGTGTGTCCTCTCTACCCTGACCCAGGGTGTGTCCTCTCTACCCTGACCCAGGGTGTGTTCTCTCTACCCTGACCCAGGGTGTGTCCTCTCTACCCTGACCCAGGGTGTGTCCTCTCTACCCTGACCCAGGGTGTGTCCTCTCTACCCTGACCCAGGGTGTGTCCTCTCTACCCTGACCCAGGGTGTGTTCTCTCTACCCTGACCCAGGGTGTGTCCTCTCTACCCTGACCCAGGGTGTGTCCTCTCTACCCTGACCCAGGGTGTGTCCTCTCTACCCTGACCCAGGGTGTGTTCTCTCTACCCTGACCCAGGGTGTGTCCTCTCTACCCTGACCCAGGGTGTGTTCTCTCTACCCTGACCCAGGGTGTGTCCTCTCTACCCTGACCCAGGGTGTGTCCTCTCTACCCTGACCCAGGGTGTGTTCTCACTACCCTGACCCAGGGTGTGTCCTCTCTACCCTGACCCAGGGTGTGTTCTCTCTACCCTGACCCAGGGTGTGTTCTCTCTACCCTGACCCAGGGTGTGTCCTCTCTACCCTGACCCAGGGTGTGTCCTCTCTACCCTGACCCAGGGTGTGTTCTCACTACCCTGACCCAGGGTGTGTCCTCTCTACCCTGACCCAGGGTGTGTTCTCTCTACCCTGACCCAGGGTGTGTTCTCTCTACCCTGACCCAGGGTGTGTCCTCTCTACCCTGACCCAGGGTGTGTCCTCTCTACCCTGACCCAGGGTGTGTTCTCTCTACCCTGACCCAGGGTGTGTTCTCACTACCCTGACCCAGGGTGTGTCCTCTCTACCCTGACCCAGGGTGTGTTCTCTCTACCCTGACCCAGGGTGTGTTCTCTCTACCCTGACCCAGGGTGTGTTCTCTCTACCCTGACCCAGGGTGTGTCTTCTCTACCCTGACCCAGGGTGTGTCCTCTCTACCCTGACCCAGGGTGTGTCCTCTCTACCCTGACCCAGGGTGTGTCTACCCTGACCCAGGGTGTGTTCTCACTACCCTGACCCAGGGTGTGTCCTCCCTACCCTGACCCAGGGTGTGTCCTCTCTACCCTGACCCAGGGTGTGTTCTCTCTACCCTGACCCAGGGTGTGTTCTCTCTACCCTGACCCAGGGTGTGTTCTCACTACCCTGACCCAGGGTGTGTCCTCTCTACCCTGACCCAGGGTGTGTTCTCTCTACCCTGACCCAGGGTGTGTTCTCTCTACCCTGACCCAGGGTGTGTTCTCACTACCCTGACCCAGGGTGTGTACTCTCTACCCTGACCCAGGGTGTGTTCTCTCTACCCTGACCCAGGGCGTGTACTCTCTACCCTGACCCAGGGTGTGTCCTCTCTACCCTGACCCAGGGCGTGTCCTCTCTACCCTGACCCAGGGTGTGTCCTCTCTACCCTGACCCAGGGCGTGTCCTCTCTACCCTGACCCAGGGTGTGTCCTCTCTACCCTGACCCAGGGTGTGTTCTCTCTACCCTGACCCAGGGTGTGTCCTCTCTACCCTGACCCAGGGTGTGTCCTCTCTACCCTGACCCAGGGTGTGTCCTCTCTACCCTGACCCAGGGTGTGTTCTCTCTACCCTGACCCAGGGTGTGTTCTCTCTACCCTGACCCAGGGTGTGTTGTTGTGGCAATGGTTTGTCCAGTTTTGGAAGTTATACTGGGGAGTGTGGTAGTCTCTGTGTAGTTAGTCTTTGTAGGTAGTCTCTGTGACGGGTGAAGTGTGAGGGTGACGGGTGAGGGTGACGGGTGGCACCCATGAGGCAGCTCAGGTCCAGGTGAGAGGAAATGGGAGACTTTCCCCGAGCCCCCAGCCGGGGGGTGCGGGGGGGGGCGGCACTGCACGGGTCAAAGGTCAGGGGTTCCCCCGCTGTGCTGACTGTCATGCAATAATTAAACACATTCAGACCGGATGTGCCCCTCACACTATCAACAGTGACTCACACACTACCAACAGTGACTCTCACACTACCAACAGTGACTCACACTACCAACAGTGACTCACACTACCAACAGTGACTCTCACACTACCAACAGTGACTCACACTACCAACAGTGACTCACACTACCAACAGTGACTCTCACACTACCAACAGTGACTCTCACACTACCAACAGTGACTCTCACACTACCAACAGTGACTCACACTACCAACAGTGCCCCTCACACTACCAACAGTGATAGCACTTGACCGGGGGGGGGGGGAGTTTCAACACTATAAAATTAATTGAAAGTGAAGTGAATTGTTTTGGGTGCGAGGGAAGAGGCTGGCATGTTCCAGCAGGCTGTTACTGTAAGTACTCTCATCACAGGAGGCCGGGCTGTGTGAGCGGCGGCGGCACAGTGTACTCACAGTACTGTGTCACTGCCACAGTTTCATCACTAACTGTTGAGTCAGTTGTTAGTGGTGTGAGTTAATGATAGCTGTGTTTACATTGGTTGATGAGTCAAGTGTTGAGGGAACACTCTCTGGCTTTATGACTACACTCTTATCTCTCTTACTCCATACTTATATATATATATATATATATATATATTATATATATATATATATATATATATATATATATATATATATATATATATATATATATGTCGTACCTAGTAGCCAGAACGCACTTCTCAGCCTACTATGCAAGGCCCGATTTGCCTAATAAGCCAAGTTTTCATGAATTAATGTTTTTTCGACTACCTAACCTACCTAACCTAACCTAACCTAACTTTTTCGGCTACCTAACCTAACCTAACCTTTAAAGATAGGTTAGGTTAGGTAGGGTTGGTTAGGTTCGGTCATATATCTACGTTAATTTTTAATTCTAATAACAAAAATTGACCTCATACATAATGAAATGGGTAGCTTTATCATTTCATAAGAAAAAATTAGAGAAAATATATTAATTCAGGAAAACTTAGCTTATTAGGCAAATCGGGCCTTGCATAGTAGGCCGAGAAGTCCGTTCTGGCTATTAGGTACGACATATACATATATATATATATATATATATGCGAACAAGCCTGAATGGTCCCCAGGACAATATGCAACTGAAAACTCACATGGGTTCGTATGAGTATGGGTTCGAGTCACTTCTGGGTGTGAGTTTTCAGTTATATATATATATATATATATATAATATATATATATATATATATATATATATATATATATATCCTCATGTACACCAGCCAACGAATTAGTAGGGCAGATCCTACCAGAGTGTATGAGAGACAGCGGGAACTCATGATCAAATATTCATCGAAGCAGCCAGATGAACAACCATTGCACACCCTCTTCCCCGACCACATGCCCCAAAGGACCACAAACAGGCCCACTAGGATAGCCCCATAATGGAAAAGACTGCCACAACAATGCTTGAAAACGCAGATGCTGAAAACAAAGCCCGCCTCCTAGCGGTAACAGCACCCCATGCCGGGGATTTTTTTATTTGCTGTGCCCAATGCAGCCCTGGGAACTCGCCTCAGTCATAATGCTCTCCGCATTGGAGTTGCCCTTCACCTTGCCGCCCCCATCCTCACCGAACATAGGTGCATCTGCGGAACTGCGATGGCAGACCAATATGGTCATTATGGTCTGATATGTCGTAAATCACAGGGTAAAATTGCAAGACTTGAAGAAGTCAACGACATAATCAAGAGGAGCCTCGCCGCAGCCCGCTGCCCAGCACAAAGAGAACCACACTTATTCAGTCGATAGAATGAAGTTGAAAGAATGATCGTATAAACTGGAATGCAAATACAATGCACTAGAGTGCTGAGCTGTATGAATATGAATGTTGTTTTAAACGTGAGGAAAGAGATTCATATGCTATTCGTAAAACAACATTCATATGCTATTCGTAAAACAACATTCATATGCTATTCATACAGCCCAGCACTCCGGTGCATTGTATTTGCATTCCAGTTTATGCAATCATAATAGGAGCTGCCTTGTATAGGCCAATAGGCCTTCTGTAGTTACCCTCTTTCTTATTTTTTACTTTTTATATTTTTACGTTTTTCTTCACTGTCGAGGGTAATTGAAAAATTAACTCTCCAAAGTTCATTTTCGCATTTTTATTTATGGTCTGATGCCTAGAAGCGTTTGGCAAGAGACTTCTCATACTTTCAAAGACAAATTTTTATGTACTCTGTTTCATGCTTATATTTGCAGGCGATGAGTCACAATAAAGTGGCTAAATTATGTTGACCAGACCACACACTAGAAGGTGAAGAGACGGCGACGTTTCGGGTCGTCCTGGACCATTCTCAAGTCAATTTGACAATGGTCCAGGACAGACCGAAACGTTGTCGTCCCTTCACCTTGTAGTGTGTGGTCTGGTCAACATGCTTATATTTGTTTTTGGGTGAGGTGATAGAACACAAACCAATGGGTAACCATTATGTAAAAATAATTTTACATAGTCGAGCGGACAGCACTCTTGACTTGTGATCCTGTGATCCTGGGTTCGATCCCAGGCGCCAGCGAGAAACAATGGGCAGAGTTTCTTTCACCCTATGCTCCTGTTACCTAGCAGTAAAATAGGTACCTGGGTGTTAGTCAGCTGTCACGGGCTGCTTCCTGGGGGTGGAGGCCTGGTCGAAGACCGGGCCGCGGGGACTAAAAAGCCCCGAAATCATCTCAAGATAACCTCAAGATAGTCAGAACACGAATTATTGCGTGTTTTCTCTTCTGTGAAGACCCCTAGATGAGAAAATTCCTAACTGAAATAGCTTGGGAAACAGAGCTCAGAGAAAAGACATTTCAAGACATCACACAGAAGGGTAAGGAGGCAGAAGACAAGTTCGTCCCTGTCCAAAAGAAAAAATGAAATGGAGATGAGAAACCCATGGTTTAATCAGAGTTGTATGCTAGTAAAGCAACTAAGTAAAAAGGCATGGAGAAACTATAGAAATAACAGAACACTAGAGAGCAGAGAAAGATACCAGAGCGCCAAGAATGAATACGTCAGGATGAGAAGAGAGGTAGAGAGGCAATATGAAAATGACATAGCGAGCAAGGCAAAGACTTAACCCAAACTGCTGCATAGACTCATCAGGAGGAAAACAACGGTGAAGGAACAGGTAATAAAACTGAGGATAGGGGCAGAAAGATTCACTACAAACGACAAGGAAGTGTGCGAGGAACTCAATAAGAAATTCCAGGAAGTCTTCACCTCAGAGCAAGGAGAAGTCCCAGAGATAAGGGACGGAACATCAAACCAGACACCACTAGAGGAGTTTGTGATTACAAAGTGGGAAGGTGAGGAAGCATCTGCTAGATTTGGACGTGACAAAGGCTATAGGGCCCGGATGGAATCTCCATGGCTTCTAAAGGAAGGAGCAGAAGCACTGTGCCTACCACTCTCCATGGTGTACAATAAATCTATTCAGTTAAAGTTGTGTGTGTGTGTAAACTAAAGTCTTTGAAAATGTAATAAGTTTTACGAAAAGCGCTCAAGTGTCGCGTCAGACTAGAAATAAAAATGAATTTTGGAGAATTGATTTTTGAATTACCATCAACAGTGAAAAGAAACGTAAGAAAGATCGAGAAAATTCGTGTTAGAATTATTAATCTTACTTTTTCGGTCATACTTATAATATATGTCTACAGGAAAGACTGCTACCAAAATATATATATATTATATATATATATATATATATACGTATATATAATATATATATATATAATATATATATATATATATATATATATATATATATATATATATATATATATATATATATATTTTGTTGTTGAATATGACCGAAAGGGTAAGATTAATAATTCTAACACGAATCTTCTCGATATTTCTTACGTTTTTCCTCATTGTCGAGGGTAATTGAAAAATTAACTCTCCAAATTCATTATTTATATTTTTGTTTGGTCTGACGCCTAAAAGCGTTTCGTAAAAAGCATTGGAGTGTTTATGAAGTCCTTCAACCCAAATGGCCGAGTGCATTCGGGTCATGTGGTGAACACTATCATCTGGTCCAGGTTTAAGCTACAACAGGTAATCTCCAGCATCAGGCGGCCGGAAGCTTTCGTCCCAGGAACGGCAGTTGGAATTTTAATTATTTATAGTGAACCTGTGTTGTTATTCAGGTTTATCATTTGATATATACATATACAGTACAAATTTAACAATTATATTGGTCCTGACGCTAAGAGGTACGTTTCGTTAACTATTGGTAACGTTATCAAAGGCAGAGTTGGAATGGTTACCATGTTTTCTGCTGGCGGATATATAGTTGAGGATGAGGTGAAGGTGAAGTACCTTACTTATGGGCCAACTGGTTCATTGTATTTTACCAATCTGTTGTGTTACTATGATGGCTGAGGCAGTATGTTGTGTGTTCCCTCGTGCTGTGGAGGTTGGCACACTGTAAGTGGGTGGTAGTTGGCTGTTGACAGATGGGTTGGTGGTGTGCTTGATGTGTTATGCCGCGTCCATGTCCACTCCTCTCTTGTGACTGTAGGATGTGAGCATATCTCTGGTGATGGTCTGGTTATGTACAGAGAATATAGCTTCCTTCATTGGGTCTTGCTGTTTGGGCATTGTTAGGCGCCTCGAAAGGGATGTTGTTGTCTTGCCTATATATTGAGTTCGTTGGGATTGACAGACCCAATTGGGCACGGGAAGACATAGGCATAGGCGACATTCGTCTCTCTCAAGGGGCATTGTTTGGTGTGGGAAGAGGTCACATATCTGTCAAGAAAGTTTTCCAGGACGCTTTCATTCTGTGGGCCGTGGAGCAGATGTTCCTGTAGAGCATTTTAATTCTACAGGAACCACCTTACCTACCCTTCACCACCTCCCCTACCCTTCACCACCTTCCCTACCCTTCACCACCTTCCCTACCCTTACCTTACCTTCTACCTACCCTTCACCACCTCCCTACCCTTCACCCCTCCCTCTCCTCACCACCTTCCCCCTTCACCACCTCCCCTACCCTTCACCACCTACCTACCCTTCACCACCTTCCCCTTCACCACCTCCCCACCTTCACCACCTTCCCTACCCTTCACCACCTCCCCTACCCTCCCCTACCCTTCACCTCCCCACCTTCCCACCTCCCTACCCTTCACCACCTTCCCTACCCTTCACCACCTTCTCCTTCACCACACCCTTCACCACCTTCCCTACCCTTCACCACCTTACCTACCTTCCCCCTTCACCACCTTACCTACCCTCACCACTCCCCTTCACCACCTTCCCTCTCCTTCACCACCCTTACCTACCCTTCACCACCCTTCACCACCTCCCCTAACCCTACCCTTCACCACCTTCCCTCTCCTTCACCACCTTCCCTACCCTTCACCACCTTCCCTACCCTTCACCACCTTCCCTACCCTTCACTACCCTTCACCACCTTCCCTACCCTTCACCACCTTCCCTACCCTTCACCACCTTCCCTACCCTTCACCACCTTACCTACCCTTCACCACCTTCCCTACCCTTCACCACCTTCCCTACCCTTCACCACCTTCCCTCTCCTTCACCACCTTCCCTACCCTTCACCACCTTACCTACCCTTCACCACCTTCCCTACCCTTCACCACCTTCCCTCTCCTTCACCACCTTCCCTACCCTTCACCACCTTCCCTACCCTTCACCACCTTCCCTCTCCTTCACCACCTTCCCTACCCTTCACCACCTTCCCTACCCTTCACCACCTTCCCTACCCTTCACCACCTTCCCTACCCTTCACCACCTTACCTACCCTTCACCACCTCCCCTACCCTTCACCACCTTCCCTACCCTTCACCACCTTCCCTACCCTTCACCACCTTCCCTACCCTTCACCACCTTCCCTCTCCTTCACCACCTTCCCTACCCTTCACCACCTTACCTACCCTTCACCACCTCCCCTACCCTTCACCACCTTCCCTCTCCTTCACCACCTTCCCTACCCTTCACCACCTTCCCTACCCTTCACCACCTTCCCCTACCCTTCACCACCTTCCCTACCCTTCACCACCTTCCCTACCCTTCACCACCTTCCCTACCCTTCACCACCTTCCCTACCCTTCACCACCTTCCCTACCCTTCACCACCTTCCCTACCCTTCACCACCTTCCCTACCCTTCACCACCTTCCCTACCCTTCACCACCTTCCCTACCCTTCACCACCTTACCTACCCTTCACCACCTCCCCTACCCTTCACCACCTTCCCTCTCCTTCACCACCTTCCCTACCCTTCACCACCTTCCCTACCCTTCACCACCTCCCCTACCCTTCACCACCTTCCCTACCCTTCACCACCTTCCCTACCCTTCACCACCTTCCCTACCCTTCACCACCTTCCCTACCCTTCACCACCTTCCCTACCCTTCACCACCTTCCCTACCCTTCACCGCCTTCCCTACCCTTCACCACCTTCCCTACCCTTCACCACCTTCCCTACCCTTCACCACCTTCCCTACCCTTCACCACCTTCCCTACCCTTCACATTACATTATGTACAGTACAAGCCCAGGAGGCGCGGGGACGTGTGCTAGTGGAGCTCCTAGGGCTTAACCCAGCTGCTGGGTGAAGAGGTGGAGCTCCTGGGGCTTAACCCAGGTGCTGGGTGAAGATGGAGGAGCTCCTAGGGCTTAACCCAGCTGCTGGGTGAAGACGGAGGAGCTCCTAGGGCTTAACCCAGCTGCTGGGTGAAGAGGGGGAGCTCCTAGGGCTTAACCCAGGTGCTGGTGAAGATGGAGGAGCTCCTAGGGCTTAACCCAGCTGCTGGGTGAAGATGGAGGAGCTCCTAGGGCTTAACCCAGCTGCTGGGTGAAGAGGGGGAGCTCCTAGGGCTTAACCCAGCTGCTGGGTGAAGATGGAGGAGCTCCTAGGGCTTAACCCAGCTGCTGGGTGAAGATGGAGGAGCTCCTAGGGCTTAACCCAGCTGCTGGGTGAAGAGGGGGAGCTCCTAGGGCTTAACCCAGGTGCTGGGTGAAGAGGTGGAGCTCCTAGGGCTTAACCCAGCTGCTGGGTGAAGAGGTGGAGCTCCTGGGGCTTAACCCAGCTGCTGGGTTAAGCCCTGTGCACAGTGTTGTCATGTAGGAGGTGTTGTCGCTCTCAGTGGTTTGGCAACACTGCTGGTGGTGATTATCAGGTCTTCTTGCTCATATTCATCTGGTGTTGCAGGTGTGGTGGGTGTTGCAGGTGTTGCAGGTGTGTTGGGTGTTGCAGCAACACCTGTACAGGGAAGGGAAGGCAACTATCAGGGAAAAGCGCCAAGCCTTTAGAACTATATAGCACTGGGAAGGGGTCAGGATCAGGATCTGGGGTGGGACGGGGGAAAGGAATGGTGCCCAACCACTTGTGGACGGTCGGGGATTGAACGCCGACCCTGGCGCTACCGTCGGACAGACAGACAGACAATGTCTCCTGGGAACATTGTGAGGTGTGAGGGATGGCCACACCTCGAACATTGTGAGGTGTGAGGGATGGCCACACCTGGAACATTGTGAGGTGTGAGGGGTGGCCACACCTGGAACATTGTGAGGTGTGTGAGGGATGGCCACACCTGGAACATTGTGAGGTGTGAGGGATGGCCACACCTGGAACATTGTGAGGTGTGTGAGGGATGGCCACACCTGGAACATTGTGAGGTGTGAGGGGTGGCCACACCTGGAACACTGTGAGGTGTGAGGGGTGGCCACACCTGGAACACTGTGAGGTGTGAGGGGTGGCCACACCTGGAACATTGTGAGGTGTGAGGGATGGCCACACCTGGAACATTGTGAGGTGTGAGGGATGGCCACACCTGGAACATTGTGAGGTGTGAGGTGTGGCCACACCTGGAACATTGTGAGGTGTGAGGGATGGCTACACCTGGAATATTGTGAGGTGTGAGGGATGGCCACACCTGTAACACTGTGAGGTGTGAGGGGTGGCCACACCTGGAACATTGTGAGGTGTGAGGGGTGGCCACACCTGGAACATTGTGAGGTGTGAGGGGTGGCCACACCTGGAATATTGTGAGGTGTGAGGGATGGCCACACCTGGAACATTGTGAGGTGTGAGGGATGGCCACACCTCGAACATTGTGAGGTGTGAGGGATGGCCACACCTCGAACATTGTGAGGTGTGAGGGGTGGCCACACCTGGAACATTGTGAGTGTGAGGGATGGCCACACCTCGAACATTGTGAGGTGTGAGGGATGGCCACACCTCGAACATTGTGAGGTGTGAGGGATGGCCACACCTGGAATATTGTGAAGGAAGGTGTAATGTGACAGCGCCAAGTGAAGGCAGACAGCGCCAAGTGAAGGCAGACAGCGCCAAGTGAAGGCAGACAGCGCCAAGTGAAGGCAGACAGCGCCAAGTAAATAAATAAAATAAATGTTTATTTAGGTAAGGTACATACATACAAGAGAGTTTACAAAGAATGATAGATTTATAGATAGAGCTAGTACATACAATGCCTAAAGCCACTATTACGCAAAGCGTTTCGGGCAGGAAAAACATTAATGACTAAAACTTAATACTAATTGAGTATAAAGAATAAAATGGGTTGAGAACAAATAAAAATAGAGATAAAAAAGGGGGGAACATGGCTGAAAAAGCAGCACAAATACAATTAGGTCGACAAACAGCGTTGTTAAACAAACCAGACAATGGTTGACAATAGAAGGGTAAGGTAGGTTACAGGGAATTTATTAGGTATAGCTTCGTTTTTATCTTAAACTGGTTGAGAGAGGTACAGTCTTTAACATGGTTGGGAAGGTCATTCCACATTCTGGGTCCCTTGATTTGTAGAGCATTTCTAGTTTGATTAAGTCGTACTCTAGGAATATCAAAACTGTTTTTATTTCTGGTGTGGTGCTCATGGGTTCTGTTACAACCTTCAATGAAGCTTTTGAGGTCAGGATTGGCATTACAGTTCAGCGTTTTATATATGTATAATACACATGAGAGAATGTGCAGTGACTTAATATCTAACATATTCAGAGATTTAAGTAGGGGTATCGGCAGGTGAAGGCAGCCAGCGCCAGGTGAAGGCAGCCAGTGCCAGGTGAAGGCAGCCAGTGCCAGGTGAAGGCAGCTAGCGCCAGGTTAAGGCAGCCAGCGCCAGGTGAAGGCAGCCAGCGCCAGGTGAAGGCAGCCAGCGCCAGGTGAAGGCAGCCAGCGCCAGGTGAAGGCAGCCAGCGCCAGGTGAAGGCAGACAGCGCCAGGTGAAGGCAGCCAGCGCCAGGTGAAGGCAGACAGCGCCAGGTGAAGGCAGCCAGCGCCAGGTGAAGGCAGACAGCGCCAGGTGAAGGCAGCCAGCGCCAGGTGAAGGCAGACAGCGCCAGGTGAAGGCAGCCAGCGCCAGGTGAAGGCAGACAGCGCCAGGTGAAGGCAGACAGCGCCAGGTGAAGGCAGACAGCGCCAGGTGAAGGCAGCCAGCGCCAGGTGAAGGCAGCCAGCGCCAGGTGAAGGCAGCCAAGCGGTGACAGAAAACGCTATGGCTGGCGGAGGTTGCGGGAGCGGCCGCCAGGTGGCTCGCGCCACCATCAGCTGATCCTCCCCGCCAGTGTCGCTCGGGTCTCTCCTGTGAACGTGTCGGCGGACCGCCTCACACCCTATCTTTCATGCCGTTCCAAATTGAAATCGAACGCGATATGGAGGAGGAGGATCTCCGTATCAGTGTGGTGGACGTTTACGACCTGGCGTCGGAGATCGGCAAGGAATTCGAGAAGATGATAGACAGGAACGGGGCGGAGGCGGTGACGGGGCTGATGCCGAGAGTGATCAGCGCCCTGGAGCAGCTGGAGAAGCTGGCCTCCAGGCACGAGTCCACCTCCTCCTATATACAGGAGCTGAGGACCACCATCATCCACCTGGAGAACGAGAAGATCGGCAAGGCGGAGGACAGGCAGCGCTACGAGAGGGTGAGCCCAACCGCCTCTCCTATATACGCCACATGCATGCCCGTGACGCACGCCTGCACGCATGACGCACGCGCATTTGCACGCACATGCATGCACAGCACAGCTGTTGTGGGGGGTTGAGTGGGGGGGGGAGGGATATTGGTGGAGGGGATGACAGGTGTTCGTGAAGGGGGGCGGGGGTGTTGTTGACAGTCTGGGTGACCTTGTCGGGTCCCTCCCTGCATTCCTGGCCCCCTTCCTCTCACCCACGCCCACGCTGCCTTGACCCCCACGCCCACGCTGCCTTGTCCCCCACGCTGCCTTGTCCCCCACGCCCACGCTGCCTTGTCCCCCACGCCCACGCTACCTTGACCCCCACGCCCACGCTGGCTTGTCGCCCACGCTACCTTGACCCCCACGCCCACGCTGGCTTGTCCCCCACGCCCACGCTGCCTTGTCCCCCCCACGTCCACGCTGCCTTGACCCCCACGCTGCCTTGTCCCCCACGCCCACGCTGGCTTGTCCCCCACGCCCACGCTGGCTTGTCCCCCACGCCCACGCTGGCTTGTCCCCCACGCCCACGCTGCCTTGTCCCCCACGCCCACGCTGCCTTGTCCCCCACGCCCACGCTGCCTTGTCCCCCACGCCCACGCTGCCTTGTCCCCCACGCCCACGCCTCCTTGCCCCCCACGCCCACGCTGCCTTGTCGCCCACGCTGCCTTGACCCCCCACGCTGCCTTGTCCCCCACGCCCACGCTGCCTTGTCCCCCACGCCCACGCTGCCTTGTCCCCCACGCCGCCTTGTCCCCCACGCCGCCTTGTCCCCCCCCTGCGCCGCCTTGTCCCCCACGCCCACGCCGCCTTGTCCCCCCCCCACGCCGCCTTGTCCCCCCCACGCCGCCTTGTCCCCCCCCTGCGCCGCCTTGTCCCCCCCCACGCCGCCTTGTCCCCCCCCCACGCCGCCTTGTCCCCCCCCCACGCCGCCTTGTCCCCCCCCACGCCGCCTTGTCCCCCCCCCACGCCGCCTTGTCCCCCCCCCACGCCGCCTTGTCCCCCCCCACGCCGCCTTGTCCCCCCCCACGCCGCCTTGTCTCCCCCCCACGCCGCCTTGTCCCCCCCCCCACGCCGCCTTGTCCCCCCCACGCCGCCTTGTCCCCCCCCCACGCCGCCTTGTCCCCCCCCACGCCGCCTTGTCCCCCCCCCACGCCGCCTTGTCCCCCCCCCACGCCGCCTTGTCCCCCCCCCACGCCGCCTTGTCCCCCCCCCACGCCGCCTTGTCCCCCCCCCACGCCGCCTTGTCCCCCCCCCACGCCGCCTTGTCCCCCCCCCACGCCGCCTTGTCCCCCCCCACGCCGCCTTGTCCCCCCCCCCCACGCCGCCTTGTCCCCCCCCCACGCCGCCTTGTCCCCCCACGCCGCCTTGTCCCCCCCACGCCCACGCTGCGTTGGGGGTGGGACCGTGGCTGGTGGGGTCCACGGGTGGGACCGTGGCTGGTGGGGTCCACGGGTGGGACCGTGGCTGGTGGGGTCCACGGGTGGGACCGTGGCTGTGTAACACGGGTTTGGGTTTCTCTCTCTACTTCTCTTTCTTTCTTTACCCTCTACCCGTATTCTTACTTTTATTTCTAAACCAAGGGACTCCAAAACTTTTAACAAAGCCAACTCCACGCCACGTGGTCCTAAGACGATTGACCGACTTAGGATTCTACACCCAGTATGACGTGACCTAGGCTCTGAGCAAAACCCTTGAGTCGCCTCTACGCTGCCACCACCAGACCAGTAACACAGAGCAATGATCGAGGTCTGGATCGATCACGCTAATTAATCAACCTTGGGGCTTGATCCCCACTAGTAGTTTATAACCTCGGAAACTTGAGTGTGGAATAAATTACACGGTAATGATAATTCCGATTCGATGTTAGAATCGGCGCCCAATCCAACTTTACCTCATGTGGACCACGTGACCAGGACAAGTTTACACATAACCAAATGGAAACAATGAAATGCAAAATATTAACAAATTTAATTTATTAAAAGAAAAACTAAAACAAAATCTAAATATGTTCACTCCCTATCACTTTAACACTCCCTACTTGACCTGAGTGGCAAATGAGAAGACTATCCCTATAATTAACAATAGCAACTATACCTTGGGCGACCACAGCTCTAGATGTTGGGCTGGTCTTGGGGAGAGGTAAGATGGTTGGCCTCTTATCCCCGCTGCTCCCGTTTCCACACTGATTTGTCCTCGTCTGGCCTAGCCCAGACTAGAACATTGTATCCTTCCGCCTAGTCAAAGTTTTACCAAGTTACTAGCCAGGTTTAAGTTATAACAATTAACCTCTGTTGTACTTAATTGATCCAGACTGGTTGAATTATTTTACTGAATTAAATTACAAACATCTAACGGCAGAGCTGTTCCCGATCACAAAAATGGTTATTAAAACTTTGAGAAATAGTAGACCTGTCAACCCCTGATGACCTATGACCGCCGGTCACTCCGCTTTACAAGTTAGATCTGATTCGTGACGTCACTGATGGTGACTTAAACTCAATAATTAGAATACTCTTGATATTGTACCCAGTACTATTATACAATACAATTTTAATGCAAAATGAATAAAGGCTAATTTTCTCTAAATTACTGAATACTATAGGATGGTTCATTATACGCAGCTATGAACAAAGCGTCGGTTATTTCCACCGGAATTCCCCTGGGGGTCAGGTCCATGCGGGCTCAGCTTCCCATTCTCTTTTGGATAAACCACCTGGATAATTCTTACAACAGCCTAGTCTGGCTGGGGGTCCACGGGTGGGACCGTGGCTGGTGGGGTCCACGGGTGGGACCGTGGCTGGTGGGGTCCACGGGTGGGACCGTGGCTGGTGGGGTCCACGGGTGGGACCGTGGCTGGTGGGGTCCACGGGTGGGACCGTGGCTGGTGGGGTCCACGGGTGGGACCGTGGCTGGTGGGGTCCGCGGGTGGGACCGTGGGCTGGTCCGCGGGTCCGTGGCTGGTGGGTCCGCGGGTGGGACCGTGGCTGGTGGGGTCCGCGGGTCCGCGGGTGGGACCGTGGCTGGGACCGTGGCTGGTGGGGTGGGGTGGGACCGTGGCTGGTGGGGTCCGCGGGTGGGACCGTGGCTGGTGGGGTCCGCGGGTGGGACCGTGGCTGGTGGGGTCCGCGGGTGGGACCGTGGCTGGTGGGGTCCGCGGGTGGGACCGTGGCTGGTGGGGTCCGCGGGTGGGACCGTGGCTGGTGGGGTCCGCGGGTGGGACCGTGGCTGGTGGGGTCCACGGGTGGGACCGTGGCTGGTAAAGATGAATGATACACAAGGTTGGGAACACCTCCCCGGGCCACCTACTGACCTTTAGCCATTTTAGTTTCATCAGAGGCAAAAGATTCTTAACATACAAATGCAGCCTCCTCGTCTTGAAGGGCAGTTTATAAGTGAGACTAGGCCTACACAAGCTTGTTGCACAATGTTGCTTTGCATGCCCGCCTCTAACTTACATGGATATTTTGGGACGTAGGCAGCCACAGTCGAGGGATATGTTTGATGGTGCTGCTGGAACACAGTTGTGTTAAGTTGCCAATAATGGTGGGTGTATGTTGCTCTGAGGACAGTGTCGGACGACCTGCGTGAGAGGCAGAGGAGGAGAGTAGCCATAGGAAGGTTTCATCTTTGTCACGAAGGATAGGGGACTTAGGAAGACTATAAGGCCTTCTACAGCTTTTGTCAAGAACTTCAACTCATTCGCCGTGTTGGAGGACGAGTGATGTAGGAAGGTCCGGGTAACGCCGGGAGCGTCGGCAAAGGAAGTAAGAGAATTTCGGTTATGGATGATTCCCAGGTGAGGTATTTGGATAGAACCGTTTGTGCCAGAAATATGGGGAGCAGGTTAGGGGTTGTTATCCGGGAGCAGGAATGGGCGATATTGTAAACAATATGAATGTGATATTGTGGCTGGAAATGGGAACAAACCTGTTAATTGACTCAGTGCCGGTGGTAATGAAGGAGGACGAGTTAGGAGTGAGGCACTGATTCAGAGGTTAAAAACACCAGTAGAAATAGTTACGAGTAAGGGGAGGGATTCCCATCATATGTGGCGTTCTTCAGAGAAGGGGGTTGGGGTTGGAAATAGATGTTTCTCTAGGGCATTTGAAATCAGTTATCACCAGGGAAATATTGCAAATCGAAAGCAATATTGATAAAAATTGATAACTGGGAAGGGGGGGGGGGAATGTATTTGGCAATTCGTTGGAATCTGTGGTTGGAGGGTTTGTTTATACTGTTAGTTGATAGTGGGATGGGGAGGGAGACAATAACAGTTCGTGTTGGCAGGGAGAAGTATGGGTAAAAGGAACAGGGAAGGAGAAGGGCCTCAAGATAACAATACACTTAAGGTATATTACACAAATAGTAGAAGTCTAAGGAACAAAATATACGATTTAAATGTTTAAATGCTCTTTTCTGTACAGCAACAATAGGTATTGCAGTAACTGAAACATGGACAAATGTAGAAAACAAGGAACTATTTGCTGAATATCAAATAAACGGATTTAGTAATTATGTCATGGGTGACTTTAATTTTAGTGGAATAAACTGGCTTAAACAGGGAATACGGAAGCAGAAGATTTAGAATTAGTTGACGATAGTGGGAAGAGTGATACTACCAAAACCAGATTAAACATAGAATGGAATAGACGTGTAAGCGAGAATTTTGTTAAGTGTCAGAATTCCGGAAAACTGATTTTAATGGACTAATTCTTTGATGGGATAGATTGGACAGACCTGGGCCTGGGGGGTGGGCCGGTAATGGAGCGAGATGTGAACCTCGCGATGAATGACGTAACAAATCGATGTGGATCAAAATTTAAGTTTAAAAATGTTGGAAGCAAAGCCCATAAAAATTGATTAGATCGAATAATAACAACCCCAAATGGATAACTATGTCTGAAGAACCTTATATGTTAAAATGAAGCTTGGTACAAAAGGAATGAAAATGGAAAAGTCATTTTAGAACAAGAATTCGTGCAACTGTTTAAAAATGTTAAAAAAGAGATAAGGAAGGCAAAAAGAAACTATGAAGTTCGCATAGCAGGGCGAGCAAAGGCAAAGGCCTAAAGAGTTTTTCAGTTATATCAAATAAAGATTAGGGAAATGACAGATCCATTAAAACTGAGACAGGTCAAATAACTGATAATGACGAAGAGATGACTAGTATTTTTAATAAATATTTTATCTTTGTATTTTACTAAACAAAAACTTAACATTATGCCTTCAGCCGAAAACAAGTCTATGTGGGTGGGGACGAGTACAGGTTCTGTAGTTTAGCAGTCACCAGGGAGGATGTTATTAAACAAATAGTGAAACTCAAGTCAAACAAATCCCCAGGGCCAGACGAAGTGCTTAAACAATGGAAAGAGGAACTTTGCGAGCCATTGTCTACCATATTTAATAAATCATTAGAGTCAGGCAGAATCCCAGAGTCATGGAAGCCTGCTAATGTGGTACCTATTTTCAAGAAAGATGATGAATCACTTGCGTCAAACTATCGGCTAATTAGCTAAACGTCTAATTGTGGAAAAGTTTCTTGAATCGATAATTGCAAAATCCATTCCTCTTCATCTTGAAAAACATGGATTAATAAATGATTCCCAACATGGTTTTACTACCTTGGCTACCTTGAGGCTACCTTGAGGTGCTTCCGGGGCTTAGTGTCCCCGCGGCCCGGTCGTCGACCAGGCCTCCTGGTTGCTGGACTGATCAACCAGGCTGTTAGACGCGGCTGCTCGCAGCCTGACGTATGAGTCACAGCCTGGTTGATCAGGTATCCTTTGGTATACTAAGGTATACTTATCAGGTATACTAAGGTTAGTTTAGTTCATTTATTATTCACCCGCATACACATCCTGTGGGCGGTCGTGGAAGGGGTTACAGAGGCACACAATGGTCTCTGGACTGAACCCTAATATTCATTTAGCTAAGCAAGTTAGTATTGATGAGCTCGTTACAAAATTTAATGTACATTGTCACATCAACAATGGACTCGAGACCGACCACAAGTACAGTTCCTAAATTAAGCAAGTGACATATGTGGAGAACTAGCAAGATAAACAATTGATAAGTTTATCTTGCACCTACCCTCCCCCACCCCCATCCAGCGGGCAGAGGTGGATAGGTTACAGTCACTTAGTTACTACCTACAGTTTGCAAACTGGGGTTTGTTTGGCTAAAATTTCTGGTAGCAGATAATTTTGAAAGAAATATTTACACATTTCTTGAACATTTGTTGTAGAACATATAAACCCGTCTCTGAATTCACATATCTTTTCGCACTCCATCACATAGTGACGGAGGGTGTGCGAGTATGTTTGTTGACACAGTTTACATTTGGTCAGGTCTACATCTGCAGGTAATGAAAATTCCCAGAGATACTTATAGCAGAGTCAAAGCCGAGCAGTAGTGATATTTGGGAGTCTGCTTATTTTATTGGATGAACCATAGATGTGTGGCTCCTCTTGCATGATAGTATGGTGATAGATGGAATTACTGGTGTCGATGTCACTTTACCTCAGATCTACAAGATTTTGTTAAAGTTCTTGGTGTACTGCTGCTCTCAGACTGCTTATAGGCAACCCAAGGTTATAATCAGCCCCTCCTTTAAAGGCAGATTCTTTGGCTAAACCTTTACTGCTAGAATCCACTCAGTAAAACATCTAAACTATTGGAATCGACTATAATGCCTTAATCTGTATTCTCTTGAGCGCAGGCGGGAGAGATACATAAAGGGGGGGGGGGCTGATGTCTGAGTGGACAGAGCTCGGGGTTCGTAGTCCTAAGGGTCCGGGTTCGATCCCTGGCGGAGGCGGAAACAAATCGGCAGTTACTTTCACCCTGATGCTCCTGTTCACCTAGCAGTAAATAGGTACCTGGGAGTTAGACAGCTGCTACGGGCTGCTTAGTGGGGGGGGGGGGTGTATGAAAATTAGGATTAGGGACTTGCCCGAAACGCTATGCGTGCTAGTGGCTGTACAAGAATGTAACAACTCTTGTGTATTTAAATAAATAAAAATAAAGTAAAATAAATAAAACGAATTTACACGTGGAAAATATTAGAGGGGCTGGTCCCAAACCTGCACACAGAAGTAACACCACATGAGACCAGGAGGCATGGCAGGATGTGCAGAATACCCCCGTTGAAGAGCAGAGGTGCAACAGGTACTCTGAGAGAAAACTCTATCAACATAAGAGGCCCGAGACTGCACGCTTCCACTACACATAAGGGGTGGCCGACCCCTCACAGTGTTCAAGAGAGAACTATCAACTCAGAGGCCCAAGACTGTTCAACACGCTTCCACTACACATAAGGGGCATAACTGGCCGACCCCTCACAGTGTTCAAGAGAGAACTATCAACATCAGAGGCCCGAGACTGTTCAACACGCTTCCACTACACATAAGGGCATAACTGGCCGACCCCTCACAGTGTTCAAGAGAGAACTATCAACATCAGAGGCCCGAGACTGTTCAACACGCTTCCACTACACATAAGGGACATAACTGGCCGACCCCTCACAGTGTTCAAGAGAGAACTATCAACATCAGAGGCCCAAGACTGTTCAACACGCTTCCACTACACATAAGGGACATAACTGGCCGACCCCTCACAGTTGTTCAAGAGAGAACTATCAACATCAGAGGCCCAGAGGAGACTGTTCAACACGCTTCCACTACACATAAGGGACATAACTGGCCGACCCCTCACAGTGAACTATCAACATCAGAGGCCCGAGAGAGCTTCCACTACACATAACTATCAACATCAGAGGCCCGAGACTGTTCAACACGCTTCCACTACACATAAGGGACATAACTGGCCGACCCCTCACAGTGTTCAAGAGAGAACTATCAACATCAGAGGCCCGAGACTGTTCAACACGCTTCCACTACACATAAGGGACATAACTGGCCGACCCCTCACAGTGTTCAAGAGAGAACTATCAACATCAGAGGCCCGAGACTGTTCAACACGCTTCCACTACACATAAGGGACATAACTGGCCGACCCCTCAGTGTTCAAGAGAGAACTATCAACATCAGAGGCCCGAGACTGTTCAACACTCTTCCACTACACATAAGGGACATAACTGGCCGACCCCTCACAGTGTTCAAGAGAGAACTATCAACATCAGAGGCCCGAGACTGTTCAACACGCTTCCACTACACATAAGGGACATAACTGGCCGACCCCTCACAGTGTTCAAGAGAGAACTATCAACATCAGAGGCCCGAGACTGTTCAACACGCTTCCACTACACATAAGGGGCATAACTGGACGACCCCTCACAGTGTTCAAGAGAGAACTATCTACATCAGAGGCCCGAGACTGTTCAACACGCTTCCACTACACATAAGGGACATAACTGGCAGACCCCTCACAGTGTTCAAGAGAGAACTTGATAATCACCTCCAAAGGATACCTGATCAACCAGGCTGTGATTCATACGTCAGGCTGCGAGCAGCTGCGTCCAACAGCCTGGTCGACCAGTCCAGCAACCAGGCGGCCTGGTCGACCAGTCCAGCAACCAGGCGGCCTGGTCGAGGACCGGGCCGCGGGGATGCTAAGCCCCGAAACTACAAGGTAACCAAGATAACTCATCAGCTCGATCATGCATTCGGAGGCCAACATGAGATGGAATCCAAATAAAATAGACTTCGTTGCCATCATTAATAATTTTGTTGTATATGTGTGTAGCTTCAGACACGAGCATGTTACAGTTGTGTCTTTACTAAGGCCGCTCATGTTTGACAGCATTCTATTTCAGCATAATTGAGGCAGTTGATAGTGGAAAGGTTTATGACGTTGTGTATCCTGCTTGATAGTATCACACATTTTATACAGTGCCACATGAAAGACTGATTAAAAAGATAGAGGTCCACAGTATTGGGGTGATATCTTAGGTTTGATTAGGGCGTGGTTATACCAAAGGTAACAGGAGAGTGAGTGTGAATGAAGTTAAGTCAAAGTGGGAACTGTTGTAAGTGGAGTGCCTCAAGGCTCTGCCCTGGGACCTCTGTTTAATTATAATATATATAAATGTTTTAGACTCTGGTTTGAACTGCAATATTTGCAAAATTGCTAATAGTTGGGCGCAAGTGATCTTTGTCCTTTCTTGAAAACTGGTGCCACATCAACAAGCTTCCACGACTCTGGCACTCTGCCCGACTCTAATGATTTATTAAATATGGTAGACAGTGGCTCGCAAAGCTCCTCTTTGCATTCTTTAAGCACCCTGGCAAACACTTCATCCGGCCCTGGGGATTTGTTTGGTTTGAGTTTCACAATATATTTAATAACATCCTCCCTGGTAACTGTTAAACTAGTCAACCTGTCCTCGTCCCCACCCACATAGACTTGTTCAGCTGAAGGCATAATGTTCCTCTTTTGTAAATACACAGATAAAACATTTATTTAAATTACTACTCATCTCTTACTCTTTAAATTACTCTGTGGGGCGGCTCAACACACAGTTGTCCTCACACTGTGGGGCGGCTCAACACACAGTTGTCCTCACACTGTGGGGCGGCTCAACACACAGTTGTCCTCACACTGTGGGACGGCTCAACACACAGTTGTTCTCACACTGTGGGGGCGGCTCAACACACACAGTTGTCCTCACACTGTGGGGCGGCTCAACACACAGTTGTCCTCACACTGTGGGACGGCTCAACACACAGTTGTCCTCACACTGTGGGGCGGCTCAACACACAGTTGTCCTCACACTGTGGGGCGGCTCAACACACAGTTGTCCTCACACTGTGGGGCGGCTCAACACACACAGTTGTTCTCACACTGTGGGGGCGGCTCAACACACAGTTGTTCTCACACTGTGGGGCGGCTCAACACACAGTAGTCCTCACACTGTGGGGCGGCTCAACACACAGTTGTCCTCACACTGTGGGGCGGCTCAACACAGTTGTCCTCCTTACCTTGAGGCTACCTTGAGGTGCTTCCGGGGCTTAGTGTCCCCGCGGCCCGGTCGTCGACCAGGCCTCCTGGATGCTGGACTGATCAACCAGGCTGTTAGACGCGGCTGCTCGCAGCCTGACGTATGAGTCACAGCCTGGTTGATCAGGTATCCTTTGGAGGTGCTTATCCAGTTCTCTCTTGAACACTGTGAGGGGTTTGCCAGTTATGCCCCTTATGTGTAGTGGAAGCGTGTTGAACAGTCTCGGGCCTCTGATGTTGATAGAGTTCTCTCTCAGAGTACCTGTTGCACCTCTGCTTTTCAACGGGGGTATTCTGCACATCCTGCCATGTCTTCTGGTCTCATGTGGTGTTATTTCTGTGTGCAGGTTTGGGACCAGCCCCTCAATTATTTTCCACGTGTAAATTATTATGTATCTCTCCCGCCTGCGCTCAAGGGAGTACAGATTTAGGCTCTTTAGTCGGTCCCAGTAATTTAGATGTTTTACTGAGTGGATTCTAGCAGTAAAGGATCTCTGCACGCTCTCTAGGTCAGCAATTTCTCCAGCTTTGAAAGGGGCTGTCATTGTGCAGCAGTACTCCACTCTAGATAGCACAAGCGTTTTGAAAAGTATCATCATCGGTATAGCATCTCTAGTGTGAAAAGTTCTTGTTATCCAACCTGTCATTTTTCTTGCAGTTGTGACGGCTACTTTTTTGTGTTCTTTAAAGGTAAGGTCTTCCGACATGAGTACACCCAGGTCCTTTACATTGCCTTTTCGTTCTATGTTATGATTTGCCTGCGTTTTGTACGTGGTTCCTGTTTTTATGTTTTCAATTTTTCCGTAGCGCATGAGCTGAAACTTATCCTCGTTGAATACCATATTATTTTCTGTAGCCCATAGAAAGACCTGATCAACATCTGATTGGAGGTTTGCCGTGTCCTCTATGTTGCCAACTCTCATGAAAATCCTAGTGTCATCTGCAAAGGATGATACAGTGCTATAGGTTGTGTTCTGGTCTATGTCCGATATGAGGATGAGAAAAAGTACTGGAGCAAGCACAGTACCCTGGGGGACTGAGCTCTTCACGGTTGATGGGCTGGATTTTATTTTGTTGACTATTACACATTGGGTTCTGTCAGTCAGGAAATTGTAGATCCATCTGCCTATTTTCCCGGTAATTCCTTTTGAACGCATTTTATGTGCAATAACACCATGGTCACATTTATCAAAAGCTTTTGCGAAATCTGTGTAAATTACATCAGCGTTTTGTTTGTCTTCCATAGCATCTAATGCCATATCATAGTGGTCCAGCAACTGCGACAGGCAAGAGCGCCCTGTTCTGAAACCATGTTGTCCGGGGTTATGGAGATGCTGTGATTCCATGTGTTTTGTGATCTTACTTCTTAGCACTCTCTAAAAAATTTTTTTATGATGTGCGATGTTAGTACTATCGGTCTGTAATTTTTTGCCTCTGCCTTATTTCCTCCTTTATGAAGTGGTGCTATCTCTGCTGTTTTTAGTATGTCAGGGATAACGCCAGTATCTAGGCTTTGTCTCCACAGAATGTGAAGGGCCTGCGATAGTGGTTTTTTACAGTTCTTGATGAATATGGAGTTCCAAGAATCCGGGCCTGGTGCAGAGTGCATAGGCATACTGTTTATGGCTTCTTCAAAATCTAGTGGGGATAGGGCGACGTCTGATATGTGATTTGATGTTGTTATCATATCCATGAAATATTCATTTGGGTTATCAATCTTTAGTGCATTAAATGGCTCACTGAAAACAGAGTCGTACTGCTTCCTCAGTAACTCGCTCATTTCTTTGTTGTCATCTGTGAAAGTTCCATCTCCCTTTCGCAGGGGCCCGATACTAGATGTGGTTTTGATCTTGATTTTGCATAGGAGAAAATATATTTCGGATTTCTCTCTATTTCACTGATGGCCTTTTGCTCTCTTTGCCTCTCCTGGGTTTTGTATGATTCTTGTAGCTTGAGTTCAATTGTTTCTATTTCTCTACCTAACCTTCTTCGCCGTTCTTGAGATAGGGTGCGACTCTCAAGTTGTTCCGCGATTCGTTTTCTTCGCCTATATAAGGAACGACGTTCCCGTTCCAATCTGCATCTCTTTCTCTTTTTTCTTAGGGGTATGCGGTTTGAACATATTTCTAGTGCTACTGAGCTTATTTTTTCCAGGCACCGGTTCAGGTTTGCATTTCCTAGCTGTTCTTCCCAGTTTATTTCTGTGAAGTCCTGGTTTATTTGCTCCCAGTTTATCCGTTTATTATTGAAGTTGAATTTGCTGAAATCTCCTCCACCGGGAATCTGGACTGGTTTTGGAGGTCCATTCCCCATGGTTGTCAGTACCTCAATTAAGTTGTGATCTGAGTAACAGGTATTTGTAATCATTATGTTCCCGATCAACTCATCATTATTAGTGAAAATGAGGTCCAGCGTGTTCTCTTTCCTAGTTGGTTCTACTATTTGCTGGTTTAAGGCAAACCTATCGCACATCCGTAGCAGGTCATTTGCATGTGCCTGCTCATTTAGGCTACTTCCTGGTATTCTTTCTGATATTACTGTATTAGCCAGGTGCTTCCATTTCAGGTGCCGTAGGTTGAAGTCCCCAAGCAGGATGATGTTCGGAGCTGGATTTGTGAGGTTTTCCAAGCAGTGCTCTATTTTCATTAGTTGGTCTTTAAACTGCTGAGGGTTTGCCTCCGGTGACTTATATACAAGGACAACAACTACATTTAGGATCTCTATTTTGACTATCAGCAATTCCACCATATCATTTGAGGTGTTTAGCAGCTCAGTACAGATGAGTGTGTCTTTGATGTAGAGGCTGACCCCACCCTGAAGCCGGTGTTTCCTATCACATCTGAAGAGATTGTATTCTGGGATCCATATTTCACCATCAAGGTAGTCCTTTGTGTGAGTTTCCGTTAGGGCTGCAAACACTGCATTTGCCTCATGAAGGAGACCATCTATAAAATGAACTTTGTTGGATTTGCGTGTTTTTATACCCTGGATGTTGGCAAATATAAATGATGTTATCGTGTTAGTGGAAGTGCTGGATGCTTTAATTGGTGTTAATATCTGAGGCTCCTCACACTGTGGGGCGGCTCAACACACAGTTGTCCTCACACTGTGGGGCGGCTCAACACACAGTTGTCCTCACACTGTGGGGCGGCTCAACAAACAGTTGTCCTCACACTGTGGGGCGGCTCAACACACAGTTGTCCTCACACTGTGGGGCGGCTCAACACACACAGTTGTTCTCACACTGTGGGGGCGGCTCAACACACACAGTTGTCCTCACACTGTGGGGCGGCTCAACACACAGTTGTCCTCACACTGTGGGGCGGCTCAACACACAGTTGTCCTCACACTGTGGGGCGGCTCAACACACAGTTGTCCTCACACTGTGGGGCGGCTCAACACACAGTAGTTCTCACACTGTGGGGCGGCTCAACACACAGTTGTTCTCACACTGTGGGGCGGCTCAACACACAGTTGTCCTCACACTGTGGGGCGGCTCAACACACACAGTTGTCCTCACACTGTGGGGCGGCTCAACACACAGTTGTCCTCACACTGTGGGGCGGCTCAACACACAGTAGTTCTCACACTGTGGGGCGGCTCAACACACACAGTTGTCCTCACACTGTGGGGCGGCTCAACACACACAGTTGTCCTCACACTGTGGGGCGGCTCAACACACACAGTTGTCCTCACACTATGGGGCGGCTCAACACACAGTTGTCCTCACTGTGGGGCGGCTCAACACACAGTTGTCCTCACACTGTGGGGCGGCTCAACACACAGTTGTCCTCACACTGTGGGGCGGCTCAACACAGTTGTCCTCACACTGTGGGGCGGCTCAACACACAGTTGTCCTCACACTGTGGGGCGGCTCAACACACAGTTGTCCTCACACTGTGGGGCGGCTCAACAAACAGTTGTCCTCACACTGTGGGGCGGCTCAACACACAGTTGTTCTCACACTGTGGGGCGGCTCAACACACAGTTGTCCTCACTCGGTACTCACTTCAGCTTTCAGAGCGGGAGAGATGTGTGAATTAGAGGGAATACAGAGAACACATACGGCACGCATAAACACGATAAAACATCTAAATTATTGGGACCGTCTCAAAGCTCTCAAAATGTACTCTCTGGAAAGGAGACGAGAAAGGTATCAAATAATATATACATGGAAGATACTGGAGGACAAGGTCCCAAGGTCCCACAGTAGAATAACAACATACTGGAGCGAAAGGTACGGAAGGAAATGCACAATAGAACCAGTGAGGAGTAGAGGTGCCATAGGCACAATCAGAGAACACTGTCTGAACATCAGAGGTCCACAGCTGTTCAACACCCTCCCAGCAAGCATTAGAAATATTGCCGGAACAAAGGTGGAAGTATTCAAGAGGCACTTAGATGAGTTCTTGCAAGAAGTGCCAGACCAACCAGGCTGTAGGGGGTATGTGGGCCTAACGCCCAAAGTGTGAGGACTTTGAAAGAGAAATTGATAATATGCCTATGCACTCAGCTCCTGGGCCTGACTCATGGAATGCAATATTCATAAAGAAATGTAAAGTACCAGTAGCGAGAGCACTCAGCGTAATATGGAGAAAGAGCCTGGATACAGGGGAGATACCAGCAGCACTTAAATCTGCAGATATAGCTCCGTTGCACAAGGGGGGGAGTAAAGCCTTGGCAAAAAATTATAGGCCAGTTGCACTAACATCACACATAATAAAAGTGTTTGAAAGAGTGATTAGGAATCAAATTTCTAGTTTTATGGAAAACAATGAATTGCACAATCCAGGACAACATGGATTTAGAGCGGGAAGATCCTGTCTGTCACAGTTACTCAACCACTATGACAAAATCACAGAAGCCCTAGAAGAAAAGCAAAATGCAGATGTTGTATACACAGACTTTGCAAAGGCGTTCGACAAATGTGACCATGGGGTGATAGCTCACAAAATGAGGTCAATGGGAATAACTGGAAAAGTAGGACGCTGGATACTCAATTTCCTGTCGAACAGAACACAAAGAGTAACAGTCAATCAGATAAAATCGAGTCCAAGCGATGTTAAAAGCTCTGTACCTCAGGGTACAGTCCTTGCACCGCTACTGTTCCTTATTCTCATATCTGATATAGACAAAAATACACGTCACAGCTTCGTGTCGTCCTTTGCAGATGACACAAAAATCAGCATGAAAATTACCTCTGCTGAAGACATTGAAAAACTACAAGCAGATGTCAACAAAGTTTTGATTGGGCAGCAGAAAATAACATGATGTTTAACAGTGATAAATTTCAGGTACTCAGGTACGGCAAAAATGAGGATCTGAAACATAATACAGGGTACAAAACACAATCGACTCTTCCCATAGTAGAAAAACAGCATGTAAAGGATTTAGGAATAATGATGTCCGACGATCTAACGTTTAGGGAGCATAACCAAGCAAATATCGCGTCAGCCAGAAAAATGATCGGATGGATTACGAGAACTTTCAAATCCAGGGATCCCATCACAATGGTTGTACTCTTCAAGTCACTTGTGTTGTCCCGTCTCGAGTACTGCTCAGTACTCACTTCCCCCTTCAGAGCAGGAGAGATTGCTGAAATAGAGGGAATACAGAGAACATATACGGCACGCATAGACGCGATAAAACACCTAAATTATTGGGATCGTCTCAAAGCTCTCCAAATGTACTCTCTAGAAAGGAGACGAGAGAGATACCAAATAATATACACATGGAAAATACTGGAGGGTCAGGTCCCAAATCTACACAGTAAAATAACAACGTACTGGAGTGAACGATATGGAAGAAAATGCAAGATTGAACCTGTGAAGAGCAGAGGTGCCATAGGCACAATCAGAGAGCACTGTATAAACATCAGGGGTCCGCGGTTGTTCAACGTCCTCCCAGCGAGCATAAGAAATATTGCCGGAACAACCGTGGACATCTTCAAGAGAAAACTGGACGATTTTCTAAGAGAAGTTCAGGATCAGCCGGGCTGTGGTGGGTACGTGGCCCTGCGGGCCGCTCCAAGCAACTGCCTGGTGGACCAAACTCTCACAAGTCGAGCCTGGCCTCGGGCCGGGCTTGGGGAGTAGAAGAACTCCCAGAACCCCATCAACCAGGTATCAACCAGGTAACGCGCATAGGGTATGTGCATGGCCTAACCAACCCTACGATAAAATAACAAACATATGAGAGAGATATGCAGGCGATGAGTCACAATAACGTGGCTAAAGTATGTTAACCAGACCACACACTAGAAGGTGAAGGGACGACGACTTTTCGGTCCGTCCTGGACCATTCTCAAGTCGATTGAGAATGGTCCAAGACGGACCGAAACGTCGTCGTCCCCTCACCTTCTAGTGTGTGGTCTGGTCAACATGAGAGAGAGATTTTTGTTTTATGGAGGCGTAAGGTGACTACGACGTCATATGTTGATGTGGGCACAGGTGGTGGCGGCGGCAGGCGGGGGCAGTTGTGCTGCTTCGCTCACCACGACTAGAGGGGCCTCGTATCCCGTCCCGGTGTGGTGCCCTGCTTCTCACCTCTCACCCCACCTGCCTCGCCTCTATCATCCTCCACACAGTTCCCACAGTTATACTCCTAAGCCTGGCTTGGGGTTAGGATTGTTAACTTGATCTAGTAAGCTGTTGCTGGGAGCGGCTCGTAGGTCCTCATACCCATTGCAACCCGGTTGATCCGGTACTTCCTGGAGGAATTTATGAACTGTTTCTTGGAGAGGAAGAGAAGGAAGGTTGGCGGGAAGGTGTTGTCCTCCGGGCCTCTGGTGGACCAGCCTCTGGTGGACCAGCCTCTGGTGGTCCACCCTCTGGTGGTACAGCCTCTGGTGGACCAGCCTCTGGTGGTCCAGCCTCTGGTGGTACAGCCTCTGGTGGACCAGCCTCTGGTGGTCCAGCCTCTGGTGGACCAGCCTCTGGTGGTCCAGCCTCTGGTGGTACAGCCTCTGGTGGACCAGCCTCTGGTGGTCCAGCCTTTGGTGGACCAGCCTCTGGTGGTACAGCCTCTGGTGGTACAGCCTCTGGTGGTCCAGCCTCTGGTGGACCAGCCTCTGGTGGACCAGCCTCTGGTGGACCAGCCTCTGGTGGTCCAGCCTCTGGTGGTCCAGCCTCTGGTGGTCCAGCCTCTGGTGGTCCAGCCTCTGGTGGACCAGCCTCTGGTGGACCAGCCTCTGGTGGTCCAGCCTCTGGTGGTCCAGCCTCTGGTGGTCCAGCCTCTGGTGGTCCAGCCTCTGGTGGTCCAGCCTCTGGTGGTCCAGCCTCTGGTGGTCCAGCCTCTGGTGGTCCAGCCTCTGGTGGTCCAGCCTCTGGTGGTCCAGCCTCTGGTGGTCCAGCCTCTGGTGGTCCAGCCTCTGGTGGTCCAGCCTCTGGTGGTCCAGCCTCTGGTGGTCCAGCCTCTGGTGGTCCAGCCTCTGGTGGTCCAGCCTCTGGTGGTCCAGCCTCTGGTGGTCCAGCCTCTGGTGGTCCAGCCTCTGGTGGTCCAGCCTCTGGTGGTCCAGCCTCTGGTGGTCCAGCCTCTGGTGGTCCAGCCTCTGGTGGTCCAGCCTCTGGTGGTCCAGCCTCTGGTGGTCCAGCCTCTGGTGGTCCAGCCTCTGGTGGTCCAGCCTCTGGTGGTCCAGCCTCTGGTGGTCCAGCCTCTGGTGGTCCAGCCTCTGGTGGTCCAGCCTCTGGTGGTCCAGCCTCTGGTGGCAGCCTCTGGTGGTCCAGCCTCTGGTGGTCCAGCCTCTGGTGGTCCAGCCTCTGGTGGTCCAGCCTCTGGTGGTCCAGCCTCTGGTGGTCCAGCCTCTGGTGGTCCAGCCTCTGGTGGTCCAGCCTCTGGTGGTCCAGCCTCTGGTGGTCCAGCCTCTGGTGGTCCAGCCTCTGGTGGTCCAGCCTCTGGTGGTCCAGCCTCTGGTGGTCCAGCCTCTGGTGGTCCAGCCTCTGGTGGTCCAGCCTCTGGTGGTCCAGCCTCTGGTGGTGTCCAGCCTCTGGTGGTCCAGCAGAGGGTGAGGAGGGGCGGCATGGTCCACCAGAGGGTGAGGAGGAGGGGCGGCATGGTCCACCAGAGGCATGGTCCACCAGGAGGAGGGGCGGCATGGTCCACCAGAGGGGTGAGGAGGAGGGGCGGCATGGTCCACCCGGCATGGTCCACCAGAGGGGTGAGGAGGGGGGCGGCATGGTCTACCAGAGAGGTGAGGAGGGGGGCGGCATGGTCCACCAGAGGGGTGAGGAGGGGCGGCATGGTCTACCAGAGGGGTGAGGAGGGGCGGCATGGTCCACCAGAGGGGTGAGGAGGGGCGGCATGGTCCACCAGAGGGGGGAGGAGGAGGGGCGGCATGGTCCACCAGAGGGGTGAGGAGGGGGGCGGCATGGTCCACCAGAGGGGTGAGGAGGAGGGGCGGCATGGTCCACCAGAGGGGTGAGGAGGAGGGGCGGCATGGTCCACCAGAGGGGTGAGGAGGAGGGGCGGCATGGTCCACCAGAGGGGTGAGGAGGAGGGGCGGCATGGTCCACCAGAGGGGTGAGGAGGAGGGGCGGCATGGTCCACCAGAGGGGTGAGGAGGAGGGGCGGCATGGTCCACCAGAGGGGTGAGGAGGAGGGGCGGCATGGTCCACCAGAGGGGTGAGGAGGAGGGGCGGCATGGTCCACCAGAGGGGTGAGGAGGAGGGGCGGCATGGTCCACCAGAGGGGTGAGGAGGAGGGGCGGCATGGTCCACCAGAGGGGTGAGGAGGAGGGGCGGCATGGTCCACCAGAGGGGTGAGGAGGAGGGGCGGCATGGTCCACCAGAGGGGTGAGGAGGAGGGGCGGCATGGTCCACCAGAGGGGTGAGGAGGGGGGCGGCATGGTCCACCAGAGGGGTGAGGAGGGGGGGGCGGCATGGTCCACCAGAGGGGTGAGGAGGAGGGGCGGCATGGTCCACCAGAGGGGTGAGGAGGAGGGGCGGCATGGTCCACCAGAGGGGTGAGGAGGAGGGGCGGCATGGTCCACCAGAGGGGTGAGGAGGAGGGGCGGCATGGTCCACCAGAGAGGTGAGGAGGAGGGGCGGCATGGTCCACCAGAGGGGTGAGGAGGGGGGCGGCATGGTCCACCAGAGGGGTGAGGAGGGGCGGCATGGTCCACCAGAGGGGTGAGGAGGGGGGCGGCATGGTCCACCAGAGGGGTGAGGAGGGGCGGCATGGTCCACCAGAGGGGTGAGGACACACTCGCAGGGAACCAGTCCTCAAGGTCATCCTCACCAATTACCTCATATTTTTTACGGAGTCGACGAATCGGCTAAAAAACGACGTATTAGTACAAAATACAGCGACGCAATATTGACATTTTCTATCCATTTGCCTCAATAGTTAATGTGCTTGGATTCGTACTCTTGCGGATAGGCTAAACAGTTGTATTTTTCATGGAGTGGCAAGTGAAGAAGATATTGAGACGAGAGAGTGGAGCCAGAGAGAGAGCACCTCTGCTGCCTGTGTTTGTCATCTTGAATACCATTGTCAGTGGACGTGGTTCTTGTCATGACTGTCTTTGGTGAGAGCCTTGAGCTGCACTCGGCCCAGTGTCACATTCATCACAGCCACGTCAAGCACTCATGTGTTCACTACTGGACATCTTCCCTCCATCTTCCCGGCCCAGTGTCACATTCATCACAGCCACGTCAAGCACTCATGTGTTCACTACTGTACATCTTCCCTCCATCTTCCCGGCCCAGTGTCACATTCATCACAGCCACGTCAAGCACTCATGTGTTCACTACTGTACATCTTCCCTCCATCTTCCCGGCCCAGTGTCACATTCATCACAGCCACGTCAAGCACTCATGTGTTCACTACTGTACATCTTCCCTCCATCTTCCCGGCCCAGTGTCACATTCATCACAGCCACGTCAAGCACTCATGTGTTCACTACTGTACATCTTCCCTCCATCTTCCCGGCCCAGTGTCACATTCATCACAGCCACGTCAAGCACTCATGTGTTCACTACTGTACATCTTCCCTCCATCTTCCCGGCCCAGTGTCACATTCATCACAGCCACGTCAAGCACTCATGTGTTCACTACTGTACATCTTCCCTCCATCTTCCCGGCCCAGTGTCACATTCATCACAGCCACGTCAAGCACTCATGTGTTCACTACTGTACATCTTCCCTCCATCTTCCCGGCCCAGTGTCACATTCATCACAGCCACGTCAAGCACTCATGTGTTCACTACTGTACATCTTCCCTCCATCTTCCCGGCCCAGTGTCACATTCATCACAGCCACGTCAAGCACTCATGTGTTCACTACTGTACATCTTCCCTCCATCTTCCCGGCCCAGTGTCACATTCATCACAGCCACGTCAAGCACTCATGTGTTCACTACTGTACATCTTCCCTCCATCTTCCCGGCCCAGTGTCACATTCATCACAGCCACGTCAAGCACTCATGTGTTCACTACTGTACATCTTCCCTCCATCTTCCCGGCCCAGTGTCACATTCATCACAGCCACGTCAAGCACTCATGTGTTCACTACTGGACATCTTCCCTCCATCTTCCCGGCCCAGTGTCACATTCATCACAGCCTCATCAAGCACTCATGTGTTCACTACTGGACATCGTCCCGGCCCAGTGTCACATTCATCACAGCCACGTCAAGCACTCATGTGTTCACTACTGGACATCGTCCCTCCATCTTCCCGGCCCAGTGTCACATTCATCACAGCCTCATCAAGCACTCATGTGTTCACTACTGGACATCGTCCCTCCATCTTCCCGGCCCAGTGTCACATTCATCACAGCCTCATCAAGCACTCATGTGTTCACTACTGTACATCGTCCCGGCCCAGTGTCACATTCATCACAGCCTCATCAAGCACTCATGTGTTCACTACTGGACATCTTCCCTCCATCTTCCCGGCCCAGTGTCACATTCATCACAGCCTCATCAAGCACTCATGTGTTCACTACTGGACATCTTCCCGGCCCAGTGTCACATTCATCACAGCCACGTCAAGCACTCATGTGTTCACTACTGGACATCTTCCCTCCATCTTCCCGGCCCAGTGTCACATTCATCACAGCCTCATCAAGCACTCATGTGTTCACTACTGGACATCGTCCCGGCCCAGTGTCACATTCATCACAGCCTCATCAAGCACTCATGTGTTCACTACTGGACATCGTCCCGGCCCAGTGTCACATTCATCACAGCCTCGTCGAGCACTCATGTGTTCACTACTGGACATCGTCCCGGCCCAGTGTCACATTCATCACAGCCTCATCAAGCACTCATGTGTTCACTACTGGACATCGTCCCGGCTCTGTCAGTATTAAACAGTTCACTAGCCGGGAGCACTACGGGTGGAGAACGACCTCGTAGCATTTCCCAGCTCGTGAAGTGTTTAATAAATACAAAGTCACCATGATGGAGGACATCAGTGCCACTTACCCAATGGTCGCCAGATGTGGGCATGTAGCGCGGCCGCTGCCTCTCTCACCCTTCCCTGTACTGCTCACCCTCTCTCACCACGTCGACCACAACCCGTCCTCTCACCACGTCGACCACAACCCGTCCTCTCACCACGTCGACCACAACCCGTCCTCTCACCACGTCGACCACAACCCGTCCTCTCACCGCGTCGACCACAACCCGTCCTCTCACCACGTCGACCACAACCCGTCCTCTCACCACGTCGACCACAACCCGTCCTCTCACCTCGTCGACCACAACCCGTCCTCTCACCACGTCGACCACAACCCGTCCTCTCACCGCGTCGACCACAACCCGTCCTCTCACCACGTCGACCACAACCCGTCCTCTCACCACGTCGACCACAACCCGTCCTCTCACCGCGTCGACCACAACCCGTCCTCTCACCACGTCGACCACAACCCGTCCTCTCACTGCGTCGACCACAACCCGTCCTCTCACCGCGTCGACCACAACCCGTCCTCTCACCACGTCGACCACAACCCGTCCTCTCACCACGTCGACCACAACCCGTCCTCTCACCACGTCGACCACAACCGTCCTCTCACCACGTCGACCACAACCCGTCCTCTCACCACGTCGACCACAACCCGTCCTCTCACCACGTCGACCACAACCGTCCTCTCACCACGTCGACCACAACCCGTCCTCTCACCACGTCGACCACAACCCGTCCTCTCACTGCGTCGACCACAACCCGTCCTCTCACTGCGTCGACCACAACCCGTCCTCTCACCGCGTCGACCACAACCCGTCCTCTCACCGCGTCGACCACAACCCGTCCTCTCACCACGTCGACCACAACCCGTCCTCTCACCGCGTCGACCACAACCCGTCCTCTCACCACGTCGACCACAACCCGTCCTCTCACTGCGTCGACCACAACCCGTCCTCTCACTGCGTCGACCACAACCCGTCCTCTCACTGCGTCGACCACAACCCGTCCTCTCACCACGTCGACCACAACCCGTCCTCTCACCACGTCGCGTTGTGTACGTTACCATAACTAACGTTATACATGCACACAACTACTATGGAAAGTAACGTAGTGCCTTTCCATAGTAGGAAAGTAACTTTCCTACAATGGAAAGGCACAAATATCCACGTTTTCTGTGCATCAGACTCGATAGATTAGATGGGTTGCTTGGGTTCATAGGTTTCTAGGTAGGAGGTTGGCTTTTGTAGATTGTAGCAAGTGGAGAGAACAGCTGGGTGAAGGGGTACTGGGCCGCCACTCTGGCCTCTGTGGCTCGATTCATCAAGGGATCATTTCGAGTTAAGTTAACAAGGCCTATAGTAAGTAGATTGTACTTTATGAGATTGATTATCTTGATACTAATAATGGAAGGTTAGTGAGTGAACTGATACTAGTGAGGGAGCTATGTGGAGCTCTGAGGACAGAGTTGGAGGCCCTGTGGGAGGAGCTACGACACCTGAAACAACGTCAAGAGGAGAGTAGTTATTAGAAAGTCTTCGCCTTGGAATGTGGCTATATTGATTAAAAAGTCAGCCTTCAGCAAACTAAAAGCTGCGCGCCTTAAGCGTACTGAGAAACAGTTAACAACAGTAAATGGAGAAAGATTAACATCTTGGGTCATAGTATCTTAAGGTTATCTTGAGATGATTTCGGGGCTTTTAGTGTCCCCGTGGCCCGGTCCTCGACCAGGCCTCCACCCCCAGGAAGCAGCCCGTGACAGCTGACTAACACCTAGGTACCTATTTTACTGCTAGGTAACAGGGGCATAGGGTGAAAGAAACTCTGCCCATTGTTTCTCGCCGGCGCCCGGGATCGACCCCGGGACCACAGGATCACAAGTCCAGCGTGCTGTCCGCTCGGCTCCCTTAACCCCGGGAGGGGTTAATCCCTGTAGATGATCATGGTGGCAGCAACTCTGACCACCTCGTGACTCAGTGACCGTTGACCTGTCCTTCTGGTTAACTTCTACAGAGGTGTGACTTTTCCAGTGTCTGGCGCCACCAGTCTGGCGCCACGCCTGTGGTTTGTTCATGTTGTTATGGTGTTCATATTGTTCTACTCTGTACTGCTCTTTTGTTACACCCGGAGCCAGCGTGTCATCACCAAGTCTTGGCACCCGGAGCCAGTGTGTCACCAAGTCTTGGCACCTGGAGCCAGTGTGTCACCAAGTCTTGGCACCTGGAGCCAGTGTGTCACCAAGTCTTGGCACCCGGAGCCAGCGTGTCATCACCAAGTCTTGGCGCCGGGAGCCAGTGTGTCATCACCAAGTCTTGGCACCTGGAGCCAGTGTGTCATCACCAAGTCTTGGCACCCGGAGCCAGCGTGTCATCACCAAGTCTTGGCGCCCGGAGCCAGCGTGTCATCACCAAGTCTTGGCACCCGGAGCCAGCGTGTCATCACCAAGTCTTGGCACCCGGAGCCAGCGTGTCATCACCAAGTCTTGGCACCCGGAGCCAGCGTGTCATCACCAAGTCTTGGCACCCGGAGCCAGCGTGTCATCACCAAGTCTTGGCACCTGGAGCCAGCGTGTCATCAAGTCTTGGCACCGGGAGCCAGTGTGTCACCAAGTCTTGGCACCCGGAGCCAGCGTGTCATCAAGTCTTGGCACCGGGAGCCAGCGTGTCACCAAGTCTTGGCACCCGGAGCCAGCGTGTCACCAAGTCTTGGCACCTGGAGCCAGCGTGTCACCAAGTCTTGGCACCCGGAGCCAGCGTGTCATCAAGTCTTGGCACCTGGAGCCAGCGTGTCACCAAGTCTTGGCACCCAGAGCCAGCGTGTCACCAAGTCTTGGCACCCGGAGCCAGCGTGTCACCAAGTCTTGGCACCCGGAGCCAGTGTGTCATCACCAAGTCTTGGCACCCGGAGCCAGCGTGTCACCAAGTCTTGGCACCTGGAGCCAGCGTGTCACCAAGTCTTGGCACCCGGAGCCAGCGTGTCACCAAGTCTTGGCACCCGGAGCCAGCGTGTCACCAAGTCTTGGCACCCGGAGCCAGCGTGTCACCAAGTCTTGGCACCCGGAGCCAGCGTGTCACCAAGTCTTGGCACCCGGAGCCAGCGTGTCACCAAGTCTTGGCACCCGGAGCCAGCGTGTCACCAAGTCTTGGCACCCGGAGCCAGCGTGTCACCAAGTCTTGGCACCCGGAGCCAGCGTGTCACCAAGTCTTGGCACCTGGAGCCAGCGTGTCACCAAGTCTTGGCACCCGGAGCCAGCGTGTCACCAAGTCTTGGCACCTGGAGCCAGCGTGTCACCAAGTCTTGGCACCCGGTGCCAGCGTGTCACCAAGTCTTGGCACCTGGAGCCAGCGTGTCACCAAGTCTTGGCACCTGGAGCCAGTGTGTCACCAAGTCTTGGCACCCGGTGCCAGCGTGTCACCATCAAGTACAGAAGAACTCGTGGCCAATATTTCAGAATGTGAATCAGAAACATTACTGGTAAGGCTAAACAAACCCTTACGACACTGGCTTAACCAAACAGGTGTACAGCAGGCAAACTCAAACTGACCTTCTTGAGGTTATCTTGAGATGATTTCGGGGCTTTAGTGTCCCCGCGGCCCGGTCCTCGACCAGGCCTCCACCCCCAGGAAGCAGCCCGTGACAGCTGACTAACACCCAGGTACCTATTTTACTGCTAGGTAACAGGGGCATTCAGGGTGAAAGAAACTTTGCCCATTTGTTTGTGCCTCGTGCGGGAATCGAACCCGCGCCACAGAATTACGAATCCTGCGCGCTATCCACCAGGCTACGAGGCCCTTGATAACCTTCTTGACATCAAGTGAGTAACATTTAGCTTATAACCTGAAAGGTGATGCATATATATGTAAAAAACAACTTGCTTCACCTGATTATTGAAGAAGTTGAAGGCCGAGGGTCTAACCGTAGGCCTACCTGGTACCGCGTGTCCGCACATCTCAGTTATCCCAAGTTCTATTCAAGTTTAGGAAGGATGTGTTTATGTCTAAGTGACGGTGAGAGTTATTACCAACTGGTTTTAAATATGCAGGTTAGTGAGGGAGGCAGGTTGGTGTGTGTGTTGGTCAGCGGTGGTGTCTACACCCATAATTGGTGCACTGCTGTGTACCGTTCCTCGCGTGTGGGCGTGGGGCCCCTTGCTGCCCACCGACACCATAAAAACCTGCACCATGACACCACCATGCTCCTGTACCTGGCACCACACCACCACCATGCTCCTGTACCTGGCACCACACCACCACCATGCTCCTGTACCTGGCACCACACCACCACCATGCTCCTGTACCTGGCACCACACCACCACCATGCTCCTGTACCTGGCACCACCACCATGCTCCTGTACCTGGCACCACCACCATGCTCCTGTACCTGGCACCACCACCATGCTCCTGTACCTGGCACCACCACCATGCTCCTGTACCTGGCACCACCACCATGCTCCTGTACCTGGCACCACCACCATGCTCCTGTACCTGGCACCACCACCATGCTCCTGTACCTGGCACCACACCACCACCACCATGCTCCTGTACCTGGCACCACACCACCACCATGCTCCTGTACCTGGCACCACACCACCACCATGCTCCTGTACCTGGCACCACACCACCACCACCATGCTCCTGTACCTGGCACCACACCACCACCACCATGCTCCTGTACCTGGCACCACACCACCACCATGCTCCTGTACCTGGCACCACCACCATGCTCCTGTACCTGGCACCACACCACCACCATGCTCCTGTACCTGGCACCACCACCATGCTCCTGTACCTGGCACCACCACCATGCTCATGTACCTGGCACCACCACCATGCTCCTGTACCTGGCACCACACCACCACCATGCTCCTGTACCTGGCACCACCACCACCACCATGCTCCTGTACCTGGCACCACACCACCACCATGCTCCTGTACCTGGCACCACCACCATGCTCCTGTACCTGGCACCACCACCATGCTCCTGTACCTGGCACCACCACCATGCTCCTGTACCTGGCACCACACCACCACCATGCTCCTGTACCTGGCACCACACCACCACCATGCTCCTGTACCTGGCACCACCACCATGCTCCTGTACCTGGCACCACACCACCACCATGCTCCTGTACCTGGCACCACCACCATGCTCCTGTACCTGGCACCACCACCATGCTCCTGTACCTGGCACCACCACCATGCTCCTGTACCTGTCACCACCACCATGCTCCTGTACCTGGCACCACCACCATGCTCCTGTACCTGGCACCACCACCATGCTCCTGTACCTGGCACCACCACCACCATGCTCCTGTACCTGGCACCACACCACCATGCTCCTGTACCTGGCACCACCACCACCACCACCATGCTCCTGTACCTGGCACCACCACCATGCTCCTGTACCTGGCACCACCACCATGCTCCTGTACCTGGCACCACCACCATGCTCCTGTACCTGGCACCACCACCATGCTCCTGTACCTGGCACCACCACCACCACCACCACCATGCTCCTGTACCTGGCACCACACCACCACCATGCTCCTGTACCTGGCACCACCACCACCACCATGCTCCTGTACCTGGCACCACACCACCACCACCATGCTCCTGTACCTGGCACCACACCACCACCACCATGCTCCTGTACCTGGCACCACACCACCACCATGCTCCTGTACCTGGCACCACACCACCACCACCATGCTCCTGTACCTGGCACCACACCACCACCACCATGCTCCTGTACCTGGCACCACCACCACCACCATGCTCCTGTACCTGGCACCACACCACCACCACCATGCTCCTGTACCTGGCACCACACCACCACCACCATGCTCCTGTACCTGGCACCACACCACCACCACCATGCTCCTGTACCTGGCACCACACCACCACCACCATGCTCCTGTACCTGGCACCACACCACCACCACCATGCTCCTGTACCTGGCACCACACCACCATGCTCCTGTACCTGGCACCACCACCACCACCATGCTCCTGTACCTGGCACCACACCACCACCATGCTCCTGTACCTGGCACCACACCACCACCATGCTCCTGTACCTGGCACCACACCACCACCACCATGCTCCTGTAGCTGGCACCATACCACCACCACCATGCTCCTGTAGCTGGCACCACACCACCACCACCATGCTCCTGTACCTGGCACCACACCACCACCACCATGCTCCTGTACCTGGCACCACACCACCATGCTCCTGTACCTGGCACCACACCACCACCATGCTCCTGTACCTGGCACCACACCACCACCATGCTCCTGTACCTGGCACCACACCACCACCACCATGCTCCTGTACCTGGCACCACACCACCACCATGCTCCTGTACCTGGCACCACACCACCACCACCATGCTCCTGTACTTGGCACCTGTTATGAGAATAAGGAAAAGCAGCGGTGCAAGGACTGTAACTTGGGGTACAGAACTTTTAACTGCGCTTGGACTCAATTTTATTTGCTTGACTGTTACTCCGTGTTCTGTTCGACAGGAAACTGAGTATCCAGCGTCCAACTTTACCAGTTATTCCCATTGACCTCATTGTGTGAGCTATCACTCCATGGTCACATTTATCGCACGCCTTTGCAAAGTCTGTGTATACAACATCTGCATTTTGCTTTTCTTCGAAAGCTTCTGTGATTTTGTCATAGTGGTTGAGTAACTGTGACAGACAGGATCTTCCCGCTCTAAATCCATGTTCTGGGTTGTGTAGCTCTTTATTTTCTTTAAAACTAGAAATTTGTTTCCAAATCATTCTTTCAAATACTTTTATGTTTGATGATAATGCAATTGGTCTATAATTTTTGCCAAGGCTTTACTCCCCCCCTTGTGCAGAGGAGCTATATCTGCAGATTTAAGTGCTGCTGGTATCTCCCCTGTATCCAGGCTCTTTCTCCATATTACGCTGAGTGCTCTCGCTACTGGTACTTTACATTTCTTTATGAATATTGAATTCCACGAGTCAGGCCCAGGAGCTGAGTGCATGGGCATATTGTCACTTTCTCTTTCAAAGTCTTCCGAGTTTGTGTTAATATCCGTTATATTATCTGCAGCTTGAATGTCATTCATAAAGAAGCTGTCTGGGTCATCAACTTTCATGTTGTTTATTGGTGTGCTAAACATAGCCTCATACTGGCTTCTTAGAAGTTCACTAATTTCCTTGTTGTCCTCTGTGTACGTACCTTCGGTTGTAATTAAAGGTCTAATACTGGTCGAGGTTTTTGATTTTGCGTATGTGAAAAAATATTTCGGATTTTTCTTTATCTCTAGTATAGCTTTCTGTTCCAATTCCATTTCCTCAGACTCGTATGATCGCTTCAACGTTTGCTCTATTTATTCGATCTCCCTGTTTAGGTTTATTTTCCTTTCTTGTGATAGTCAGGTCTGCTTAAGCATTTCCGTTATTTTTTCCTTCTCCTGTACAGTTGTCTGTGTCTCCCATTGAATGGTTGCAAGGTCTATATTTATTTTTTCCCAGTCGATCCTCTTATTGTTGAAATTGAATTGATTGAATACTCCTTCTCGCTTGTTGGGTCTCTTAGACCTACTACCGTTATTTATGTTAGTTCGCACTTCAATGAGCTTATGGTCTGAGTATTTAGTATCAGAGATTGTAATGTCTCTAATTCATCATTGTTTGTGAATATCAGATCAAGAGTGTTTTCGTTCCTAGACGGTTCTGTAATCTGTTGAGCGAGAATTTGTCTTAGAATCTCAAACGTTCTCTGATTTGAATAACTAACCTGTGGTTGGTTATTTCCCGGGTCATTCCCTGCTATGATATTTGTGTTTGCCATTCTCCATCTTAGACTTGGTAAATTGAAGTCTCCAAGGAAGATAATATCTGGTGCTGGGTTTGCTAGGTTATCAAGGATGTTCTCTATTTTGTGCATCTGCTCTGTGAATTCATCAACCGTTGTATCTGGCGGTTTATATATCAGGATAATAATTAGGTTTATTTTTTCTACCATAATTCCAAGTTCCTCTACCACTTCATTGAGTTTAGTAGCTGTGCACATACCAGGTCCTCTTTAATACACAGACCTACTCCTCCATTTGACCTAGTTTCTCTATCACATCTATATAAATTATAATTTGGAATCCAGATTTTCGTGAATGCCCCAACTGTTGAGTTTGACTCTAATAGGAGGTCATTTATGAACTTTATTTCTTGATTTTGACTTTAGGCCTTGTATGTTTGCAAATATGAATGATTTTCCATATTGTGTGTCACTTCTGGAAGGTTTTGGTAGTTCTCCCTCCTCTCTACCCTGACTCAGGGTGTGTTGTTCTGGCAATGGTTTGTCTGGTTTTGGTAGTGGTACTGGGGAGTGTGGTAGTTTCCATGTAGTAGGGGGTGTAGTATGTGTGGGCTTGATGACGAATTGTAGTCCAGTCTTGGGCAATTCCCCCTCTCTATCCGTACCCCTGCAACGTTTCTGCCTGTCTATTCCTTTCTCTGTTTCTGAATGCCTCAAAGAAACTTCCAGGGCTATTATATTGGACTTCCTCGTGCTGTCCCTTGTACCCAGACGCAGCTGGCACCCAAACGGTTCATCCAAGGAACGATCAACATCTTACAACCCGGAAGTTATCGTCATGTTGCGTGTGCAATGTGCGGCAACCTTTACTTTCCTGCCTGAGTGTGGAGTTTATTATGCAGAGGCTGGTGGCCCGTAGTGTGGGAGTGTCTCCAGGAGTCACACCCAGTACTGCCTCACGCTTTGTATGCTGGCCGCGGGCATGTGTGCTTCCTTATCTCTCATAGCTGAGTGGGGGACACTCCGTGGGCTCTGGTGTGTAGTGATGGCTGGCTCTGGTGTGTAGTGACGGCTGGCTCTGGTGTGTAGTGACGGCTGGCTCTGGTGTGTAGTCACGGCTGGCTCTGGTGTGTAGTGACGGCTGGCTCTGGTGGTGTAGTGACGGCTGGCTCTGGTGGTGTAGTGACGGCTGGCTCTGGTGTGTAGTGACGGCTGGCTCTGGTGTGTAGTGACGGCTGGCTCTGGTGTGTAGTGACGGCTGGCTCTGGTGTAGTGATGGCTGGCTCTGGTGGTGTAGTGACGGCTGGCTCTGGTGTAGTGATGGCTGGCTCTGGTGTAGTGATGGCTGGCTCTGGTGTAGTGACGGCTGGCTTTGGTGTAGTGATGGCTGGCTCTGGTGTAGTGACGGCTGGCTCTGGTGTAGTGACGACTGGCTCTGGTGTAGTGACGGCTGGCTCTGGTGTAGTGATGGCTGGCTCTGGTGTAGTGATGGCTGGCTCTGGTGTAGTGACGGCTGGCTTTGGTGTAGTGATGGCTGGCTCTGGTGTAGTGACGGCTGGCTCTGGTGTAGTGACGACTGGCTCTGGTGTAGTGACGGCTGGCTCTGGTGTAGTGACGGCTGGCTCTGGTGTAGTGACGGCTGGCTCTGGTGTAGTGACGGCTGGCTCTGGTGTAGTGACGGCTGGCTCTGGTGTAGTGACGGCTGGCTCTGGTGTAGTGACGGCTGGCTCTGGTGTAGTGACGGCTGGCTCTGGTGTAGTGACGGCTGGCTCTGGTGTAGTGACGGCTGGCTCTGGTGTAGTGACGGCTGGGTCTGGTGTAGTAACGGCTGGCTCTGGTGTAGTGACGGCTGGCTCTGGTGTGTAGTAACGGCTGGCTCTGGTGTAGTGACGGCTGGCTCTGGTGTAGTGACGGCTGGCTCTGGTGTAGTGACGGCTGGCTCTGGTGTGTAGTGACGGCTGGCTCTGGTGTAGTGACGGCTGGCTCTGGTGTAGTAACGGCTGGCTCTGGTGTAGTGATGGCTGGCTCTGGTGTAGTGACGGCTGGCTCTGGTGTAGTGACGGCTGGCTCTGGTGTAGTGACGGCTGGCTCTGGTGTAGTAACAGCTGGCTCTGGTGTGTAGTGACGGCTGGCTCTGGTGTGTAGTGACGGCTGGCTCTGGTGTGTAGTGACGGCTGGCTCTGGTGTGTAGTGACGGCGGGCTCTGGTGTGTAGTGACGGCGGGCTCTGGTGTGTAGTGACGGCTGGCTCTGGTGTAGTGACGGCTGGCTCTGGTGTGTAGTGACGGCTGGCTCTGGTGTAGTGACGGCTGGCTCTGGTGTAGTGACGGCTGGCTCTGGTGTAGTGACGGCTGGCTCTGGTGTAGTGATGGCTGGCTCTGGTGTAGTGATGGCTGGCTCTGGTGTAGTGACGGCTGGCTCTGGGTGTAGTGACGGCTGGCTCTGGTGTGTAGTGACGGCTGGCTCTGGTGTGTAGTGACGGCTGGCTCTGGTGTAGTGACGGCTGGCTCTGGTGTGTAGTGACGGCTGGCTCTGGTGTAGTGACGGCTGGCTCTGGTGTAGTGACGGCTGGCTCTGGTGTAGTGACGGCTGGCTCTGGTGTAGTGACGGCTGGCTCTGGTGTAGTGACGGCTGGCTCTGGTGTAGTGATGGCTGGCTCTGGTGTAGTGATGGCTGGCTCTGGTGTAGTGATGGCTGGCTCTGGTGTAGTGACGGCTGGCTCTGGTGTGTAGTGACGGCTGGCTCTAGTGTAGTAACAGCTGGCTCTGGTGTAGTGCCATCTGGCTGAGGCTGAGAGAGAGGGCGGGAGCCGAGCCTGAGGAGCACGGTGGCGGAGAGTTACCACCTGCTGAGTATTGATACTGTCGTTAGTAATTAAATAACGATCCCAGTGTGTTATTGCTTATCTTATGATGCGAGGGAAGGGGGATGGTTGGGGGAGAGGGGGCTGGTGGGAAGCAGGGAGGGGGATTGGTGAGAGAGGGTCGAGATTGGAAGATTGTGAGGGGGTTGTAGTGATGAGAGAGAATTGGGGAGTGAGAGGGAAGTTGGAGGGAAGTGAAGGGATCGGTCGGTTGGGCGATGGGGGGAGGGGGTTGGGCAGTGGGGAAGGACGGTTGGGCAGTGGGGAAGGAGGGGGTGTCGGTCAGGGGGTTGGGCGATGGGGAAGGAGGGGGTTGGGCGATGGGGAAGGAGGGGGTTGGGCAGTGGGGAAGGAGGGGGCTGGCGGAGTGTGAGCCAGACACGATAATTAAACTCAAAATTAATTGTTTCATATAAAGACCATTGTGTTAATAGTGTTCTAGCTGGTGTGGAGTGGTTCACAGGCCAGACTTTTGGTCCACTGGGCTTTGTTGGTGGTGGTGGCTTTGTTGGTGGTGGTGGTGGCTTTGTTGTTGGTGGTGGTGGCTTTGTTGGTGGTGATGGTGGCTTTGTTGGTGGTGGTGGTGGCTTTGTTGGTGGTGGTGGCTTTGTTGTTGATGGTGGCTTTGTTGTTGATGGTGGCTTTGTTGGTGGTGGTGGCTTTGTTGGTGGTGGTGGCTTTGTTGTTGGTGGTGGTGGCTTTGTTGTTGGTGGTGGTGGCTTTGTTGGTGGTGATGGTGGCTTTGTTGGTGGTGGTGGTGGCTTTGTTGGTGGTGGTGGCTTTGTTGGTGGTGGTGGTGGCTTTGTTGGTGGTGGTGGCTTTGTTGGCGGTGGTGGCTTTGTTGGTGGTGGTGGTGGCTTTGTTGGTGGTGGTGGCTTTGTTGGCGGTGGTGGCTTTGTTGGTGGTGGTGGCTTTGTTGGTGGTGGTGGCTTGGTGTTGGTGGTGGTGGTGGCTTTGTTGTTGGTGGTGGTGGCTTTGTTGGTGGTGATGGTGGCTTTGTTGGTAGTGGTGGTGGCTTTGTTGGTGGTGGTGGCTTTGTTGTTGATGGTGGCTTTGTTGGTGGTGGTGGCTTTGTTGGTGGTGGTGGCTTTGTTGGTGGTGGTGGCTTTGTTGTTGATGGTGGCTTTGTTGGTGGTGGTGGCTTTGTTGTTGATGGTGGCTTTGTTGATGGTGGCTTTGTTGGTGGTGGTGGCTTTGTTGTTGATGGTGGCTTTGTTGTTGATGGTGGCTTTGTTGGTGGTGGTGGCTTTGTTGTTGATGGTGGCTTTGTTGTTGATGGTGGCTTTGTTGGTGGTGGTGGCTTTGTTGTTGATGGTGGCTTTGTTGGCGGTGGTGGCTTTGTTGGTGGTGGTGGCTTTGTTGGTGGTGGTGGTGGTGGTGGTGGCTTTGTTGGTGGTGGTGGCTTTGTTGGTGATGGTGGCTTTGTTGGTGGTGGTGCTTTGTTGATGGTGACTTTGTTGGTGGTGGTGGCTTTGTTGGTGGTGGTGGCTTTGTTGGTGATGGTGGCTTTGTTGGTGGTGGTGGTGGTTTTGATGGTGGCTTTGTTGTGGTGGTGGTGGCTTTGATGGTGGCTTTGTTGGTGATGGTGGCTTTGTTGGTGATGGTGGCTTTGTTGGTGGTGGTGCTTTGTTGGTGATGGTGGCTTTGTTGGTGATGGTGGCTTTGTTGGTGGTGGTGGCTTTGTTGGTGGTGGTGGCTTTGTTGTTGGTGGTGGCTTTGTTGTTGGTGGTGGCTTTGTTGTTGGTGGTGGTGGTTTTGATGGTGGCTTTGTTGTTGGTGGTGGTGGCTTTGATGGTGGCTTTGTTGGTGGAGTCTCCCTGACTCAGGGCTCCAGGAGTCTCCCTGCTAACGTAGTTTGGTTGAGGTATGTCGACGATACTGTGTACTCGCCTATTTGTACTCACCTGTGTGTCTTGGGCCGGGTGACCAAGACCAAACAGATGTTCTTAATAAACTGAATTCCTTGACGCCTTCAATAAAAATATAATGTGTATAGGACCCCTACCACCCGGTGCTCGTATGTTCATTATTATTCTAATTATCATAATAAAGTTCAACGAGCAGTATTTTCAGTAATGTTTCTTAGAGCCTTGAAGGTGTGCAGTCCTGAGTTTTTTAATGAAGAAATTGATAAAATATATGAAATTGAGAAGAGGCTAAAATACCTTAAGAAGTTCTTGGATTTCTTGTTAGGACAAACTTATTAGACGTTTTATAATCATATCCCCAAAGCTAAACCGGAATTGAGAAACTCACATGTATTACCGTATGCGGAAAGACTAGAAAAACTTGACTCAGTTTTTAAGAACCTTAATATCAATCTTGTATTCAACAGTAATATGATTCAGTCTATTTTAATACACAAAAACTGGCCCCCGTCTACAGCGGGTCGTGTGTTCGATCCCCTGCATATTACGAGTCTCTGTACCTTAGACATCCTGGAAAATCCTTAAACCTTCGTTTATTCCAACACGCTTATGGTATTAGAACAGCCTATACTTCTAGTACATTGTATCTACACGTAATGTTGTGATCACAATATTAATTGGAGAATACCCTAATTGGAGTAACTAATTCCCCCCCCCCCCTTGTCTAGTATAAACAGTTTTAAAGTAATTCCATCCCCCTTTCAAAGATAAAAATTTTTGTTAATTTCTCTACTAATTGACTGATCCTCTTCTGAGTCAATTAGCTTGATTACCCCCGCATTAGAAGGTATTTCGGGTAATCCTTGGCTTCATCCAGGGCAGTATGTGTTTTGTAAACGATTATATTAACATCCTCGGTGATGAGTTACCCTGCCCGTCCTCCCTGAGTGTGGTGGAGCAGTGAGCACACCCTCGGCTGTTCTCCCCAGGTTATATATTATAATTAAATAGTTCTGGATATTTTCCTCGCTTAGACCAGCAGTGATTATTGTAACCGTGACACTTGGTGCTCGAACACCAGGACGGTGCAACGATTACTATGCCTAAGGCAAAGGCTTGCCCGTTGGCAGGGTTGTTGGTCTTCTGTGGTTGGTAACAAGCTGCGTACTCTCAAACGTTAGTGTGTCCCCGTGGCCGTCCTCCTACCACCGTAACCGGCGGTGGGAAACTGCTCTAGCAAGGTTGTTGATTGGCCATACTCGCTTAACCCACGGTCACTTAATGGAGCGCCGCCCTGCTCCTTATTGTCCGAGTTGCGTTGTCCCTCTTACAGTTGTGCATATTCTTGTTGAATGTCCTGACTTCCAGGACGAGCGTGTGTCTTGCTTTCCGACCGTCCCTCGCGGTCACCTGTCCCTCGGTATAATTCTTGGTGACTCGGATACTTTTGATATCGTTTGCCTTATGCGTTTCTGTTCTCGTATTGTCATCCTTGGTGATATTTAGCGCCCTCTGATTATCCCGCACATTTGGTGGTGCTACATAGCCTTCCCGGTTTCGTGCCTTCTTTTGATAATTACTTACTTACTCCCCGAGCCCGGCCTGAGGCCTGGCTCGACGCCAGGCTCGACTTATGATAACTTGGTTCACCAGGCTTTTGATAATTACTTACACATTGCAGTAATTAATTTGATACTTAATTCTTTTGATAATTACTTACACATTGAGAAATTATAGAAGTCACGACACTGGATAACAGAAGATTTAGGGGTGACATGATCACTACCTACAAATGTAGAGAGGAATTGACAGGATAGATAAACAGCTTAGCAGGGGTGGTATGGGAACAAGGGGACACAGGCGGAGACTGAGTACCCACATGAGCCACAAAGACGTTAGAAAGAACTTTTTCAGAGTCAGAGTAGTTAACAGATGGAATGCATTAGGCAGTGATGTGGTGGAGGCTGACTCCATACACAGTTTACAATGTAGATATGATAGAGCCCAGTAGGCTCAGGAATCTGTACACCAGTTGATTGACAGAACTTCTTAACCTAACATGTAAAGAAGGACAAGAGAAAGGGGAGGAGATACACCAAGCCTACTGGAGCTGACCCTCACCCAGAGTGAGGAAGACATTGAGAACTTAGAGCATGTACTACCACTGGGAGCAAGTGACCATTGTGTCCTGGTATTACACTACATGATGGACCTCGGGACAGTGCCCATGAGAGAGTATCTGGGAAGTGTACAATGGGAAGAGGTACTTAGAGGGAAGACGGTCCAGAAAATGATGAACCAAGTCAAACTGAGGTGCAAAGAGGCAGCAGAGAGAGAGACTGAACCACCATTAAGGGCAAAAAGTAGGAGGACATAAATTAAATAACCCGTGGTTCAATAGACAGTGTCAGGAAACAAAAGCAAAAAGCAGGAGGGAGTGGAGGAAATACAGAAGACAAAGGATAGGGGTAAACAGGAACAGATGCAACACGTCCAGGAATGACTACATGAACATAAGGTTGGCAGGAAGAAGCTATGAAAATATTGCCACCAAAATAAAGAGACAACCCAAACTCCTACATAGCCAGATAACAAAGAAAATGACAGTGAATGGCAGAGACGAGGCATCGCCAGCACGTGTGTTACAGCACATGTGTTACAGCACGTGTGTTACAGCACGTGTTACAGCACGTGTGTTGCAGCACGTGTGTTGCAGCACGTGTGTTACAGCACGTGTGTTACAGCACGTGTGTTACAGCACGTGTGTTACTGCACGTGTGTTACTGCACGTGTGTTACAGCACGTGTGTTACAGCACGTGTGTTACAGCACGTGTGTTACAGCACGTGTGTTACAGCACGTGTGTTACAGCACGTGTGTTACAGCACATGTGTTACAGCACGTGTGTTACAGCACGTGTGTTACAGCACGTGTGTTACAGCACGTGTGTTACAGCACGTGTGTTACAGCACGTGTGTTACAGCACGTGTGTTACAGCACGTGTGTTACAGCACGTGTGTTACAGCACGTGTGTTACAGCACGTGTGTTACAGCACGTGTGTTACAGCACGTGTGTTACAGCACGTGTGTTACAGCACGTGTGTTACAGCACATGTGTTACAGCACGTGTGTTACAGCACGTGTGTTACAGCACATGTGTTGTGTTACAGCACGTGTGTTACAGCACGTGTGTTACAGCACGTGTGTTACAGCACGTGTGTTACAGCACGTGTGTTACAGCACATGTGTTACAGCACGTGTGTTACAGCACATGTGTTACAGCACGTGTGTTACAGCACGTGTGTTACAGCACGTGTGTTACAGCACGTGTTACAGCACGTGTGTTACAGCACAGTGTGTTACAGCACGTGTGTTACAGCACATGTGTTACAGCACGTGTGTTACAGCACGTGTGTTACTGCACGTGTGTTACAGCACGTGTTACAGCACGTGTGTTACAGCACGTGTGTTACTGCACGTGTGTTACAGCACGTGTGTTACAGCACGTGTGTTACAGCACGTGTGTTACTGCACGTGTTGTAACTTGTTACCTCCAGGTTTTTCCAGGGCTTAGCGTCCCCGCGGCCCAGTCCCCGACCAGGCCTCCTGGTTGCTACACTGTTCAACCAGGCTGCTCGCAGCCTGTCGTATGAGTCACAGCCTGACGTATGAGTCACAGCCTGACGTATGAGTCACAGCCTGACGTATGAGTCACAGCCTGACGTATGAGTCACAGCCTGACGTATGAGTCACAGCCTGACGTATGAGTCACAGCCTGACGTATGAGTCACAGCCTGACGTATGAGTCACAGCCTGGTTGATCAGGTATCCTTTGGAGGTGTTTATCACGTTCTCTCTTGAACACTGTGAAGGGTCGGCCAGTTATGTCCCTTATGTGTAGTGGAAGCGTGTTGAACAGTCTTGGGCCTCTGATGTTGATAGTTCTCTCTTGAACACTGTGAGGGGTCGGCCAGTTATGTCCCTTATGTGTAGTGGAAGCGTGTTGAACAGTCTCGGGCCTCTGATGTTGATAGTTCTCTCTTGAACACTGTGAGGGGTCGGCCAGTTATGTCCCTTATGTGTAGTGGAAGCGTGTTGAACAGTCTCGGGTCTCTGATGTTGATAGTTCTCTCTTGAACACTGTGAGGGGTCGGCCAGTTATGTCCCTTATGTGTAATGGAAGCGTGTTGAACAGTCTCGGGTCTCTGATGTTGATAGTTCTCTCTTGAACACTGTGAGGGGTCGGCCAGTTATGTCCCTTATGTGTAGTGGAAGCGTGTTGAACAGTCTCGGGTCTCTGATGTTGATAGTTCTCTCTTGAACACTGTGAGGGGTCGGCCAGTTATGTCCCTTATGTGTAGTGGAAGCGTGTTGAACAGTCTCGGGCCTCTGATGTTGATAGTTCTCTCTTGAACACTGTGAGGGGTCGGCCAGTTATGTCCCTTATGTGTAGTGGAAGCGTGTTGAACAGTCTCGGGCCTCTGATGTTGATAGTTCTCTCTTGAACACTGTGAAGGGTCGGCCAGTTATGTCCCTTATGTGTAGTGGAAGCGTGTTGAACAGTCTCGGGTCTCTGATGTTGATAGTTCTCTCTTGAACACTGTGAAGGGTCGGCCAGTTATGTCCCTTATGTGTAGTGGAAGCGTGTTGAACAGTCTCGGGTCTCTGATGTTGATAGTTCTCTCTTGAACACTGTGAGGGGTCGGCCAGTTATGTCCCTTATGTGTAGTGGAAGCGTGTTGAACAGTCTCGGGCCTCTGATGTTGATAGTTCTCTCTTGAACACTGTGAGGGGTCGGCCAGTTATGTCCCTTATGTGTAGTGGAAGCGTGTTGAACAGTCTCGGGCCTCTGATGTTGATAGTTCTCAGATATATATATATATATATATATATATATATATATATATATATATATATATATATATATATATATATATATATATATATATATATATATATATATATATATATATATGTCGTACCTAGTAGCCAGAACGCACTTCTCAGCCTACTATGCAAGGCCCGATTTGCCTAATAAGCCAAGTTTTCCTGAATTAATATATTTTCTCTAATTTTTTTCTTATGAAATGATAAAGCTACCCATTTCCTTATGTATGAAGTCAATTTTATTTTATTGGAGTTAAAATTAACGTAGATATATGACCGAACCTAACCAACCCTACCTAACCTAACCTAACCTATCTCAATAGGTTAGGTTGGGTTAGGTAGCCGAAAAAGTTAGGTTAGGTTAGGTAGGTTAGGTAGTGGAAAAATAATTAATTCATGAAAACTTGGCTTATTAGGCAAATCGGGCCTTGCATAGTAGGCTGAGAAATAGGGGGTATAGGTGTTACTATTAGACTATTTTACAGGAACTTCTTTTCCACAGCTCATAAACGGAGGAAAGGGTCCTGAAAGATATTGTTAATAGAAACGTTATCCCTACAGACAAAAATCAGAGGATACAACTGACGATTTACTATAAACCAGAAAAACGGCCAGCCTACTCATGAGAAACTCTCCAGACACAAAACAGAACGCTTTAAAAGAGACTAACGTCGTCTATGCCTTCAAATGCCCTCTTGGGACTGTAAGCTCCAAAAAACCCAGTATATAGGCAAGACAACAACATCTCTTTCTAGGCGTTTAACGATGCATAAGCAACAGGGCTCCATTAAGGAACATATAATCTCTTCCCACAACCAAACCATCGCCAGAGAAATCCTAGTAAACAACACAGAAATCATCGATAGATACAGCGATAGCAGGTGGCTTGACGTTTGCGAGGCACTACACATCAAGAAGTCAACACCAGCAATCAACAGCCAATTATTGCACAACTATATTCTACCCACCTCAAGACTCCGCTCCAATAAAGAAGCATCAAGAAATATGGACCAATAGGCTTTCTACAAACACTTCTATTCAATATCCATTGTTTCGTGTTCTGTCTTGTGTTGATGAAATTAATACCCTATTAATACTCTTGTTCTGTCTTGTGTTGATGAAATTAATACCCTATTAATACCACATCTTGTTCTGTCTTGTGTTAATGCCACATCACCCCTTCCACCTCACTCAAATGTAGATATAGAATCGGAGATGCGTAAGTTCTATTCAGTTGTGTATTTGTGAACTAAAGTCTTTGAAAATGTAATAAGTTTTACGAAACGCGCTCGTGTCGCGTCAGACTAGAAATAAAAATGAATTTTGGAGAATTGATTTTTGATTTACCTCCAACAGTGAAGCGAAATGTACGAAAGATTGAGAAAATTCGTGTTAGAATTATCTTACTTTTTCGGTCATATTTAATAATATATGTCTACAGGAAAGA
>NC_059615.1:22253704-22281455 GCF_020424385.1 Procambarus clarkii
TCAGTTTAGAACAAGAATTCGTCCAACTGGTTAGAAATGTTAAAAGATAGATAAGGAGGGAAAAAGATAATATGAAGGTCGCATAGCAGGAAAAGGAAAGACAAATCCTAATTTTTTTTCAGTTATATCGAACAAAGATTAGGGAAATGACAGGTCCATTAAAAACTGGGACAGGTCAGATAACTGATAATGACAAAGATGAGTAGTATTTTAAATAAATATTTTGTCTCTGTATTTACTAAAGAGGAACTTAACATTATGCCTTCAGTATAATGTTACCAGGGAAGCAGTTACCAGGGAGGATGTTATTAAATAAATAGTGAAACTCAAGGTTCTCAAATTAGCATTACCATCTATGCCAAAACATTAGCGTAGATGGTAATGAAAAGGCAGACTCACTAGCAAAAACTGCCACTGCTCTACCTGTTGTACAGGTTCAAATACCTCCAAGTTTTCCATAGATTAAGGAGCAAATCAAGAAGAAAATACTCCCAACTATCAAAAGTCGCCACAGAGCCAAAGTAGCGGAAGGAAGCTCCACTGCGATATGGTACGAACAAGCCACTGGGTACTACTCTACAAGCCTGACAAAAAGTTATCTAGAGACATTGTAGTAGCCATACACAGACTCAGACTTGGTTACAAGTGCTGCTGGGAGGTAATAAACCCAATAGTTAAAGAGTGTCATATCTGTGGAACAGAAGCAGAGGCGCCACTATTGCGCTACTTACTGGAATGTGAAGCTACTGAAGCCCTGCTCATCAAACTCAACATTCATCCAACAACAGCAGCTGCACGAGATGCAAAATCAACAGTGACTACAATGGTTAGAAAAGCAGTTGAAGAATGGGACACACTAGTGAACATTGTGCATCTACATCCACCACCAAGATAATGTTACTAAAACAAGACTAAAGTCAGTGCACTAAAACAGAAGCGGAAAGGAAACGGGAGAAAAGACGGAAACCCCACCTCCATTTAAAATTGACCCAAATATCACAGTAACAAGATTATCGCGAATAACCGAACTCAATTACGGGCTCACCATAGCCCGTGCTACATGGACATTTCGTTCTGAGTATCTAAATACACAACAACAACAACAACATGTAATATGATTGTGTTACATAAATGATTGTTTCAACAAGTCAATGTTTGTGGTATACTGTACTTGGGTCACTTGGGAGTCGCGTTTGAGATAAAAGTTAGATAAACATTGATTTTGCGACGATATCAGATGCCTTATCTGGCCTGTGGACCACAGGTGAGATTCACCGCCTGATTACCGACACCTAGTTTGAGGAAATTGAGTTCTTTGGTTGCATTAAGGTATCAGTTTAAGGTAGGGTTATACTTGGGGTGCCTGGCTCGTCCACCATGGCTGGCCAGAGAGTACACCCCACCCCTCCCGGGCCCTGGCCAGGATGGCTCCCCCTCCCCCCCCCGGGCCCTGGCCAGGATGGGCCTCCCTTCCCCCGGGCCCTGGCCAGGATGGGCCTCCCTTCCCCCGGGCCCTGGCCAGGATGGGGCCCCCTCCCCCCCCAGGCAAGACTGCACTCCTCGGAAAGTAAACATACAACTAATAAATATTGTGGTTAGTTCCTGTTGTTCCTACTTCCTGACTCTTGGTATCTCTCGGTCTGGTACATTGTTAGTGTTGGAGCACACGACTGATGTGTTGGTGTAATTACCTAAGTGTAGTTACAGGATGAGAGCTACGCTCGGGGTGTCCCGTCTTCCCAGCACTCTTTGTCATATAACGCTTTGAAACTACTGACGGTCTTGGCCTCCACCACTTTCTTACCTGGTCACAGGTGGAAACTTAGTACCCAGATGAGCCACAGAGACGTTAGAAAGAATTTTTTCAGTGTCGGTGTCCATTTCATTAATAAATGGAATGGACTAGGAAGTGATGTGGTGGAGGCTGACTCCATACACAGTTTACAATGTAGATATGATAGAGCCCAGTAGGCTCAGGAATCTGTACACCAGTTGATTGACAGTTGAGAGGCGGGACCAAAGAGCCAGAGCTCAACCCTCGCAAGCACAATTAAGTGAGAACAATTAGACGAGTACCTAACTTGTTCAAACCGTCTACCACTCTGTTTGCGAAAGTGAATTTTCTTATATTTCTTCGGCATCTGTGTTTAGCTAGTTTATATCTATGACCTCTTGTCCTTAAAGTTCCAGGTCTCAGGAAATCTTCCCTATCGATTTTATCAATTCCTGTTACTATTTTGTATGTAGTGATCATATCACCTCTTTTTCTTCTGTCTTCTAGTTTTGGCATATTTAATGCTTCTAACCTCTCCTCGTAGCTCTTGCCCTTCAGTTCTGGGAGCCACTTAGTAGCATGTCTTTGCACCTTTTCCAGTTTGTTGATGTGCTTCTTAAGATATGGGCACCACACAACCGCTGCATATTCTAGCTTTGGCCTAACAAAAGTCGTGAACAATTTCTTTAGTATATTGCCATCCATGTATTTAAAAGCAATTCTGAAGTTAGAAAGCGTGGCATAGGCTCCTCGCACAATATTCTTTATGTGGTCCTCAGGTGATAGTTTTCTATCTAGAACCACCCCTAGATCACCCCTAGTGTGGTACAGTGTTGGTGTTGGAGCAAACGACTGGTGTGTTGGTGTGGTACAGTGTTGGTGTGGTACAGTGTTGATATTGGAGCACATGACTGGTGTGTTGGTGTTGTACAGTGTTGGTGTGGTACAGTGTTGGTGTGGTACAGTGTTGGTGTTGGAGCACACGACTGATGTTCACAGACAGATGTGCTTCCAAACATGGCCAAAATTATAGACAATAATGAGATGTGTCAACTCCATCACTGGACAACCGTTGCCCTCACAACGTCACTGAATTTCCAGCAGCCGAAAAAGTCGGGGTAGTCCATTAGCCAGGATAAAGTGGGGTAGTCCATTAGCCAGGATAAAGTCGGGGTAGTCCATTAGCCAGGATAAAGTGGGGTAGTCCATTAGCCAGGATAAAGTCGGGGTAGTCCATTAGCCAGGATAAAGTCGGGGTAGTCCATTAGCCAGGATAAAGTCGGGGTAGTCCATTAGCCAGGATAAAGTCGGGGTAGTCCATTAGCCAGGATAAAGTCGGGGTACTCCATTAGCCAGGATAAAGTCGGGGTAGTCCATTAGCCAGGATAAAGTCGGGGTAGTCCATTAGCCAGGATAAAGTCGGGGTAGTCCATTAGCCAGGATAAAGTCGGGGTAGTCCATTAGCCAGGATAAAGTCGGGGTACTCCATTAGCCAGGATAAAGAGTCGTCCCCAACATAGAGACATACATCCTTGAGGTCTACAAGGTCACTAACTCGGTCGTGTAAGTCATTCGTGATCTTGTAAATCTTGCTGGCGTGCTTTCCTGTGTGGGTGTGAGCATAATACTCATGTATGTCTTACACGGATTTTAAGGTTGCAAAGTGTGCAAGATTACTCTGCAAGTTGCTTGCATGAGCACCTTTTTCTGTCTGTTCAATAAACATTCGTATATCACCATGCAGTTCCTGCACATCCTTCCCATATGGTTCCATAACATAGGTATGGTACCATCGCTACATATTGGTACTTTCCGCCAAGTAGTTACTATAAGTACGGTCATTTCAGGAGAATGGGTTGCCATAGAACCATATAAACTTATTTCTAATGGACAAGGAGGGAGAGAGACTGGCCAGTTATGTTCCTTATGTGTAGTGGAAGCGTGTTGATCAGTGTCGAGCCTCTGATAGGTCCGGGTACAGAACCCTGCGGGTCTCGGCTGGTGGCATCACGCCAGTCTGAGGTCTCACCCCTCACAGTAACTCTCTGATTCCTGTTGTTTAGGTACTCTCTTATCCATCGGAGCACCTTACCACTTGTTCCAGCCTGTTTCTCCAACTTATGCAACAGTCTCTTATGAGGCACTGTGTTAAAAGCTTTCTGACTGTTCAAGAAAATGCAGACTACCCATCCTTGTCTTTCTTGCTTAATGCTTGTTCGATTCTGTTAAACCTGTGAGACAGGACTTGCCTTCTCTGAACCCATGCTGGTGAGGTGTTACAAAGTCTCTTGTCTCCAGATGTGCTCCCAGGCTTTTTCTCACCATCTTCTCCATCGCCTTGCATGGTAAACATGTTAAGGACACCGGTCTGTAGTTTAGGGCTTCCTGACTATCCCCCTTTTTGTATATTTTGACTATATTAGCTATCTACTAACTTTCTGGTAGGCCTCCTGTTTCCAGTGACGTGATATACACCATAGAGAGCGGCACACTTAGTGCTTCTGCCCTCTCTTTTAGCATCCATGGTAAGATTCCATCAGGTTCAACAGCCTTAGTCACCTCTAGATCTTGCAGATACCTCCTAACCTTATCTCTGGTAATTTAAATATCTTCCAAGTCTGCTTGTTTATCGCCACCCCTCTTAGTCCAGAGACTTCAACTTGCTCTATTGTGAAGACCTCCTGGAATATCTTGTTGAGTTCTTCACACACCTCTTTGTCATTCTCTGTGTACCCATCCTCTCCCTTTCTCAGTTTCATCACCTGTTCTCCCACTGTTGTTTTCCTCGTGATGTGGCTGTATAGCAGTTTTGGTTGGGTCTTGGCTTAATTTGCTACGTCGTGTTCATACTGCCTCTCTGCTTCTCTCCTCACTCTGAGGTACCCATTTCTGGCCCTCTGGCATCTCTCTCTGCTCTCTGGTGTCCTGTTATTCCTGTAGTTTATCCGCGCCCTTGTGCTTAGCTGCCTCGCTTCCTTACATGCCTGATTCAACCACGGATTCTTCTTTCTACTCGCATAGTTGTGCTCCCCTAGCTGTGCTTGCGGAGGTTGAGCTCTGGCTCTTTGGTCCCGCCTCTCAACTGTCACTCAACTGGTGTACAGGTTCCTGAACCTACTGAGCTCTATCATATTATATGTGTGCGTGTGTGAATGTGCATGTGTGCATGTGTGCGTGTGTACATGTGCATGTGTGCGTGTGTACATGTGCATGTGTGTGTGGTGTTGACGACTGCATGACCGCATTAGTGTTATGATAATGGTATCTTTGTGTATACCTGAGAATTATCACGCTAGTTATTGTACACGTGCACCTGTTTATTCTCTCTCTCTCTCTCTCTTGAGAGAGAGAGAGAGAGAGAGAGAGAGAGAGAGGGAGAGGGAGAGGGGGGAGGGGGAGAGGGAGAGGGAGAGGGGAGAGGAGGGAGAGAGGGAGAGGGGGAGAGGGAGAGGGGGGAGGGAGGGAGGGAGGGAGGGAGGGAGGGAGGGAGGGAGGGAGGGAGACCCAGGGGTACAGGGTACAGGCAGGGGGAGGGGCCAGCATAAAGCGTGGGTAGAGGCAGTAATCAGCCCGACTGATGTACAGTAAGTTAACAAGTTTTTACGTTATTAAGGGAGCACTGGGGAGTGCCTCATGGGAGGGGGGGGGGTATTTTCTATGTGTATATATAAACGGGTTTACATACTATATATGTAAACATGGGATTACGTGCTATATATGTAAACAAGGGTTCACGTGCTAGATATACAGGGGGACACGTGCTTTACATGTAGACATGGGATCACGTGCTATATATGTAAACAAGGGTAAATATGTACAGCTGTCTGTCAATGTCTGTGCATGGAAGGGTCGTGGGTTTGTGCGCTCCGCAAATAAACCGAAATATACTGGAATAAAATCGGGTTACAGTGACGTAACACGGATCACGGTTATCACAAAGTTATCATTTGTTATCTCTCTCGTCTCCTTGATAGTGAGTTCATTTGGAGAGCTTTGAGACGATCCCAATAATTAAGATGCTTTATCTCGTCTATGCGTGCCATATATGTTCTCTGTGTTCGCTCTATTTCAGCAATCTCTCCTGCTCTGAAGGGGGAAGTGAGTACTGAGCAGTACTCAAGACGGGACAACACAAGTGACTTGAAGAGTACAACCATTGTGATGGGATCCCTGGATTTGATAGTTCTCGTAATCCATCCTATCATTTTTCTGGCTGACGCAATACTTGCTTGGTTATGCTCCCTAAACGTTAGGTCGTCAGACATCATTATTCCCAAATCCTTGACATGCTGTTTTCCTACTATGGGCAGATTCGATTGTGTTTTGTACCCTGTATTATGTTTCAGATCCTCATTTTTACCGTATCTGAGTACCTGGAATTTATCACTGTTAAACATCATGTTATTTTCTGCTGCCCAATCGAAAACTTTGTTAATATCTGCTTGTAGTTTTTCAATGTCTTCAGCAGAGGTAATTTTCATGCTGATTTTTGTGTCATCTGCAAATGTTGATACGAAGCTGTGACTTGTATTTTTGTCCATATCTGATATGAGAATAAGGAACAGCAGTGGTGCAAGGACTGTGCCTTGAGGTACAGAGCTTTTAACTGCGTTTGGATTCGATTTTATTTGATTGACTGTTACTCTTTGTGTTCTGTTCTACAGGAAATTGAGTATCCAGCGTCCTACTTTACCAGTTATTCCCATTGACCTCATTTTGTGAGCTATCACTCCATGGTCACATTTGTCGAACGCCTTTGCAAAGTCTGTGTATACAACATCTGCATTTTGCTTTTCTTCTAAAGCTTCTGTAAATTTGTCATAGTGGTTGAGTAACTGTGACAGACAGGATCTTACCGCTCAAAATCCATGTTGACCTTGGTTGTGTAACTCATTATTTTCCATAAAACTAGAAATTTGATTCCTAATCACTCTTTCAAAAACTATTTTTATGTGAGAAGTTAGTGCAACTGGTCTATAATTTTTTGCAAGCATTGAATTCCATGAGTCAGGCCCAGGAGCTGAGTGCATGGGCATATTGTCAATTTCTCTTTCAAAGTCTTCCGAGTTTGTGGTAATATCCGTTATATTATCTGCAGCTTGAATGTCATTCATAAAGAAGCTGTCTGGGTCATCAACTTTCATGTTGTTTATTGGTGTGCTAAACATAGCCTCATACTGGCTTAGAATTTCACTAATCTCTTTGTTGTCCTCTGTGTACGTACCTTCAGTTGTAATTAACGGTCCAATACTGGTCGAGGTTTTTTATTTTGATTTTGCACATGTGAAAAAATATTTCGGGTTGTCATTATCTCTTGTATAACTTTCTGTTCCAATTCCATTTCCTCAGACTCGTATGATCGCTTCAACGTTTGTTCTATTTCTTCGATCTCCCTGTTTAGGCTTGTTTTCCTTGCTTGTGATAGTTGTGTCTGCCGAAGCATTTCCGTTATTTTGTTCCTTCTCCTGTACAGTTGTCTGCGTTCTCTTTCTAGAGTGGTCCTCTTTCTGCCCCTCCTCACAGGCACGTGCTTCAAGCAGACCTTGTAAGCTTCAGCTGTCAGTTGAGCTATTCCCTGTGTGGGAGTTTTGTCGCTTAACACCGTCTCCCATTGAATGGTTGCAAGGTCTACATTTATTTTTTCCCAGTCGATCCTCTTATTGTTGAAATTGAATTGATTGAATATTCCTTCTCGCTTGTTGGGTCTCTTAGGCCTACTACCGCTATTTATGCTAGTTCGCACTTCAATGAGCTTATGGTCTGAGTATGAAGTATCTGAGATTGTGATGTCTGATTAGTTCATCATTGTTTGTGAATAACAAGTCTAGTGTGTTTTCGTTCCTAGTTGGTTCTGTAATATGTTGATTGAGCGAGAATTTGTCACAGAATCTCAAAAGTTCTCTGACCTGTGGTTGGTTATTTCCCGGGTCATTCCTGCTATGATATTTGTGTTTGCCGTTCTCCATCTTAGACTCGGTAAATTGAAATCTCCAAGGAAGATAATATCTGGAGCTGGGTTTGCTAGGTTATCAAGGATGTTCTCTATTTTGTGCATCTGCTCTGTGAATTCCTCAACCGTTGTATCTGGCGGTTTATATATTTGAATAATAGTTAGGTTTATTCTTTCTACCTTAATTCCAAGTACCTCTACCACCTCATTAGTTGAGTTTAGTAGCTGTGCACATACCAGGTCCTCTTTAATATACAGACCTCCTCCATTTGACCTATTTTTTTCTATCACATCTATATAAATTATAATTTGGAATCCAGATTTCACCATCCATGTAATCTTTTGTATGAGTTTCCGTGAATGCCCCAAATATTGAGTTTGACTCTAATAGGAGACCATTTATGAACTTAACTTTATTTCTTGACTTTAACTTTTTATTTTATTTTTATTTTTGTATTTTAACACATATCCTACACATATACTATAACCTATATGTAGCAACACCCACCTACACATGTAGAATAACCTACATGTACCAACACCCACCTACACATGTAGAATAACCTATATGTAGCAACACCCACCTACACATGTAGAATAACCTATATGTAGCAACACCCACCTACACATGTAGAATAACCTATATGTACCAACACCCACCTACACATGTAGAATAACCTATATGTAGCAACACCCACCTACACATGTAGAATAACCTATATGTAGCAACACCCACCTACACATGTAGAATAACCTATATGTAGCAACACCCACCTACACATGTAGAATAACCTATATGTAGCAACACCCACCTACACATGTAGAATAACCTATATGTACCAACACCCAACACCCTAAAGCCCACATCAAAAGAATAACATCTGCGGCATATGCGAGGCTGGCTAACATCAGAACAGCCTTCAGGAACCTGTGTAAGGAATCATTCAGAACCTTGTATACCGTATACCACATAAGACCAAGCCTAGAGTATGCGGCCCCAGCATGGAGCCCGTACCATGTCAAGCACAAGACGAAGTTTGAAAAAGTTCAGAGATATGCTACTAGACTAGTCCCAGAACTAAGAGGCATGAGTTACGAAGAAAGGTTGCGAGAAATGCACCTCACGACACTAGGAGACAGAAGAGTGAGGGGAGACATGATCACTACCTACAAAATTCTCAGAGGAATTGACAGGGTAGATAGATAAACTGTTTAACACTGGTGGGACGCGAACAAGGGGACACAGGTGGAAACTGAGTACCCACATGAGCCACAAGGACGTTAGAAAGAACTTTTTCAGTGTCAGAGTAGTTAACAGGTGGAATGCATTAGGCAGTGATGTGGTGGAGGCTGACTCCATACACAGTTTACAATGTAGATATGATAGAACCCAGTAGGCTCAGGAACCTGTACACCAGTTGATTGACAGTTGAGAGGCGGGACCAAAGAGCCAGAGCTCTACCCCCGCAAGCACAAATAGGTGAGTACCCATCGACACACATACTATAACCTACATGTACCAACACCCACCTACACCTACATATTAACCTTAAGACAAGCCCACCTCACACTTTCACCACTTCACATTCTCGGGAAACTTGAAGCAAGAGACAAAAATGTGATGTTCAACTGGCGGGAATTTTCTTGTGTGCACGTCCATATGTCAGGCTAGGACGACCCCCCTGGTAGTCCCTTGGTATGTCAGGCTAGGAGGACCCCCCTGGTAGTCCCTTGGTATGTCAGGCTAGGAGGACCCCCCTGGTAGTCCCTTGGTATGTCAGGCTAGGAGGACCCCCTGGTAGTCCCTTGGTATGTCAGGCTAGGACGACCCCCCTGGTAGTCCCTTGGTATGTCAGGCTGGGGAGGACCCCCCATGGTAGTCCCTTGGTATGTCAGGCTAGGAGGACCCCCCTGGTAGTCCCTTGGTATGTCAGGCTGGAGGACCCCCCTGGTAGTCCCTTGGTATGTCAGGCTGGAGGACCCCCCATGGTAGTCCCTTGGTATGTCAGGCTAGGAGGACCCCCCTGGTAGGTCCCTTGGTATGTCAGGCTAGGACGACCCCCTGGTAGTCCCTTGGTATGTCAGGCTAGGAGGACCCCCTGGTAGTCCCTTGGTATGTCAGGCTAGGAGGACCCCCCTGGTAGTCCCTTGGTATGTCAGGCTAGGACGACCCCCCCTGGTAGTCCCTTGGTATGTCAGGCTGGAGGACCCCCCATGGTAGTCCCTTGGTATGTCAGGCTAGGAGGACCCCCCTGGTAGTCCCTTGGTATGTCAGGCTGGAGGACCCCCCCTGGTAGTCCCTTGGTATGTCAGGCTGGAGGACCCCCCATGGTAGTCCCTTGGTATGTCAGGCTAGGAGGACCCCCCTGGTAGTCCCTTGGTATGTCAGGCTAGGACGACCCCCCTGGTAGTCCCTTGGTATGTCAGGCTAGGAGGACCCCCATGGTAGTCCCTTGGTATGTCAGGCTAGGAGGACCCCCCTGGTAGTCCCTTGGTATGTCAGGCTGGAGGACCCCCCCATGGTAGTCCCTTGGTATGTCAGGCTAGGAGGACCCCCCTGGTAGTCCCTTGGTATGTCAGGCTGGAGGACCCCCCCTGGTAGTCCCTTGGTATGTCAGGCTAGGAGGACCCCCCCTGGTAGTCCCTTGGTATGTCAGGCTGGAGGACCCCCCTGGTAGTCCCTTGGTATGTCAGGCTAGGGGGCTCCCTGGTAGTCCCTTGGTATGTCAGGCGAGGGGGACCCCCCTGGTAGTCCCTTGGTATGTCAGGCTAGGAGGACCCCCTGGTAGTCCCTTGGTATGTCAGGCTAGGAGGACCCCCTGATAGTCCCTTGGTATGTCAGGCTAGGAGGACCCCTGGTAGTCCCTTGGTATGTCAGGCTAGGGGTACCTACTTGATGGGGTTCTGGGAGTTGTTCTACTCAAGCCTGGCCCGACCAGGCTTGACTTGTGAGAGCTTGGTCCACCAGGCTGTTGCTTGGAGCGGCCCGCAGGCCCACATACCCACCACAGCCTGGTTGGTGTGGCACTTCTTGAAGAAAACTATCTAGTTTTCTCTTGAAGATGTCCACGGTTGTTCCAGCAATATTTCTTATGCTCGCTGGGAGAATGTTGAACAATCATGGACCTCTGATGTTTATACAGTGTTCTCTGATTGTGCCTATGGCACCTCTGCTCTTCACTGGTTCTATTCTGCATTTTCTTCCATATCGTTTACTCCAGTACGTTGTTATTTTACTGTGTAAATTTGGGACCTGGCCCTCTAGTATTTTCCATGTATATACTGTGTATATTATTTGATATTTCTCTCGTCTACTTTCTAGCAAGTACTGTACATTTGGAGAGCTTTGAGACGATCCCAATAATTTAGGTGTTTTATCGTGTCTATGTATGCCTTATATGTTCTCTGTATTCCCTCTATTTCCGCAATCTCTCCTGCTCTCAAAACGGGGGAAGCGAGTATCGAGCAGCAAAGTACTAAAGATGGGACAGCACAAGTGATTTGTATAGTACAACCATTGTGATGGGATCCCTAAATTTGAAAGTTCTCGTAATCCATCCTATCATTTTTCTGGCTGACACAATATTTGCTTGGTTATGCTCCCTAAACGTTAGATCGTCAGACATCATATCTGCTTTGAATTTTTCAATGTCTTCAGAAGAGATAATTTTCATGCAGATTTTTGTGTCATTTGCACTGGATGACAGAAAGCTGTGACTTGTATGTGAGGGTATATCTGATATGTGAGGGTATATCTGATATGTGAGGGTATATCTGATATGTGAGGGTATATCTGATATGTGAGGGTATATCTGATATGTGAGGGTATATCTGATATTGTATGTGAGGGTATATCTGATATGTGAGGGTATATCTGATATGTGAGGGTATATCTGATATGTGAGGGTATATCTGATATGTGAGGGTATATCTGATATGTGAGGGTATATCTGATATGAGGGTATATCTGATATGTGAGGGTATATCTGATATGTGAGGGTATATCTGATATGTGAGGGTATATCTGATATGTGAGGGTATATCTGATATGTGAGGGTATATCTGATATGTGAGGGTATATCTGATATGTGAGGGTATATCTGATATGTGAGGGGTATATCTCATATGTGAGGGTATATCTGATATTGTATGTGAGGGTATATCTGATATGTGAGGGTATATCTCATATGTGAGGGTATATCTGATATTGTATGTGAGGGTATATCTGATATGTGAGGGTATATCTCATATGTGAGGGTATATCTGATATTGTATGTGAGGGTATATCTGATATTGTATGTGAGGGTATATCTGATATGTGAGGGTATATCTCATATGTGAGGGTATATCTGATATTGTATGTGAGGGTATATCTGATATTGTATGTGAGGGTATATCTGATATGTGAGGGTATATCTGATATGTGAGGGTATATCTGATATGTGAGGGTATATCTGATATGTGAGGGTATATCTGATATGTGAGGGTATATCTGATATGTGAGGGTATATCTGATATGTGAGGGATATCTGATATGTGAGGGTATATCTGATATGTGAGGGTATATCTGATATGTGAGGGTATATATGATATGTGAGGGTATATCTGATATGTGAGGGTATATCTGATATGTGAGGGTATATCTGATATGTGAGGGTATATCTGATATGTGAGGGTATATATGATATGTGAGGGTATATCTGATATGTGAGGGTATATCTGATATGTGAGGGTATATCTGATATGTGAGGGTATATCTGATATGTGAGGGTATATCTGATATGTGAGGGTATATCTGATATGTGAGGGTATATCTGATATGTGAGGGTATATCTGATATGTGAGGGTATATCTGATATGTGAGGGTATATCTGATATGTGAGGGTATATCTGATATGTGAGGGTATATCTGATATGTGAGGGTATATCTGATATGTGAGGGTATATCTGATATGTGAGGGTATATCTGATATGTGAGGGTATATCTGATATGTGAGGGTATATCTGATATGTGAGGGTATATCTGATATGTGAGGGTATATCTGATATGTGAGGGTATATCTGATATGTGAGGGTCTATCTGATATGTGAGGGTAGGGTATATCTGATATGTGAGGGTATATCTGATATGTGAGGGTATATCTGATATGTGAGGGTATATCTGATATGTGAGGGTATATCTGATATGTGAGGGTATATCTGATATGTGAGGGTATATTGATATGTGAGGGTATATCTGATATGTGAGGGTATATCTCATATGTGAGGGTATATCTGATATGTGAGGGTATATCTGATATTTGAGGGTATATCTGATATGTGAGGGTATATCTGATATGTGAGGGTATATCTGATATGTGAGGGTATATCTGATATGTGAGGGTATATCTGATATGTGAGGGTATATCTGATATGTGAGGGTATATCTGATATGTGAGAGTATATCTGATATGAGAATAAGGAAAAGCAGTGGTGCAAGGACTGTACCCTGAGGTACAGAGCTTTTAACTGCGCTTGGACTTGATTTAAAATGGTTGTTACTCTTACGAGTTCTGTTCGACAGAAAATTGAGTATCCATCGTCCTGATTTATCAGTTATTGCCATTGACCTCATTTTGTGTGCTATCACTCCATGGTCACATTTGTCGAATGCCTTTGTGAAGTCCGTGTATACAACATCAGCATTCTGTTTTTCTTCTAATACCTCAGTGATTTTGTTGTAATGGTCAAGTAGCTGTGAGAGGCATGATCTTCCCGCTTTGAATCCATGTTGGCCTGGGTTGTGGAGGTCATTGGTCTCCATGTTGGCCTGGGTTGTGGAGGTCATTGGTCTCCATGTCATTGGTCTCCATGAAACTAGTGACCTGACTCCTGATCACTGTCTCAAATACTTTTATATGTGGGACGTTAGTGCAACTGGTCTATAATTCTTTGCCAATGCTTTGCTACCTCCCTTGTGTAGAGGGGCTATGTCTGCTGCTTTAAGCACATCTGGTATCTCCCCCGTGTCCAAGCTCTTCCTCCACACTATACTGAGTGCCTGTGCTACTGGACCAGACACTAACCTACCCTGACACTATAACAAAAACCGTTATTTCTCTCGAGACAATTACACATTTCAGACATTAAGCTGATGGACTGCTTCTAGTCGATATAAATATAGTCGATCTACGAATTGACAGCAGAAATATAACATGATGTTTAACAGTGATAGATTATGGTACGGTAAAAATTCAGAACTTCAACTAAATACAAGGTACACAACAGAGGCATATCTACTGACAGAGGCAAAAACCATGTAGAGAATCTGGATATAATGATGTCTAATGACCTGACGTTCAGTGAGCATAACCGAGCAGATATAACGTCTGAATTATGAGAACTTTCAATTCCATGAATTCCACTACAGTGATTATACTATTTAAATCACTGGTGCTGTCCCGTCTTGAGTATTGCTCAGTACTCACTTCACCTTTCAGAGCGGGAGAGATCTCTGAATTAGAGGGAATACAGAGAACATATACGGCACACATAGACACGATAAAACATCTAAATTATTGGGACCGTCTCAAAGCTCTCAAAATGTGCTCTCTGGAAAGGAGACGAGAGATATCAAATAATATATACATGGAAGATACTGGAGGGCCAGGTCCCAAGGTCCCACAGTAGAATAACAACATACTGGAGCGAAAGGTACGGAAGGAAATGCAGAATAGAACCAGTGAGGAGTAGAGGTGCCATAGGTACAATCAGAGAACACTGAACATCAGAGGTCCACAGCTGTTCAACACCCTCCCAGCCAGCATTAGAAATATTGCCGGAACAAAGGTGGATGTATTCAAGAGGCACTTAGATCAGTTCCACTGTCTTGTGGACTCCCACACATGTATATGGACACCACATGCAGTGCCAGCATGGTTGTAAGAGAGAGTATGAGGCCACAAGAGTATACTCCAGGTATACTCCCGTTATACTCCCGTTATACTCCAGGTAGAGTAGTAAAGTTTCCGAGACTTTCATGGTTCACTCAGAATGTACGATAATGTTACAATTTGGGGTCTGGAAATAGTGTTATTACTCGTCTGAATTACCCAACATTATACACCCTGTAATTCAACCTGTCCTCCCACTTAATACGTCGCGTTGCTCACGGAATCGATCACTCCGTTAAAGATGATCATTACTAGGAAATATTCAAGCATTGTAATGTTTACTTTTTCTGCGCCACAGCCTCGATAGGTTAGGTGGGATGTTTGGGTTCGTACGTGCCGGCTTGGGCACAACCATTGTATTTATTACGTTGTGGTTAGTAGTGACTGTATTACAGCAGCACACCTCATGGTGTCTACACTGTACCCTGGCCACACTGTACCCTTGCCACACTGTACCCTGGCCACACTGTACCCTGGCCACACTGTACCCTGGCCACACTGTACCCTGGCCACACTGTACCCTGGCCACACTGTACCCTGGCCACACTGTACCCTGGCCACACTGTACCCTGGCCACACTGTACCCTGGCCACACTGTACCCTGGCCACACTGTACCCTGGCCACACTGTACCCTTGCCACACTGTACCCTCGCCACACTGTACCCTGGCCACACTGTACCCTGGCCACACTGTACCCTGGCCACACTGTACCCTGGCCACACTGTACCCTGGCCACACTGTACCCTCGCTACACTGTACCCTGGCCACACTGTACCCTGGCCACACTGTACCCTGGCCACACTGTACCCTGGCCACACTGTACCCTTGCCACACTGTACCCTTGCCACACTGTACCCTTGCCACACTGTCACCCTTGCCACACTGTACCTTTTGCCACACTGTAACCCTTGGCCACACTGTACCCTTGCCACACTGTACCCTGGCCACACTTTACCCCTGGCCACACTGTACCCTGGCCACACTGTACCCTGGCCACACTGTACCCTGGCCACACTGTACCCTGGCCACACTGTACCCTCGCTACACTGTACCCTCGCTACACTGTACCCTCGCTACACTGTACCCTCGCTACACTGTACCCTGGCCACACTGTACCCTGGCCACACTGTACCATGACCACACTGTACCCTCGCTACACTGTACCCTGGCTACACTGTACCCTGGCCACACTGTACCCTGGCCACACTGTACCCTGGCCACACTGTACCCTCGCCACACTGTACCCTGGCCACACTGTACCCTCGCTACACTGTACCCTGGCCACACTGTACCCTCGCTACACTGTACCCTGGTTACACTGTACCCTGGCCACACTGTACCCTCGCTATACTGTACCCTGGCCACACTGTACCCTGGCCACACTGTACCCTGGCCACACTGTACCCTGGCCACACTGTACCCTGGCCACACTGTACCCTGGCCACACTGTACCCTGGCCACACTGTACCCTGGCCACACTGTACCCTGGCCACACTGTACCCTCGCTACACTGTACCCTGGCTACACGTACCCTGGCCACACTGTACCCTGGCCACACTGTACCCTCGCTACACTGTACCCTGGCCACACTGTACCCTCGCTACACTGTACTCTGGTCACATTGTACCCTGGCCACACTGTACCCAGGCCACACTGTCCCCTGCCTACACTACTCTGGCCACACTGTACCCTGGCCACACTGTACCCTGGCCACACTGTACCTGGCCACACTGTACCCTGGCCATACTGTACCCTGGCCACACTGTACCCTGGCCACACTGTACCCTCGCTACACCGTCCCTGCCTCCCCTGCCACCGTTCCTGCCTCCCCTGCCACCGTTCCTCCCTGCCACCGTCCCTCCCCTCCCTCCCCTGCCACCGTCCCTCCCTCCCTCCCCTACCACCGTCCCTGCCTCCCCTGCCAGCGTCCCTGCCTCCCCTGCCACCGTCCCTCCCTCCTCCCCTGCCAGCGTCCCTGCCTCCCCTGCCACCCCCTCCCTCCCTCCATCCCCTGCCAGCGTCCCTGCCCCTGCCACCGTCCCCCTCCCTCCCCTGCCTGCCAGCGTCCCTGCCTCCCCTGCCACCGTCCCTCCCTCCCTCCCCTGCCACCGTCCCTGCCACCGTCCCTGGCAGCGTCCAGTGCACCGTGTGAACTGAGTGACCAAGCCACTACTGGGTATCGACCCTGGCTCCCTCCCACCTGACTATATAATGTGCCTCCACTCCTCCTCCTCCACCTCACTGTTCCTGCCTCTTCCACTCCCATCCCTTCTCTCTCCCGTCACACACTTATGAACTCAAGTGTTCCATTCACATCGTGTTCAAATGTTCACTTGTCGACCTGGACCTGTTTTGTGGCAGTTGTTGTTAAACACTTGTATGTGTCCGGCCCTTGTTTGTACTTGTTTGTTGTTAGTGTTGGTACTGGCGGCCGTGGTGGTGGTGAGGCTGTATCGCCTCTCCTTCTTGTGTAACCATTATCTCCCTCTTGTGTAACCATTATCTCCCTCTTGTGTAACCATTATCTCCCTCTTGTGTAACCATTATCTCCCTCTTGTGTAACCATTATCTCCCTCTTGTGTAACCATTATCTCCCTCTTGTGTAACCATTATCTCCCTCTTGTGTAACCATTGTCTCTCCTGTATAACCATTGTCTCTCCTGTATAACCATTGTCTCTCCTGTATAACCATTGTCTCTCCTGTAAACCATTGTCTCTCCTGTATAACCATTGTCTCTCCTGTAAACCATTAACCATTGTCTCTCCTGTATAACCATTGTCTCTCCTGTATAACCATTGTCTCTCCTGTATAACCATCTCTCCTGTATAACCATTATCTCTTGTATAACCATTATTTTTCTTGTATTTCCAGGTAAGGCAGCTGGCGTGGCGACACAGGTGGCCAGGTGAGGGGGGGGGATGGGACGGCCAGATGGGTCGGGGAGATGATCAGGGGGGTAGGGGAGAGGGGGGGGTAGGTGGACACGGAAGGTCAAGTGACAACACCGTCCAGCACATGACACACCAGGAGCTCCGTGACGCCGTGAACACCACACTACCACACTGGTGAGGGAGGGTGAGGGGGGGGGGCAGGTGAGGGAGAGTGACGTGGGAGGTGCCAGGTGAGGGAGAGTGACGTGGGAGGTGCCAGTTGAGGGAGGGTGGGGGGGCCAGGTAAGGGAGAGTGACGTGGGAGGTGCCAGTGAGGGAGAGTGACGTGGGAGGTGCCAGGTGAGGGAGAGTGACGTGGGAGGTGCCAGGTGAGGGAGAGTGACGTGGGAGGTGCCAGGTGAGGGAGGGTGAGGGGGGTGCCAGGTGAGGGAGGTGAGGGGGGGCAGGTGAGGGAGGGGGCCGGGTGTTCCTACACACACTACTTCAACAGGTAACACTGAAGGTGTCCATGGGAGCATCATACAAGTAAATGTAAACACTGTCTCAGTGTACACCACACTGTACTACACTGCCAGCACAGTATTCAGTGTATAAGACAAGGCTGGTATACAGGGTATCGAGTACTGTTACTGGGCTTGGCACCCCCCGTGTCACCAGGTGCCGCTGTTTACCCCTGTTGAGTGCCCCGCAGTCGACCCACGGGGCGGGGTTCCTCCACCGGCCCGGCCGGCCACCCAGCAGGGAGATCACTCCCTAATCCCCCATACTTGACTGACACACCACGCCATGATGACCCAGCTCCAGCTCCCAGACACAAAGTTTCCTCAACGTGGTGGCCAACTGGGCTCACCTCACGTGGTGGCCAACTGGGCTCACCTCACGTGGTGGCCAACTGGGCTCACCTCTCGTGGTGGCAGCCAACTGGACTCACCTCACGTGGTAGCCAACTGGGCTCACCTCACGTGGTGGCCAACTGGGCTCACCTCACGTGGTGGTCAACTGGGCTCACCTCTCATGGTGGCCAACTGGGCTCACCTCACGTGGTGGCAGCCAACTGGGCTCACCTCACGTGGTGGCCAACTGGGCTCACCTCACGTGGTGGCAGCCAACTGGGCTCACCTCACGTGGTAGCCAACTGGGCTCACCTCACGTGGTGGCCAACTGGGCTCACCTCACGTGGTGGTCAACTGGGCTCACCTCTCATGGTGGCCAACTGGGCTCACCTCACGTGGTGGCCAACTGGGCTCACCTCACGTGGTGGTCAACTGGGCTCACCTCTCATGGTGGCCAACTGGACTCACCTCACACGGTGGCCAACTGGGCTCACCTGACGTGGTGGCCAACTGGGCTCACCTGACGTGGTGGCCAACTGGGCTCACCTCACGTGGTGGCCAACTGGGCTCACCTGACGTGGTGGCCAACTGGACTCACCTCACACGGTGGCCAACTGGGCTCACCTGACGTGGTGGCCAACTGGACTCACCTCACGTGGTAGCCAACTGGGCTCACCTCACGTGGTGGCCAACTGGGCTCACCTCACGTGGTGGCCAACTGGGCTCACCTCTCATGGTGGCCAACTGGGCTCACCTCTCATGGTGGCCAACTGGGCTCACCTCTCATGGAGGCCAACTGGGCTCACCTCTCATGGTGGCCAACTGGGCTCACCTCTCATGGTGGCCAACTGGGCTCACCTCACACGGTGGCCAACTGGGCTCACCTCACGTGGTGGCCAACTGGGCTCACCTCACGTGGTGGCCAACTGGGCTCACCACGTGGTGGCAGCCAACTGGGCTCACCTCACGTGGTAGCCAACTGGGCTCACCTCACGTGGCCAACTGGGCTCACCTCACGTGGTGGCCAACTGGGCTCACCTGACGTGGTGGCCAACTGGGCTCACCTCACGTGGTGGCAGCCAACTAGGCTCACCTCACGTGGTAGCCAACTGGGCTCACCTCTCATGGTGGCCAACTGGGCTCACCTCACGTGGTGGCCAACTGGGCTCACCTCACGTGGTGGCCAACTGGGCTCACCTCACACGGTGGCCAACTGGGCTCACCTCACGTGGTGGCCAACTGGGCTCACCTCACATGGTGGCCAACTGGGCTCACCTCACGTGGTGGCCAACTGGGCTCACCTCACGTGGTGGCCAACTGGGCTCACCTCACGTGGTGGCAGCCAACTGGGCTCACCTCACGTGGTAGCCAACTGGGCTCACCTCACGTGGCCAGCTGGGCTCACCTCACGTGGTGGCCAACTGGGCTCACCTGACGTGGTGGCCAACTGGGCTCACCTCACGTGGTGGCAGCCAACTGGGCTCACCTCACGTGGTAGCCAACTGGGCTCACCTCTCATGGTGGCCAACTGGGCTCACCTCACGTGGTGGCCAACTGGGCTCACCTCACGTGGTGGCCAACTGGGCTCACCTCACACGGTGGCCAACTGGGCTCACCTCACGTGGTGGCCAACTGGGCTCACCTCACATGGTGGCCAACTGGGCTCACCTCACGTGGTGGCCAACTGGGCTCACCTCACGTGGTGGCCAACTGGGCTCACCTCACGTGGTGGCCAACTGGGCTCACCTCACGTGGTGGCCAACTGGGCTCACCTCACGTGGTGGCAGCCAACTGGGCTCACCTCACGTGGTGGCCAACTGGGCTCACCTCACATGGTGGCCAACTGGGCTCACCTCACGTGGTGGCCAACTGGGCTCACCTCACGTGGTAGCCAACTGGGCTCACCTCACGTGGTGGCCAACTGGGCTCACCTCACGTGGTGGCCAACTGGGCTCACCTCACGTGGTGGCCAACTGGGCTCACCTCACGTGGTGGCCAACTGGGCTCACCTCACACGGTAGCCAACTGGGCTCACCTCACGTGGTGGCCAACTGGGCTCACCTCACGTGGTGGCTAACTGGTCTCACCTCACGCGGTCGCTAACTGGTCTCACCTCACGTGGTGGCCAACTGGGCTCACCTCACGTGGTGGCCAACTGGGCTCACTTCACGTGGTGGCCAACTGGGCTCACCTCACACGGTGGCCAACTGGGCTCACCTCACGGGGTGGCCAACTGGGCTCACCTCACACGGTGGCCAACTGGGCTCACCTCACGTGGTGGCCAACTGGGCTCACCTCACGTGGTGGCCAACTGGGCTCACCTCACGTGGTGGCCAACTGGGCTCACCTCACGTGGTGGCCAACTGGGCTCACCTCACGTGGTGGCCAACTGGGCTCACCTCACGTGGTGGCCAACTGGGCTCACCTCACGTGGTGGCCAACTGGGCTCACCTCACACGGTGGCCAACTGGGCTCACCTCACACGGTGGCCAACTGGGCTCACCTCACGTGGTGGCCAACTGGGCTCACCTCACGTGGTGGCCAACTGGGCTCACCTCACGTGGTGGCCAACTGGGCTCACCTCACGTGGTGGCCAACTGGGCTCACCTCACGTGGTGGCCAACTGGGCTCACCTCACGTGGTGGCCAACTGGGCTCACCTCACGTGGTGGCCAACTGGGCTCACCTCACAAGGTGGCCAACTGGGCTCACCTCACGTGGTGGCCAACTGGGCTCACCTCACGTGGTGGCCAACTGGGCTCACCTCACGTGGTGGCCAACTGGGCTCACCTCACGTGGTGGCCAACTGGGCTCACCTCACGTGGTGGCCAACTGGGCTCACCTCACGTGGTGGCCAACTGGGCTCACCTCACGTGGTGGCCAACTGGGCTCACCTCACACGGTGGCGGAGTACCACTCCCAAGTGTGCGGCATATGTATGGACCAGTGTAGCACTGTGGTAACAAGGAATGGTGCCCAGTCACTCCTCACCATAACACATCAACACGTGCAGGGGAGGAAGAACACAGGTAAAATCAAGGGGTTAACTTGGAGATAACTTACACTGGCTGTCGGGCCCCACTCACCCACACGAGGCTGTCTTCTAAACACTAATATAACTGGATAAACAACATATATTATGACGCTTGTTCAATAGTTTGAAGTCTTCCAATCATTGCTCCTCAACTCATGTCAATAATCACTGATACATATATTTTGTTCATTTGATACATCACGCTGTTGTGATTTCTGTGTGTAATGAAGGGTGAAGAGGTAGAACGGCCTATTGATATAGCTCGAGTGCATGGGGGAGTTGTGTAAAATCCTGGTTTGTGTCTCGGAGAGGCTGCAGGATCCAGTAAGTAAATTCAGTTGAATTTCTGGTTGCAGTTCTTATACCATGTCGTAGCTTAGTCGATTAAGGCAGCGTCTGGGATGCTCTCGGACGTAGGTTCGAATCCTCGTCACGGCCCTTGTGGATTTGTTCACTGATACATATATTTATGACAATGCTGTCAATGCCAAAGTTACTCGACCAAAATGTCCGATAAACACGCTAATTTGTTATAACATCTTTCCTAACCATAGGGGAAAATGAGAGGGCAAATTTATCTACCTGACATCGTTGCTGCAGCTCGTAGATCCTGTGTCGGGTAGCTCCTCGTAGAATGTAGCTGCAGCTCGTAGATTTGGCGCCAGATAGCTCCTCGTAGATGAACGACGGGTCGACGTTCCTCTTCAGGCTCCACGCCTCACCAGGTGTTCCGTCACTCGACAGATCTAGACAACTGTTGATTGGCTGGCCCAGACCAACACACTTGATTTACTGGTCCTCTGCCTGAGCACAGTGTCACGTCCGGGGCGTGAGGCCATTGGTCAGCCCGGCCAGACCCCCGCCGCCGACCAATCACACCACAGCTGGCGCCGCTCCCATAATGCACCGGGAGCCTTGCCCTTGGGCGGCAAAGCTTCCCATCCTCTCTCTTGGTTTGCTCCGCAATATTTATCATGGAGGAGATGCCAATAGCCTCATCCCAAATAAAAAAAAAATCCGAATTTCTTCCAAATACAACCTTATGCTTTCTCTCAAGTATTATAAAATTAAATAATGCTTCTTGTAGATATTTACACACTAGGAGGTATGACTCTCGTACACAGGAACAGGGGAATACGGCGCTGAACGTCACTGTAAGAGTACCTAACACTGTACCCTGTAACGTCACTGTAAGAGTACCTAACACTGTACCCTGTAACGTCACTGTAAGAGTACCTAACACTGTACCCTGTAACGTCACTGTAAGAGTACCTAACACTGTACCCTGTAACATCACTGTAAGAGTACCTAACACTGTACCCTGTAACGTCACTGTAAGAGTACCTAACACTGTAACCTGTAACGTCACTGTAAGAGTACCTAACACTGTACCCTGTAACATCACTGTAAGAGTACCTAACACTGTACCCTGTAACGTCACTGTAAGAGTACCTAACACTGTACCCTGTAACGTCACTGTAAGAGTACCTAACACTGTACCCTGTAACATCACTGTAAGAGTACCTAACACTGTACCCTGTAACATCACTGTAAGAGTACCTAACACTGTACCCTGTAACGTCACTGTAAGAGTACCTAACACTGTACCCTGTAACGTCACTGTAAGAGTACCTAACACTGTACCCTGTAACGTCACTGTAGCAAGCAGCTGATGGAACGGTATTGAATGGATTGTTCCTATAGTGAGTGATATTTCCTTCTTGGGCCAGGACTCATCTGACATGTTTGCAACCACTTACGAAACATGTTTATCTTGTCAGTCATGGTGGCTTAGTGTACATTATTAAAGAATTTACGAGCTTGGTAACGACATAATCCAAGTTTGTTGTTGTTTCACACGCTCTCTTAGACCTTTGGCGCTTATAAAATGTTTAATACATGTAAACAAAGCCGCCATGATTGGGTTATTGCTGTGTAAATTACATCAGTGTTTTGTCTTTTATGGCATCTAGTGCCATATCACAGTGACCAAGCAACTGTGACAGGCAAGAGCGCCCTGTTCTGAACCCATGTTGTCCGGGGTTATGGAGATGCTGTGATTCCATGTATTTTGTGATCTTACTTCTTAGCACTCAAAGATTTTTATGATGTGCGATGTTAATGCTATCGGTCTATAACAAGAACCTTTCCAAGAAGAGATGCCGTAACAATTACGATACTCTTCAAGACGCTAGTGCTCTCTAGAGCGGAGTACTGCTGCACAATGACAGCCCCTTTCCAAGTTGGAGAAATTGCTGACCTGGAGAGCGTGCAGAGATCCTTTACTGCTAGAATCCACTCAGTCAAACATCTAAACTACTGGGACCGACTAAAGAGCCTAAATCTGTATTCTCTTGAGCGCAGGCGGGAGAGATGCATAATAATTTATACGTGGAAAATAGTAGAGGGGCTGGTCCCAAACCTGCACACAGAAATAACAACACATGAGACCAGGAGGCATGGCAGGATGTGCAGAATACCCCCGTTGCAGAGCAGAGGTGCAACAGGTACTCTGAGAGAGAACTCTATCAACATCAGAGGCCCGAGACTGTTCAACACGCTTCCACTACACATAAGGGACATAACTGGCCGACCCCTCACAGTGTTCAAGAGATAGGAAGGGTGTAGGGAAGCCAGGGAAGGTGTGGGGGGCCAGGGAGGGTGTGGGGGAGCCAGGGAGGGTGTGGGGGAGCCAGGGAGGGTGTGGGGGAGCCTGGGAGGGTGTGGGGGAGCCTGGGAGGGTGTGGGGGAGCCTGGGAGGGTGTGGGGAGCCGGGGAGGGTGTGGGGGAGCCGGGGAGGGTGTGGGGGAGCCTGGGAGGGTGTGGGGGAGCCAGGAAGGGTGTGGGGAGCCAGGGAGGGTGTGGGGGAGCCTGGGAGGGTGTGGGGGAGCCTGGAAGGGTGTGGGGGAGCCGGGGAGGTTGTGGGGGAGCCAGGGAGGGTGTGGGGGAGCCAGGGAGGGTGTGGGGGAGCCTGGGAGGGTGTGGGGGAGCCGGGGAGGGTTTGGGGGAGCCGGGGAGGGTGTGGGGGAGCCGGGGAGGGTGTGGGGGAGCCAGGAAGGGTGTGGGGGAGCCAGGAAGGGTGTGGGGGAGCCAGGAAGGGTGTGGGGGAGCCAGGAAGGGTGTAGGGGAGCCTGGGAGGGAGTGGGGGGCCATGGAGGGTGTGGGGAGCCAGGGAGGGTGTGTGGGGGAGCCAGGGAGGGTGTGTGGGGGAGCCAGGGAGGTGTGGGGGAGCCAGGGAGGGTGTGTGGGGAGCCAGGGAGGGTGTGTGGGGAGCCAGGGAGGGTGTGTGGGGAGCCAGGGAGGGTGTGTGGGGAGCCAGGGAGGGTGTGTGGGGGAGCCAGGGAGAGTGTGTGGGAGCCTGGGAGGGTGTGGGGGGGGCCAGGGAGGGTGTGCGGGGGAGCCAGGGAGGGTGTGCGGGGGAGCCAGGGAGGGTGTGCGGGGGAGCCAGGGAGGGTGTGCGGGGGAGCCAGGGAGGGTGTGCGGGGGAGCCAGGGAGGGTGTGCGGGGGAGCCAGGGAGGGTGTGCGGGGGAGCCAGGGAGGGTGTGCGGGGGAGCCAGGGAGGGTGTGCAGGGGGGAGCGGGGGAGCCAGGAGGGTGTGCGGGGGAGCCAGGGAGGGTGTGCGGGGGAGCCAGGGAGGGTGTGCGGGGGAGCCAGGGAGGGTGTGCGGGGGAGCCAGGGAGGGTGTGCGGGGGAGCCAGGGAGGGTGTGCGGGGAGCCAGGGAGGGTGTGGGGAGCCTGAGAGGGTGTGTGGGGGGCCAGGGAGGGTGTGCGAGGGGGGCCAGGGAGGGTGTGCGGGGGAGCCAGGGAGGGTGTGCGGGGGAGCCAGGGAGGGGGTGTGCGGGGGAGCCAGGGAGGGTGTGGGGAGCCAGGGAGGGTGTGGGGGGCCAGGGAGGGTGTGGGGGGCCAGGGAGGGTGTGGGGAGCCAGGGAGGGTGTGGGGGGGCCAGGGAGGGTGTGGGGGAGCCAGGGAGGTGTGCGGGGGAGCCTGGGAGGGTGTGGGGGGCCAGGGAGGGTGTGTGGGGGAGCCAGGGAGGGTGTGGGGGGCCAGAGGAAGGTGTGGGGGGGGCCAGGGAGGGTGTGGGGGGATCCAGGGAGGGTGTGGGGGGCCAGGGAGGGTGTGGGGGGGAGCCAGGGAGGGTGTGGGGAGCCAGGGAGGGTGTGGGGGGAGCCAGGGAGGGTGTGGGGAGCCAGAGAAGGTGTGGGGGGCCAGGGAGGGTGTGTGGGGGGCCAGGGAGGGTGTGGGGGGCCAGGGAGGGTGAGGGGGGGCCAGGGAGGGTGTGCGTGGGGGGGGAGCCAGGGAGGGTGTGCGGGGGAGCCAGGGAGGTGGAGGCCCCCACAAGAGAGCAAGATCACCATGCATATATAATTAACTGCAGTAACACGGACACGACTCTGAGGAAAGTGGCTTTCGTAGTACTCTACTGCCCCGGGGTGTGGGGAGGGGGCGTTGGGGCGTGGGGAGGGGGCGTTTTTGCGCGTGGGGAGGGGGCGTTTTGCGCGTGGGGAGGGGGCGTTTTGCGCGTGGGGAGGGGGGGGCGTTTTGCGCGTGGGGAGGGGGCGTTTTGCGCGTGGGGAGGGGGCTTTTTGCGCGTGGGGAGGGGGGGCGTTTTGGGCGTGGGGAGGGGGCGTTTTGGGCGTGGGGAGGGGCGTTTTGGGCGTGGGGAGGGGGCGTTTTGCGCGTGGGGAGGGGGCGTTTTGCGCGTGGGGAGGGGACGTTTTGCGCGTGGGGAGGGGGCGTTTTGGGCGTGGGGAGGGGGCGTTTTGGGCGTGGGGAGGGGGCGTTTTGCGCGTAGGGAGGGGGCGTTTTGCGCGTGGGGAGGGGGCGTTTTGCGCGTGGGGAGGGGGCGTTTTTGGGCGTGGGGAGGGGGCGTTTTGCGCGTGGGGAGGGGGCGTTTTGCGCGTGGGGAGGGGGCGTTTTGCGCGTGGGGAGGGGGCGTTTTGCGCGTGGGGAGGGGGGCGTTTTGCGCGTGGGGAGGGGGAGGGGGCGTTTTGCGCGTGGGGAGGGGGCGTTTTGCGCGTGGGGAGGGGGACGTTTTGCGCGTGGGGAGGGGGCGTTTTGGGCGTGGGGAGGGGGCGTTTTGCGCGTGGGGAGGGGGACGTTTTGCGCGTGGGGAGGGGACGTTTTGCGCGTGGGGGAGAGGGGCGTTTTGCGCGTGGGGAGGGGGGCGTTTTTTGCGCGTGGGGAGGGGTGCGTTTTGCGCGTGGGGATGGGGGGGCGTTTTGGGCGTGGGGGGAGGGGCGGGTAAAGATGACAGGCATCTATAGGAGAAATGGGTGAGGCTGGAAGGGGAGAAGGGGGGGGGCATTTTTGTTTTTATTATTATTATTTTCTACCACAGACGTGGCTAGACATTAACAGCACTAACCAGCATATATACATTTTCTTCTGTTCTCCATGGACAGGGTGAGAGATGTGTTAAACATGTAGTTCAGCGAACTATTAAACAATCAACCACAGAAGGTGATTGTAGTGGTGGTGGAGGCAGGTCACGTGCTCCGGGCCTACCTGACTCTTACCTCCAGGTGGCTCCCGGCTGTAAGGTCCCCGCGGCCCGGTCCTCGACCAGGACTCCTGGTTGCTGAACTGGTCAACCAGGCTGTTGGACGCGGTTGTTCACAGCCTGATGTATGAGTCACAGTCTGGTTGATCAGATATCCTTTGGAGGTGTTTGTCAAGTTCTCTCTTGAACACTGTGAGGGGTCGGCCAGTTATGTCCCTTATGTGTAGTGGAAGCGTGTTGAACAGTCTCGGGCCTCTGATGTTGATAGTTCTCTCTTGAACACTGTGAGGGGGTCGGCCAGTTATGCCCCTTATGTGTAGTGGAAGCGTGTTGAACAGTCTTGGGCCTCTGATGTTGATAGTTCTCTCTTGAACACTGTGAGGGGTCGGCCAGTTATGCCCCTTATGTGTAGTGGAAGTGTGTTGAACAGTCTCGGGCCTCTGATGTTGATAGTTCTCTCTTGAACACTGTGAGGGGTCGGCCAGTTATGCCCCTTATGTGTAGTGGAAGTGTGTTGAACAGTCTCGGGGCCTCTGATGTTGATAGTTCTCTCTTGAACACTGTGAGGGGTCGGCCAGTTATGCCCCTTATGTGTAGTGGAAGCGGTGTTGAACAGTCTCGGGCCTCTGATGGTGATAGTTCTCTCTTGAACACTGTGAGGAATCGGCCAGTTATGTCCCTTATGTGTAGTGGAAGCGTGTTGAACAGTCTCGGGCCTCTGATGTTGATAGTTCTCTCTTGAACACTGTGAGGGGTCGGCCAGTTATGTCCCTTATGTGTAGTGGAAGCGTGTTGAACAGTCTCGGGGCTCTGATGTTGATAGAGTTCTCTCTCG